>JAQQZT010000014.1:5720732-5736399 GCA_030068275.1 Clarias platycephalus
CACGTGATCACAGTGTTATAGTAAACAGTACACGCGTGCACAGATGTTGATTATACCAGTAAGAGACGAGCACTAAGGCCCAGCAGGGGAGACAATTACCCACACTTCCGCATCGCAAGAGAGAGAAAAAACGTTGGCTCAGTTGTGATCACGTTCTGCTCGGCGTCAAAACAAGAAGCGCATATGTGATACATGATACTCGATACTCGTAAACCAAGACAATGCTCGTTTTTCAAGTCAAAATTTATAAAAAATCTTTGCTCGTCTTGCGGAACACTCGCAAACCGTGTTACTCGTAATCCGAGGTTCCACTGTATATATATATACACACACACATGGGATATAACACTGCTCTGTGCTGTGCTGTGTTTCTCAAAAAAAAAAGCAAAGAGAGGAGAATAGAAACTGGAACAAACATGTAGCAAGGAAGACAGCTGAACAGGCACAAGAGGACAAGCAGAGCAACAATAATGCCTCTATAAAAGGTGAGAATACAGATGGTGTTATTGTGGGTGCTATTCACAGCTTTAAATAATGTCCTTTTGATTTCTGCACAATATAAATATACTTATTTGATGTTGTCTATTATAATTAATTATATTTCTACTATGATTTTCTATCTGTCTATCTACACTGCCGGGTCAGAAAAAAAGCATAGACTTGAAGATTTCATTCAGTCACAATGCAGTGCGTGAACCACTTTTTCACAGTTGGAGTTCAGGAATATGCCCGTGCCATCAGGAAAGAAAAAGTCCATAGATGTGATTACCTTGTCATTCGTATATTCAGGTCATTGCTTGACTTCATTTTATTGACTTGACCAACTGGAAAAATGCACTTTCCTTCTAACTCTGACATGACAATCACTCTGGTATAGGGTCATTCTGGCAGAACACATGCCATTCTTCCATCACTCCAAAGTCCAACCTTTATGCTCCATAGCAAATTAAAGCCTTTTTTTCTGATTAGTCTCAATAACGTGTAATTTCCTTTTGAACACACCGCTATTTAGTCCCAATCCTATTAGTTCTCATCACATTGTGTGTGTACAGAAATGCTCTTCCTTTCCATATTAAATATAGCTGTGGCTTTTACTGTTGATTTTTTACCATGTAACTTCACCAGTTGATTAAGTGATCTCTATTCATAAACTTTTCAGACCACATTTCTTCCACAAAGTTGACGGTTCAGCACTATGTTTTCAGGTTTTGATAATGTGCTGAAGGATTCTAAAGTCAGTTCCAGTAATTTCAAATGTGCTTGTTTTCATTGCTTGATGCAGCTCAATAATTTGACCTTTCTGAAATGCCAGCTCTTTTTGGCCAGACAGTCTGTCTGTCTGTCTGTCTGTCTGTCTGTCTATCTATCTATCTATCTATCTATCTATCTATCTATCTATCTATCTATCTATCTATCTATCTATCTATCTATCTGTGTGGTAGTTCTGCTTGCTCTTTATCAACTTAGATAAATTATATAAATTCAGGACAGATTCACTATTCTCTCTCTCTCTCTCTCTCTCTCTCTCTCTCTCTCGCTCTCTCGCTCTTTCGCTACAGACACCAGGAAAAGCAGTGGACAGAGTTCTTATCTTTCTCCTCCTCCACATTTTCACAATGGAGATCGGGGTTCTGACCTGAAACCCTCCCCCAGATCTCCTTATGTTCAAACCTCAGCACCTCAGTCTCATCTCACACACGGGCAACTACCAGGATTTCCACCATATTAAAAAAGAAGAAAGAAGTCAGGAGACAGAGCTGATCACATCAGACGTTATCTTATTTTTCATCTCATTATGTCTAATTGCTTCTGAAGAGACAGTTCTCTGTCAAAAATTAATTTTCTGTTCAGATTAACAAGTTCTTCTGAAATGAAATAAATAAATCGAAATCATGAAATTAATGCTGGATTTGATTTTGAACAATTTCTTTTTGTGAAATAAACCTTCAATAGTCCTGACAATTATCACATTAGTCATTTGTTTATTTAACAATATGGCTTCCAACATCTTTAACATACTGTATGTCTAGCATTTGATTTATGATAATTAAAAATACAGTTAAACACTAGATGTTAAGGCCCTTTAAACCTCTTTAGCTTTTTTAAATATACAGTATGTTGCATTGACAATTATCTTAATAGCCATGAGATACAGATTTTTCTGTTTTGAGCCATCTTATTAATAAAATAATGTCATTATTCCTGCAAAATGTATAAGATCTGTTATAAAGACGACATGGGCAATCATTTTAGCAAACATCTTATACTGTTTTGGCTCATTTACTGTATATAATCACTCACTCACTCATTGTCTATATGGCTTTATCCTGTATACAGGAAATTTAGAAACACCAATTAGCCTAATCTGCATGTCTTTGGATGTACGGTAGGAGGAAACCAGAGTACCTGGAGGAATCTAACCAAGCATGAGAACATGCAAACTCTGTGCATACAGACCCCAAGGTGAGAATCAAACCCGAACCCGCTTTTCAATTTTGGTATGGACTTTATCAGACTATATCAGTATAACTTTGTCATATTAAAATAATCTAGCAAAAAAATAAGTGTACTAAATTGCTACTTTCTTAATCCCCTACAGTCACTGGCTAAAAGAAACCAGAAATGTAATAACTATTATTTGAATCCATTTTATAGCTAGCAATCTTTAAGCGGCGATCCATTTCTTAGATTTTAGTTTTTTTGGTTTGGTTTTTGGACATGGATAAAAGTGGCTAAAGACGTGAGGCGCCAGTGATCCAGGAGTGTGCAAAGCAAAAGCAGATGAAGGAGATGAAGAAACTTTAGTGATAGCAATGGGTTGTTTTTTTTTGTGTGTAGGAAGAAAGTATCTGCATAGCACAATTTTCATGAGCACACTGTTCTGAATAAAGTCATTTCAAATAAATTGCCATGCAAGACTCTTTAAACACATTTTCACAAGTGTTCAGCATTATTTTAATGCTATTAAAGTGTAATATTGAAAACATTCATCACACTTTTGGTTACTCTGCTGTTTTACGCTTACCTCTAACAAACTGACCTGATACTTTTTCCTCTAAAAAACAGATCTTTTATTTATATTTCTTTTTTGTGGTTATGGACCGAGTAGCTCAGCTGTGAGTGACAGATTGAGGTCTCAACTTACCTTTACACTCCATGCCTCATTGTCTCCACATCGTTAGTCAAGTTTCACCTGTCTGATCTCAGCCGTGACTAGACCTGAACGCTAGCAGCTGCGTTATATTTATACATATACATTTTTGACTGTTAGGAAGCTGCACGATCAAATAAATTAAAATATGTTCACCATATATTATGGTGTTGGATAGTATGTGAAAGTTTTCATATGAGATGCTGATGATGAGGACTGTAAATAATGGCCATTGTCACAAAGCAGCTTTACTTTTAGGGACGTCCGGTTCTGTTGCATTGTAATAAAAACAGTGTATCCAAGGATTTGCTTATTTTTTTAAAGATTTATGTTGTCTGTGGCTACCTATGAATTAATCTACCGAATATTAACATATTATATTTTATATTGTACATATTCCATATTCTATCTATATTAAGCAATTTTCCAGTAGATTTTCCAGTAGATGATAAGTACTGTGTTTTTTTTTTCAATAAAATATATCAAGTGGATTTTCAATAAAGGACCACAACTAAAACATCATACTTACACTTAAATTAAATGTAAGGATTAAATCTCCTAACAAGTCTTAAATTTACAGTTAAATACACCTACTGTAGGTTCCTGAATGAATATTTAAAGTGGTCCAGTGTAATAAGCCTATCCAGTTTCCAGCTCTGGTAAAGTTTATTTGAGGTATAGCGAGCGAGAGAGCAGTCTGAATGCCTGAAAGCAAATGAACCCGAGGAGCATTGTGCGTATTGTTTTCATGCTTTTCAAATATACACTGCTGGAGTTTCAGATGCCCCCTCGCTGTATTCTCTAATCTACTGTTATCTCTGCTGGTGTACTGTGTCCCATAGATAGATCCTTTTCCCCATTGCTAGACATTTACCAGCACAGATATACAGCATGTGCTTTGTGAATCACCTGATTTTCTTGGATATACCATTTGCCCTTACAACATGTACAGTACTGATTATCCAGTGTGTGTGTGTTTGTGTGCATGTGTTTATTTTTTTTTTATCAGTCTTTGGTAATCACATGGTTTCATCAAATTTAAAATGATTGAAAAGCGCTGAAATATAAACCCTGAAGACTTTCAATATATAATTTAATTTTACGTCATATATTCTGTGGAGACTAACGTTGCAGGGACTCGTGCAAAGTGCACAGGAAGATATCATTACCTATTATTCTAAGACATGCAAGATTTTACTTAACATTTGTTGGAGTAAGAAAAACAGCTATAAACTAAGAAGTTGGATTAAGACAATGTAATGTAAAAGCATGACTAAATTACTGAGCAAAAAACTAACAAACCACTACACTTTAATAAATAATTTCATCCTTGATAAAAAAAAGGTGATGCCACTTATCTGCAAAAATACTGTATATCTTTAGGCATTTATTGACTCCAAAAGTGACATAATAAATATTCAGTAAATATATTCAATATTTCACATTCAACTGTTAGTGGTAACATTTCACAACAACAATTTCTTTGACCATTGTCCTGATTTAGAACATTTACTGATGATAAAAAATACTATCATGTGTCCAAGTCTGTTATGACTCTTATTCATGTCACATGACCACATATCAGCTATGTATCCACTCTAGGACCCCATAAAGTGAACATTTTCATACGATGTGATCCTAGATCGGATCTGATATGCCGAGAATTGATGCGTCCACATTAGAGTCAAGCACAAGTCATCATGACATGCAAATTCGATCTGGCCAAAAAAATTGGAATTGAGCAATGTGGCTTGTAATATGAATGCAGCCCAAGAGATCCAATCTGAAAAACATCAACTTTGTGCTAAAAACAGACTGTCACATTGGGGTAAAAAACACTTGATGGTTGATGGCTAAATCATGAAGAATCAAGCAAATGAAACTTTCTGTATCAAAAATTATTGTTAACTCATTGATGATCCAAAGTGCAAGTCACTTTAGCAGTCCTGGTCTACAAAAGGCTGGTCCACATCTTTGTCTCCTCCAGGCTTGACAATTCTATTGCACTTCTCATTGGAAAGAATCTCTGGGATTCGAAAGCTCCAACACATTCAAAGCAGTGCTGCCAGGATCCTTATGGCTACTTACCCACCAGTGCATCCATGGAAACACCCTAAACTATCTCGGAGAACTCAAACAATATACAGGACACCTTTGCTCCATAAATACCTACAGTTTCTGCCCCCAGGACAAACTCCTAGGGAAAGCATATTAATGGGGACATGTTACTCTTTTATTCTTGCTTTGATTTGTACACAAATGTAAAGTGCTTTATGGTACATTAACTCTATGACACAACTGTCAACTGAAAGATTGATTGGTCAGCTAGAAAACGTCAGTGGACACCTTGCTGATCATGTTGAGGGAATTGCTGTCATGCTATCATGCTGGATGCTTTGGTGCTACTGGTGCTGATAGATAGCATTGTGCTGCTAGATAGTCTTCCAGATATTATAAAATGCAATCCTTTACACAAGTTTTACCCTCGAGTGTTCACATAAATACATTATACACAGTTTTTCCACCTTCTGCAGACTAAAATTCTGCTGTACAAATCTGTACAGATACTAAAATCTGAAACACATCAATATACTTTATACTCTAACATTTCATTTACTATGAATGAAATCTAGGCATCACCACAGGTGAGTACAGGTGTATAGAATCAAGAACCTAGGTATGCAGACCACATCTACAAACTTTCTCAGGAGCTCAATGAATTCCAGTATGGTACTGGGATAGGATGCCACCTGTGCAATAAGTGCTACTGAATATTCCACAGCCAACTGTTAATGGTATTATAACAAAGTAAAAGCGATTAGGAACAACAGCAACTCAGCTACAAAGTGGTAGGCCACGTAAAATCATTGAGCAAGGTCAGCAGATGCTGAGACACATACAGTAGTGCACAGAGGTCGCCAAGTCAATAGCTACAGAACCTGCAAACTTTTCGTGGGCTTCAGATTAGCTCAAGAACAGAGTGTAGAGGGCTTTATGAAATGGGTTCCCATGGCTGAGCAGCTGCATCCAAGCCTTACATCAACAAGTGCAATGCAAAGCATCGGATACAGCGATGTAAAGCACACCATCACTAGACTCTAGAGCAGTGAAGACATGTTCCTTGGAGTGATGAATCATGTTTCTTTTTTTCTTTAAATTTGGCAATCCAATGTATGGAGTCTATGTTTGGCGGTTGAAAGGAGAACGGTACTTGTCTGACTGCATTGTCAAGTTTGGTGACGGAGGGATTATGATGGGAGGTTGTTTTTCAGAAGTTGTGCTTGAACCCCTTGGTTCTAGTGAAAGGAACTCTTAATGCTTCAACATTTTGGACCTCAACCCAATAGAAGACTTTTGGGATGAATTAGAGCAGAGATTGCGAGCCAGGCCTTCCCATCCAACATCGGAGTCTGACCTCACAAAGCCTTCCAATAAGAGTTTGCTGTTATAGCTGCATGGTGCAGGGTCAATAACACATTAAGCCCTATGGATTAAGAATTGGATGTCACTCCAAGTTCATATGCATGTGAAGGCAGATAAGCAAAAACTTTTGCCAATGTGGAGATTGTATGTCTACATATATAAAACTCACCAAGGTGTAATTTGGTTTTGTTATAAAAGAAATGCATTTTAATCTAATTCCCATTATTAATTTCCCATATTTACCTAGAGATCCCTGAATCCTCTGTTAAGAGTACAACACATCGTAGATCTGCATTAGAAAGGACACAAGAGTCTCTATGAGTTAAAAAAGTAAAAAGTCTGGATGAAATGAACATGAACAAGCATGAGGGACAGCTAAACAGAGCCATAATTCTGGGAAGGAGAAGGTTTTAATGGCCGTACTGGTTGTGCCTTGGTGTCCGATTGCCACCTGAATTATTCATCAGGCCAAGCTATGTCCACATAATCAGACATGTGTTTGACTAATTAAACAGACATAAAAAGCTAATTCCTTTACAGGTCATAAATAGAAATTGTAGAGTAGATATCTTTTAATATACATGAATTAAAATGAACCCATGCACCATCAAACCTCTCTTTTTTTGTTAAAACATGGAATGGCTATTCTGTTATTCTGCTTTTAAAAAAAAATTATTTAGATTTTTACCCCAGAACTCCTAAAAGAAGTTTTCATAAGCAGTCTAAACTATATTTTTTATTCAAGTGAATAAGATTGTCTCTGATTCTATGGTTGACCGTATTTTCAGTGTTATCTACAGTCTGATTAGCTTGGAGGTCTTACGCGGTTCGTAATCGAAGATGTTGTTGCATGCAGGTTAAGACCAGGTCATTTTACGCTGTCTTTTGTCCATTCTCCTCTTGAGATTTCTCGTCTGCCCACTAGGCTTTTTGTTGCCAATTTCCGGAGAGATATCGTTTGCAGTATCCAAGGGGACATCTGATGCTCGGGCTTTGGAGAGATGCACCTGCCACATATTGAGAGCTGAATGCCACTCAACTGTGTCCTCTGTGTCACATGCCTTCACCAGCAGAAAACTGCAGATGCAAGAATGACCGGATATTGAAATCATACGACGTTGGAAAATGCCACGCCAAAAAACAGGCATTACTGCGAATCTGGAAGACGGTGAGAGTAACTGTAGATTAATAATCCATTGTTTTGTAATTTTTTTAAAGACATGTACACAGGTTTTATTTAGTTATTTACTTGTCAATACCTGTACGTGAATGCTTTAGATTTGAATAGCTTATTAATTAATGTAATTTTGTTGCCTGTTTGTGTTTGTGTGTTACAGTTGGAATTGAGATAGATGCTGAGTTTGACAGTGATGGTAAGTTATGTATAGCAGAATGAATAAATGTATAGGTGTTTACTTTATTTCCAAGCAGACACTTAATTTCTCTGTAAGATATAAAATGTTTAAAGTATGCATATACAATACAAAGGGGTCGATAAGTCTTAAAGTACTACTACAAATTCTTCTAATGAGTGAAAATATAATTTTTGAATTTTAGAGTTTCTTAGTATTAAGTTTGCAGTATTTTACCTCTTTCCCCCATTGAGCTGACACAGACTTTGAGAGTTTGTGTAAAAGCTGATAATCCATGATCGGTCTATCAGACAGTCATCTAATCAGAATGGAAAATCTGCCTCTTTGTTGTTTTTTTTTACAATGCGGTTTAATGCGGTTCAAATCACACATTTGCTTACATTTAAATAAGAAATAGCACATCTTAATATATTAAATACTTAATATATTTACCATTTCTGTTCATTTTCATTTTGTAAGACTTGGAATTAAGGTAGAATATACGAATTGGACTCTATTGTGTACTTGTGTACTGAACATGTTTTATTTATCCCCCCATTGTTTGAATGTATTAATTATTTAGGATTTCAAAAAAAGGTTAGGTTTTAGACTGAAATATGTTGTAACTTGTGGCAGAATTCATATAAAAAACAGACATTTTCTTGTTTATATATGAGTTGAAATAGAATAATTGTGTTTAATGTCTATTTTTGTGCAAGAATTTTCGATAATTTTTTATGAAGGGTGACGGGGACACTGTGAGCAGATTTAGACTAAATACATATAATCAATACATTTCACAAAACCTCTTTCAATAATAAAAGTCTGACAACGCTTGCCATTTGTAAATAATCAGTATATTATGTATGATCCTTTTACATAAATCATTGTCTCTACTGCATTTAGGAAGGGGAAGGTTTTGGGGAAAGATAGTTTAATAGAATTATTTAAATATTTAACATTTTAAAAAGACTCCTTTTTACATTTATATGTATTACATAAGTAAATTATCGTATAAGCAATATGAAACAGTACAGTGCCATGTCTCACCTGTTCCTCAGAGGACATCAAGAGACCAAGAAGTGCAAGAAGACCCAGAGCTGCTGCTCGTAGAGTGAAAGCAAAAACAGCAGACAGTGATGATGAAGAGGAGGAGGAAGATGAAACTCCTCGCCAGAGACGAGGCAGAAGAAGGAGAAATGACAATCCTGAAGACAACAAGAGTGAGAAACCACGTGGGCGGAGAAAGGCTACCAACAGGAAGAAGACCAATGCTGCAGCCCAGGATTCTGATGTGGACAGTGAAGAGGACAAAGGGAGCAAAAAGAAGAATGGAAAAGGAGCAAGCAAAAAGGAAAAAGAGGAAGAGAACAGTAAAGAGAAAACTGGAAAAGGAAAAGCTGGGAAAGAAAACAAAAAGAAAAAAGGAGAAGGTAGCAGGTAGAGTATGTCTAGGATTTTCCTTCTAACTTTTAAAGCTACGTATTATACTACTTTTAAAACAAGATTTTTTCCCCCAAAGTTTCCAAAATGTCTCTGTTAATGTTCCATCTGAAATACTAACATGCCTGAAGTTCCTTCCTTTTTCCTCATTTGTCAAAGTCAGCATTTAACTGTCTGTTGCTTGCAATGAACTGCACCAGACCAGCACTTTGATGTGCATTTTCCTAGACAATTAGAACTTAAAGCCTGGAAAAAGGATAACAAAACTAAATGAAAAACAAAACAAAAAAAATGCTTAGTTATTAGCCATTAGCTGCTAATTTACCCATCAGCAACTCTTAAGAAACAGAGCATTACAAGGAGAATAGAGCATTACAAGGAAAGAAACCAATTTATGACACTTCTAAAATACTGTAGGTTTGGATTTGGAACTGTTTCTGAGTGTAAATAATCAAAATCAAATATGAAAATCATTGTTTTGAACATCTTAGCACTTTTTTTTTTTTTTTAAATACAAACCTCTCTCTTTACACTACCTGAATTCAAAATTAATAATTTTAGGCACTTTTGCACACTTTAGGCCCAAACAATCTATAGTCCTTTGGTAATGGGAAAGTTATACAATCATATATTCCAATATACCAAATTTAAAGGAAACAATGACAATAAGGTTAAAAGTAATAGATAGATAGATAGATAGATAGATAGATAGATAGATAGATAGACTGCTGTGAAAAAGTATTTGTAGTAATGATTAAATTTTTGTTAATAATTTATATAATCAAACATATTTTAATATTACACAAAGATAGCGAGAGGAATAACAAAATGTGTTTTAATTAAATGCTGATTTCATTTATTAAGGTACAATACCCCTTATCTCTCTGTTAAGATGTTAATCAAGATGTTTTTTGATAAGTGTGTGATTAGCCTTTGAGGTTTTTGGTCAGTAGTGGCTTTTGCCTTGGAACTCCATGAATACCATTTTGCCCAGTCTTTTTCTTATTGTTGAATATTGATGAACAATGATCTTAACTGAGGCAAGTGAGGTCTGCAGTTCTTTAGATGTTATTCTGGTTTCTTTTCTGAGCTCCTGGATGAGTCGTTGTTGTGATCTTGAAGTGATTTTGAGTCAGCCGGCCACTCCTGGGTAGATTCCCCACTGTTCCAATTTTCTTCATTTGTGGACATGGCCTCTCATCATAGTTCACTATGGAGTCCCGACGCCTTAGAAATGGCTTTTTAACCCTCTCCAGACTGATACATGACCATTAATTAATTAATTTTCGAAGACAGTTTCTATTTAAGTGATTTCTTGATTCAAGAGCTCTGGCAGTAATCAGGCCTGGGTGTGCAAAGTGAAATTTGCAAAAATGCGATTAATCATCGTTCATTCATAAATTAGCAAGGGAGGCAATTACTGGACAGGTTTTTTCGCCTCAATAAATGAAATTATCATTTAAAAACTAAATCATTGAAGTGTGACAAATGTACAAAAAAAACCAGGCAAAGGATTTTAGATAAATAAATAAATAAATAAATAAATAAATAAATACTACTGATCCTAAAATGTAATCCAGTATTACCCATTGTCAGTAAGCCAACTGACTAACATTTGCTACTATAGTCAGCTAAGAGACAGAAGAACTATCCTGTGCTTGTGGCAAAGGTCAGAAGAGGCAATTAAGCAGGGAAAGCACGAAAGAAGATACTTTACTTAAGAACTGTCCCTTGCATTGGACAGTTCTAAACCCAATTTTATTATTATTATTTTATTATTCAAATCTGTAGGGATAGTGGTGCACAATCATTTTCAAGGAAGAGTGTTTTTAATGATTGTGATTGTGTCATTTTAATTGTTTGGTGAAATCAAATTGTAAAAAAAAAAAAAAAAAACAGGAAAAATAGCTTCAACACCATGCAGTGTACAGTAGTAGAAAGTAGGATATAGTGGTGAAAATGTAAAAAGTATCCACTAATAAAACTATTCAGATAAAGTACAGAAACCTGAAATATGTACAAAACAGTAATCGAGTAAATGGAAAATGATTTTTCTTCCATCTACCAACTGAAATACTATGTTACAATTTTATTCTGAATCATTATGTTAGGAACAACGTAGATGTGAATTTGGTTTCTCGAAGGGCAAGTTTCTTTCGTTCTTCTTGCTTTATACTTTTTAAAACTACTATTCTAGACTACCAAGCTAAAATTTGTATCACAGTCGATTTTTACAAACTGCACTGGTTAAGAGATTAAAAATGAGTGGAAATTAGTCATCCTTATTGTGATATCTGATGTTCCTCTCTGGTAGCTCATCTGGAAGTGAATCTGATGCTGAGTCCCTGTCAGAGGGTGAAATGGCTCGGCTAAAAGAGGAGGTCGAAGAAAAGAAGAAACTTATTGCCACACTGCGAAACAAACCATGGCGGATGAAAAGAAGACTCCTGATTTTGAAGTAACGTAGTTTTCCTTGTAACACTAAGTTTCATGGATGCTTTTGTGCCACTTCTGGGATGGTTCAGATTTCTTTTGGTTGCATTCAGATTCAAGGGCTTTACCACAGTCTCACCTTCGCGGGGGTTTTTTACGTAGTATAATCGAATTGTGTCTACACTTAAAATAATAATAATAATAATAATAATAATAATAATAATTTGGTTGTAGACTGAGCACTCACACCCTGCTATGCCTTCAACCGAAAAAACTTCTGATATGAATTTAACATATTTAACACTGTATCAGCAATGCATCAGCTGTTTTGTTGTGATTTTCTGTAATAGCTATACTATAAATACAGTATGTCTTACCAGATATATCTTGCAGAAATCACCAAAATGTAAAAATAATTGAATTAAAAAAAAAAAAAAAATCAATAAAACTGTCTAAACAAGTTTGATAAATCGCCCTTGGATCCTTGGCCTTGTGGTGAACCTTTACCTCAGACTGCTCCAGGCAATCTCGAGTCAGAATAGATGATGAGAGTTTAGACAAGTTCAGAGGTAGTACAATCAAACACTGTCCAAGAGTACACTGATAGCCTGTGCTGGCAGCTGGGCTTCACTGGTTTGTATTTCGCCTGAGTACCCGAGTTGTAGAGACATAGATCCTAAGACAAAAAGGGTGGCAATGGTGCAAGGGAGTGTTTTAATTGACCTGGAACCTAAAAGGAATTTCTGGTGATCTACCAACCTGGTTACATGACTTAGCAGTTTGTGTAGTTTTATTAAGTCTTTTCAGATGACTGTTTCAGAACCGGGCACAAAAAAAACTCATATTATTATCTATCTGGACTCACGTGCCAGAAATGCATATTGTTGGACAGCAAGATGTCAAGTTTCCATTATGAGAATTTAAGTGAATGGTGGTTAATACACTCTTCACATACACTGTACTGTGCATATTTCCTTTATTCTACTAGCATGCCTGTTCTGCTACCATCCATCTTTATAACTTTTAGTTAAGGCTATTAGCCATATCAGCGTGAGTTCAACACTTTATTGCTAAATTTGTTATATTGTTTTTGTTTTGTTGTGTATTTAATGTCCCTTGTCATGATCGCAACATATCCTCAATCCAGGAGGTAATTAATTCGCCAATGTGTTGGGTTACATTGGAAACCAGTAGTGGGTGGAATGTGATATTCGTGAAAAGGTGTCAACGTGTGTGTTTACTCCAAAGGGATTGTGAATTGGGCCACTAATTACATGTAATGATGCTGTGCGCAAGAACTTAACTTAAAAAATAAATAAATAAATAAATAAATAAATATGAGGGTTATTTTTTTATTTTTATTTTTTACATATTTGTATCATTAATTTTTAATGATAATGCATAGCATGACTTTAGTTTTAGAGCAGAAATGTTAACTGAGTTTTTTTGTTGCTGTACATAACAGCCAAAGAACAAGACCAAGGACAGCACATACTGTACATACATATGATGTAGTCATAACACATCATTAATTAAAGCTAGTGTTTTTTAGTTATTGCATATAAGTAAATTTATTGACACAGCATTATGGCAGTGTAAAACTAAGCCTTGTTGGTCAGATTCGAACAAGTACTAGGAAACATCAAGATTTCTAATGAATTTTTTTACAGGTCTACATTTTATACAAGATTTTAGATCGAGTGGTCAATGTGATGGATTGCTAATGTTAATGTTGACCTGCCTTTTCCAGAAGGTGGCTCGATCAGTTAAGGCTCTGGGTCACTGATTTGAAGGTTGGTGGTTCAAGTCCCAGCACCGCCAATCTGCCACTGTTGAGCTCTTGAGCAAGGCCCATAACCCTATTTGCTCCGGGGGTGCTGTATTCGGGCTCATGCCAGCTTCCTAAATGGGATATGCATAAAGATTATTTCACTATGCTGTAAGGAACATGTGACAAATAATTGAATCTTAACTATCTTGTTTGTCTTTCTGTCTAAATGGTTTTAGGGAAGCACAAGAGTTCGTAGAGAAGTTTGAAGGTGCTTTGGGTAAAGGGAAAGGGCGGAAGCTCTACGCCTTTAAAGTCATGATGACCAAGGTATATCATTGTTTTCATCAGAGGTATATTATTGTGTTTATTATGTCAGAATATGTTACGATTATATTTCTTCTCTTTTTTTTTCTCTCAGAAATTGATCAAGTTTAATCGCGACTTCGATAACTTTAAGACAGCATGCATTCCATGGGAGAGGAAAATCAAAGAAGTAGAAAGTGGGTTTGGTTTTCTACATTAATACCCAATTCAATTTCCTGGCATGTTTCTAGATTTCCTGCTTGTTCCAGATTACCCGACTTGGTCTGTTTTTTTTTTTTTTTTTCCTAAGGTCACTTTGGGTCATCTGTAGCCTCCTACTTCATCTTCCTCAGGTGGATGTATGGCCTTAACCTTGTCCTTTTTGGACTTATGTTTGGGCTTGTTGTCATCCCTGAGGTAAATTTGCAATTTAAAATATTTTTGGGGAAAAAAATTTGGTTAGGTTTGATTTGTCCAAATAGCACTGCTACCCATATTAAATTAGATGTACTTTTTTTTTTTTTTACTTCATAAAAAGTGTAAAATTGTTTGCAAGTTTGTGTCCTTAACCTCTTACATTTTTTCAGTGATACATCCTAAACTAAATATTATTGATTACCACTATGAATTATTTAGTTACAACAGTACAGCCAATAGAAAATGCATTTAGTTACAAGAGGGTGGGAGTTGGACTGGACCTGCTGGTGGGTCCTTAACATGTAAAAGGTTAAATGAGAACTCGGACATGACAAATGGAATAGACATACCGTTAACAACTCAGGGGTACACCCTGAACAATTTAAACGGATATTACTACCCTGTTGATTGTATTCCTACTCTTTCAGACAGATTTGGTGTTTGAAGTAATCTATAAAGTCACATCTCGCTCTCTTTCTGGAGGTCCTGATGGGTTTGCCGTATGGCTCCATCCCCAGGAAAACAGTGCCCAGAGAGGAGCAGGATACCGCTATGGACTTCTCAGTTCTTTTTGAATTTGGAGTAAGGAACAGACTATTAAGAAAATGACGATAAATGACAATAAAACACTGGTTGAAAATTCATATATCTTTCTTCTTCTTTTTCAAAGGGTTACTGCAGGTACTCCGTTCTCTTTTATGGCTTCTATAATAACCAGAATACTATTGGACTCCTTAAGTTTCGTCTACCCTTGTCCTATTTCCTAGTTGGAATAGGAATATTTGGCTACAGCCTGATGGTGGTGATACGGACGTGAGTTTTTCTTTTCTATGCAGTATTCACCTTGCTGTGTTGAAGGAGAAGACAGAATCATGTTTACTGTAATGCAGCGATTCTAAATCATAATAAAAACTCACCTGTAGTGACTGACAAGTATGTAATTTTTTTAAAGGATGGCAAGAAATGCCAATGAAGGAGGTGATGGAGCAGAAGAAAGTGACTTTGTATTTTGCTGGAAACTGTTCACTAGTTGGGATTACCTCATTGGAAACCCAGAGACAGCTGACAATAAATATGCTTCTATAACAACTAGCTTTAAGGTCAGGCTGAACTTCATACCCATTTCTTAAACAACTATTTAAACACATGGTAAATAATCATATGGTATTGTGACATGTAGCATGGCAAAGGTGGCACAGTAGCATAGTGGTAAGCATTGTGACCTGACATATCCATGGGTACGGGTCCTGCCGTTGGGTCTGTTTGCATAGATTTTGCGTGTTCTTCCCATACCCAGTAGTGATGCGCGGGTCGGGTATTTTTCCAACCCGCGGGTCCCGCTTTTATGAAATTATTTGGCCCGCCTCAGCCCGC
>JAQQZT010000014.1:5917400-5931147 GCA_030068275.1 Clarias platycephalus
ATTCTTAATACCCTGATGCATCCTTGTCCACACTACTTGTCCATGTTACCAAACATTTCTTTTACCCGATTTTCTTCGGGATCAAAAGTATCCATTCATCCATTCATCCATCCAGCAGCAGATAAAGTCATTTGCAGTTTCCTGGAGGTCCCAAGCCCTGACTGCAGAACCATGGACCTAATCTAATCAGAGCAAAACATTATGGACACTGTGCTCTGTGAAAATGCGAAGAAGAATTAAAGGACTAAAGAATTTGACTACAATTCAAGTAACATGATACATTTGAACAGAGTCGTTAACAGGTAGCATGAGGATGGCCAAATGGAAAGATGTTCATTTCTCACAGCACTGTACTTTATGCTGGTTACACAATTCCTAACAACTTGTTCTCACACTGCACTCACTAACCTGATACTGCTCTGGCCAGTCATCGCGGCCAATCTCATGGTTCAAGGACAATATTTTATCATCTTAAGATGTTACTCCTTTCTGAATTTTCACAGTACACTCCTTGCAATAAGGGACAGGGTTCCATCACAACATATCAGATGTACCAGTATCCCTATTAAAGCTGTAATGAAAAACCTCATCTCAAAAAACCTCTAACCAGCAACAACATAACTCATGTAGTGAGCTGCATGTACTGTAGTGTAAATAATCGCTCGTCCTCACAGTGCAAAGCCTCTGAACACAACACTGGAAGTAAGCTCATAAAGATTCCTCAGAAAATGAGCTCAAGCTTTAGTATATGTTTTTTTTTTTTTTTTTCAAAATGTGGAAAGTGTAAAAAAAAACTTTTTAAATGGTTCTTTTTGCATAGATTGGCTATTAGATCAACTTTTCTAGGAATGCTAATAACGATTATCATTAATGGACTATCATTAATGGACCATTTATTAGGATAACAACAATTTAGACATGCTTTTTTAACATTTCATTTTAACACTTTTAATGTGTGCGTTTGTGTGTGTTTAAGTTGAGGTGCTCTAGCCACTTTAATGTCTTAAATTTGTAGAGAGGAAAGTTTTACCAGCGACACGATTGCGTTTCTTGGCTTTAAGACTCACCTACCAGAGTCCTAACACTTCTGCCCACCTCTCTTACACATGCACATGAAGGAAACCTGTACCACATCCACTCCTAAATGCAGTATGCTAACGCAGCGTGGTTCAGTCGACCGATGGCATTTAGCCTACATGCTAGCAGCTAGGCTAGCAGAAGCACAGGCATTACAGTGTCATCTGTCCTCGGCTAAGCTGAATTAAGCATGGAATCGCCAGCGCTGCATTCCCTGCCTTACATAATCTAAAGATAAAGAAGCCCTCGTGGCTAATAGGCCTTAACGCATACAGACGCGCCTTTATACACACCAGCATGAGGCAAGGTCGCTAGATTTTGTGGCACTTCTCTTAGTGGAGAGATATGTGTTAATATGATAGATATGGTCATGAAAAACAAGAAATACTGATGTATATACTGTGGTAGGAGGGTGAAAATAAATCAGTTAACAAATTAAGTTCATAACCATGCTGAATTTAATTTGTATCATAAATGATATTACAATTTCTCTAGCATTAGTTTTTATTATCTATCATATTGTAAATTACCTGCCATGAAGCACAGAATGACCTTTTGCTCCAAATGTCCTCACTTAAGATATATTTATACTTTTAAATATGTTTTTTAAGCAATACTGATAAACCATTCTGCAGACTGGGGCGGTCATACTGACATCATATCCTGCCTGAACGTGACGGTGGCATGGATGATCGCAGTGACAGGGCAACTATACGCGCCTCCTACCCACAAACCCCAGGGAGGCGCTGGTCGTCCTGGCAACGGAGGCACAGACACGGACATCTCCTTATTTTTTATGACAGGCCTACGCATGTAGAGCCTCTGGCCATTCTAACACACACACACACATTCTTATGAGTATCTTTGTGCTCTTCAGCATCCCAATATCACACTCATCTTACAAACCAATTTCAAACTTAAACAAAATGGCAGTTTCTTTGTTTTTCAAAATCATTTGGTCATACTATATATCCAAACTTTCATCACTGAACTCTGACCCACACCTGGCTGTCCTGCTTTCAAGAGGAACAAAATAGACAGAGGTCTGCGTATGGACAGTTTGGACTTGACATAATTTTACACAACACTGCAGCATTTTATGAGTCTGTGTGAGTCCTCTCCATTCAGTTACCCTGGTTGACCCAGTTTGGCTGTGGTACGGGACGAACTGGGCCAGCGTTTCTTGATGGCAGACAGCTGGACATAACTGACATCTGTGTGTTTATTGAGTTTGTCCTGTGGGAATTATTCTTTTTTCAATCAGACAGTTTGATTCAGTTTTGTAAACAAAACCACAGTCACTGTATAATCTCTGTTCACAAAACTCACTGACGCTAGGAAACACTAAAGCACTGCATTTCCATATTTATTTAGAACCCCGATTGACCCTTAAAGGACTTGGCCTTGTCTTGGTCTTAGCTAGTCCTGGCTTGACCCTTCAAACCTTGACCTTGACTTCCTTCGGACTAATCCTGGTCTTGGCCTGAACTCTTTTAAGACTTGGCCATGACTCATTCTCAACTAGTCCTAGTCTTCTCCTTGATTCTTTTAAAACTTGCCCATGGCTTGGTCTCATCTAGTCCTGGTCCTGGCTTTGATCCCTTCAAGACTTAGTCTTGACTCACTGGCTAGTCTTGGCATTGAAACATTTTAAGGATTGGCCTTGATTCAATCTTGGCTAGTCGCCGTCTTGGCCTTTTAACCCTAAAGACTTGCCTGTTACCTGGTGCCGGCTAGTCCTTGTTTTGGCTTTGACCCCTTCAAGACTTGGTTTTGATTCTGTCTTGGCTAGTCCTGGTTTTGGCCTTTAAGCCTTTAAGACTTGGACTTAACTTGGTCTTGGCTAGGCCTGGTCTGGTACTTGTTGTGGATTTGAAAAACATGGTCTTACCTACAGTACCAGCCAATTGCACAGTATCAGGTTAAATCATAGGTACTAAAGTTCTTTTTAAAGTTAAATTTTTGTTTGGATTGTGGAAAATAGCGGTAGCACAAAATAAATCTTACACCAATGCTTATGCATTTATCATTTAATAACTTCAGTGGTTTCACAACATCACAGTTGTTGAGCGTGTTTGGTTGAGCACTTGAGCAACAATGAGCCTACGCTTTTTTACAACTCAGATAGCCGTACAGATTGTCTTTATAATGCTGAAGCGTTCTGGAAGGAGGTGTTATCTTATATTTAAGGAATATCCAGGATCAGTGCTTTGTAAGACTATGTTCTCATTTATTCTGTTTATCATTAGTCTAAGGTTAGAAACCATTAGATAAGGAAATTCTACAGCGCTGTGGTATGCTGAAACTCGAGAGATGTGTGTTGTTTTAGTTTTTTAATTTTGCCTTGTCATAGAATTTGACACGTTTCCACATATATTCATGAAGACTGGTAGAACATTAGCGAACTGTATAAATACATATAGGAAACTTTAAATGCATGTAATGCACATCTATAGATAATACATATGTACATGGGATGTGTACATTACAGAATAAATATGCATAAGAATTTATTTAGCCTTTAGAAATCACACATGTACACACACAGACACACACACACACACAAGCTACTTTGAGAATGTATTTACAGATGATCAGGCACATCCATGCGCTGACACACACAGTGCACATGTGTGTCTGCGGTGCTTTAGGGACAAAATGAAATCGGATGTCGTCGGTAAGTGAAGTGACTTTATCAGTTTTATTCTAGATCTCTATACTGAAGGTAATTTCATATTCTGTTGTTCCTTCCCTTTGAGTTGAGCTATGCGAAGTTAATGTGATCTGTAAGAGGAAAGCTTGTACATGAGGCGTACTTTATGGCTCAGCAGAAACTAATGCAGCTAACTCAATGTGTAACGTTTCATAGCCTGTTTTTTTTTTTTTTTTTACATTCTGTGGTGCGGTGAAATGTGCAGAGAAATTAATTGAGAGTTTCTGCTTCAGATAAGCCTGCATAGACAAATGTGTGTAGAAATGATTTAGGATTAGAACAGATTGCTAATCTCTTTATAGTGAGCGTGCAGCCTCAGCATGTAAACTCTCTCTATCTCGCTCATCTCCTTCTCCTGTCTTAGTCCGTTCCTTCTTTCCTCCTCATTTCAATTTCCATTTTCCTGTCTCAGATAAGGAACCCAAGTTTGGATTGTGTATCTCATTGTCATTTCAAGAGAGCTTGTCCTGTAGCCTTAAGTAGGCTTAAACTGTAGTTTTCAATATTTCTCTCTCTGATATGAATATAAACATTTAATTTTACTATTAAACAGGTTCCTTCATAGTGCATATTGTGATTAATTGCATTAAAATATGAATCTTACAGACCTTCCAGTCTTGATGTACATGCTATTATTATTTCCCAATTAATGGCTATATTACACTATTCCATATGAACTGCCATTATGCTATTTTACAAATTGGATAAGATAATGACACCCCAAATAAACACAAAATTCCATGTTTAAATCATCTTTTCTTCATTTATTTAAGGAAAAAAAAACAAGTTTTAAAACATTGTTTAGCCTTGTGTAAAGAATTAAATAACCTCATAGTACCTAAATGAATTGGTCAGTCAGTTAGACTAGACATGCACACAAACACACACACACACACACACACACACACACACACACACACATAGGCTTGCTTTTTGCCAGTACTTTTGAATCTAAACATAATTTAGGCTAGACCCTTACCAGAAGTTTGAAGTTCTTACCAAACTGCACTCTATGCCAAAGATTTTAAGATAATCGTCCCAGAAGACATGAGAAAGAAGGTTATTGACATACATCAGTTGGCAAGCAACTACAAAGCCTTTGCTAGGGGATTCCACCAAACTACAGCAAGCTCAAAAAAAGTAGAGAAAATGTGGTCAGGCTACCAAAGTTCCTGCAGCGGCACAGTGAGTTGTCCTGGAAGTCAGAGAACTCGGATGAACATGTAAGGGACTGCAGGCCTCGCTACAAGATATGAATCCACCATCGCTGCAAAGGAAAACCCAATGCTAATACAGTATAGAGGCGCTTAAAGGCTAGACTTTTGTCTTTGAGGATAATCTGCTATATGGACTGATCTATATGGACTATTTGGGCAACCTGGATCTTTTTTGGAAACATGGGTCTTGTTGAAAAAGTAATAGAGCAATATACAATAGTATAACAAAGTGCTGGTGGTGTAATATGTGGTGTAATGTGTTTACACCACCACCGTTGTTCCTTCAGGGTCCTGGACAACATGCTATGGCCAATGCAACCTAGTGTTCCGCTCTTACTAGGTAATTATAAAGGAGGATATCCAGGGATCGGTCTGCGATCTGAAGCTCAAATGCTCAATTAACCAATCTTGGTGAAAAAATCATGAAAGTCGGTCAACAAATCATGAAAGTTATAGTACAACAAATTTCTGGATGCTTATACAGTCATGTTAAAAGATTACGCCTCTTTTAATTCTATGTGTTTTGGTGTAAAAACAAGTCAAGACAACATCTGATTATAGTGATGCTTAGAATTAGGCAACTAAAACCTCAGCATACAGTACACAACCTATATATTTTTTCACTGTGCCATCTATTTATTTAAGAAAAATGGTTTTGTTTTTCTAATCATGTGGGCAATACCAAGTATCGCCTTACAGCTTCTGCAGGATTTAAGTGGGCCAGTTGCATCCAGTTGCTGCTAATATTAGGCCTTGATTAATTGGTCTACAGCAGGTGTGCGGTGCAGGTGTGCAACACAATGCCAAGAGGGAAAGACAAAAGCAGTGGTCTTAGAGAAGCACATCAATCTGGAGATTATAAAACTATTCCAAACAATTTGAAGATCGATGTTTAGAAGATTTTTCACAATTGGAAAGTATTGAAGACTCAAATGAGCAATGCTCAAAGAAATAAATTTTTTTATAAAATAATAATTAATAAAAAATACCCAAGAGCTACATCTCAGACCCTACAGGCATCACTGAGCATGATAGCGCAATTGGAAGCACAATTAGAAGAAGACTGAACAAGTATGGTTTGATTGGAAGGTTTTCCAGAAGAAACCTCGGAAGCATGACTGAGATTCGCAAAAATGCATCAGACAAATGAGATCAAAGTGGAGTTGTTTGGCCTTAATGTCCAGCGTGATGTTTGGGGGGAAAAAAAACCCAAAGAACATTTCAGCATTTCAGTGGAAGGGGGTAGATTTGGGATTCTAATGTAAGGCCATCTGTCCGACAACTAAAGCTTGGTCAAAATTTGGTCACGCAACAGGACAATGATCTAGATCAGAGCAGTAAATCCAAAGAAAAGAATTGAGGTTTTGTAATGACCTAGATAAAGTCCAAACCTCAACCCAACCTTAAAAGAGCTGTGCATAAGAAATAGCCACAATTCCTCAACAACGTTGTGAGGTTCATACAGAAAATGATTCCTTTAGGTTATTGCTGCTAAAGGTGGATCTACAAACTATTGAATTATTTATAGCCCATAAATAATGGCATGGTGAAAAAAGTTATGTTTTTGTTTGTCAGAGGTTGTATTTGCTTAATATTGTGAACCACTACGCTCAGATTTTAATTCCCACCTACAAAAAAAAAAAAAACAGAATTAAAAGAGGGGGCACTAACTTTTGAACACGACTGTATGTATATATAAGTTCTAAGCAAGATCGGATAAGTGTTCTTAAAAATATTGTTTATCCTATCTTTAAATTAGTTCTGTCTTTCATTAGCCACTGTACTCCATTACATAACAAGTAAAGAGGTTCCTCTTGTTCGGTTTCTTTCAACAAAGACGGCCAACCGCGGCACCAAACAAAGAGATGAATTTTGTATTTCCTTCTGTATTTTTTCCCCCGGAACAGTCTGTTCCTGCTGCGTGCTAGAGAGGTTGGCGTACATGTGTAGCAAACGCAAGATACCTTTTCACCCTCTCTCTCTCCTTCGCAGCGGGCTTCATGTCGACAGCTTTTGTGAAAAGGGCCACCCGTGTCAAAATTATTAGAGAAGCAGTGTCTTGGGTGTGAAGTGGCCCTTCATTATGTCAGGCTTTATCTAACTGAGAGCGATTGCATAACACACACTCTCTCTCTCTCTCTCTCTCTTTCTATCGCTCACCTTCTCCTTTCTCTCTCGTTCTCTCGGCAGCCCAAATTGAAGTTATACCATGCAAAATCTGTGGAGACAAGTCCTCAGGGATCCATTATGGGGTCATCACATGTGAAGGGTGTAAGGTGAGAAAAGCATCACTTTTTCCTCTGGCAGCTGTTTTTTCCTGGTCTGATAATCAAGGGCTGTTAGTCTAGAGCATGTAAAGTTAGAGCATGTAATGTTCATGAACGTACTCATTTCCAGAGATATCATTTGGGCAAATTGTTTTCATACAATAATAGGAATTTTATGATTGCCCCTCATATTAGGTACAACTGATTACCTGTTCATTTGTGGAGTTATCCAATCATGTAATAGTAGCACACTGAATCCTGCTGACCAAGCCATGATTACTGATTACTGATGTTGGTGGTGATTTGAGGATTGTTGATGAGAGAAATCAGACAAAAACAAACCTTGAGGTGGGTGAGCTCCGGCAGCAGAAGACCACATCAGAGTCCGCTTCGGTCAGCCAAAGGCGGGGATCTGAGACTACAGACTTACAGAAACTGCACGATTTTATGCATTGTGCTTCTGCCATATGATTGGATCATTGCTTGAACGGGCAGGAGTTCTTAATAAAGTGTCCACTGATCTTACAAGTGTAAAAAAAAATCTGCCATTACAATAAATCCCAAGTTCATATTTTGAACCCTAATTGGTTAATATTAATATTAACCCTGTTTGGATAAAATAACAAAAATCTGACTGACAATTGCACTGCCTTCATACTTAGCCAGAAGGAACGTCATTTATCTCAATCGCATCGCTTTAAACTGCTCTTTAGTCAGGGTTAAAAGTTTATTTATTTGAATATTGTCTTGTGTTGCACCTCAGGGTTTTTTCAGGAGAAGTCAACAGAACAACGCCTCTTACTCGTGCCCTCGGCAGCGCAACTGCCTGATCGACAGAACCAACCGCAACCGCTGCCAGCACTGCCGCCTGCAAAAGTGTCTCGCTCTGGGCATGTCACGCGACGGTGAGGCAGTCACTTCTGTCTATTTCTGTTTCTATTGATACTAATAAAATTTAAGCAGTAGTAATTAGGTAATATTATAATATACTATTTATAATGTAAGAAAATTAACAGTATTAGCTCTCTGGGCAAAAATAGGGCACGTGCCATTTGTTTTCTGCTGCTAAGGTTATAACTGTAATCATACCAGTGGGGTTTCTGTTGAACTGCTGTTCCTTCTGATCCCAAAAGTTGTCTTCGGGTTCATACAGATTCAGGTCAGCGCACCCTACAATTGTCTGCTACAGTGATCTATAGTGCCAATCTTGTTTTCTTTTTAGACATGAAGCACAAACTGCAACAACTGGCTATCAATTTTATGCATTTTATGCAAGATACAATTCAGCCTGGTCCATAACATGTCCAATTTACGTCCTGCAGTCAAGTCAGTTTAGATTCAAGTCACTTTCTCACTGTAATTCAGTGAGACCGCGCAGAGGGAACGAACCTTCAAGGGTTCCACTGAAACAGACAAAATATCGCCAATGTAAAAGCATCCTATAGCAGTCCTGATAACAGATTTTTGTCTGGAGAGATCGTTATTAACAGTTTTAATAGATGTATAAATAAAGTCCTTAGTTGAGGGTTTAAGATTCTGAGTTACTGATCAGTAGGACAGTGGTTCAGTCGCCAGCTCCACCAACTGTCGGGTCCTTGAGCAAGGCCCTTAACGCTGTCTGCTCCAGGAGCATGGTATCATGGCTGACCCTGTGGTCTGACCCCAGCCCCCGAGCTGGGATATACGAAGGCAAGAATTGTGGTGTGGAGTAATGTATATCTGAGAAATAAAAGCTTGACTTAAAACACACATCTGTTTCAAGACTAAGATTAGTCTTATACTATACTATAGTTTAGGCTATCAGTACTCAGTACTAAGTGGAAACTGCTTTGCATTGGAAATGTCCGGCTGTTGTACCCCTCTTTAAATTAAAACTTTGATGCATTTTACCCATATGTGGTGGGCAGATCCAATTAGAGTACAGCTTTTGTTTTTCTCTCGCACTCATATTTACTGTCTTTCTCCTCTGTTTCATTCTCTTCAGCTGTAAAGTTCGGCCGAATGTCAAAAAAACAGCGTGACTCGCTCTATGCCGAGGTCCAGAAGCACCAGCAGCGGCTGCAGGAACAGCGGCAACAGCAGACAGGTGACGTTTACTCGTCCAGTCTGAGCACTCTCGGGCACGACCTGGGTGCTGCCTACACCAACGGACATGTCATTGACATGGCCAAGACGCATGCCAATGGTGCAGCCACTACCTACTACAGCATGGACTCGACCCAGCCGAGCCCAGACCAGTCCGGACTGGATATGGCAGGCATAAAGCCCATCAAACAGGAGCCTGGCTATGACCTGACACCTGTGCCCGACCTCTTCCCCTACAACTCGTACCAGGACAGCCAGCTAGCACCTGGAGTGTCCATGGGGGAGCTCGGTAAGACACAACACTTTTTCAAAATAATTTAAATATTCGTAGCCAATTTAAGAAGCTCAAAATGAATTTTCTCTTAAGTTAAAAAGTTGCCACTTGGAGCAAATCCATCAAATACAGTTTACAACATAGCATAGGAACGTCTTCACGAGAGCTATGAGATTTAAACCATTATGCTATTTAATCAGTTTATGATTGGTCAATTTAAGTAATGTTCAAACTGAAAGGATAGAAGTAATTGATGAATTGAGATACTACAACTGTTGCAGAAAACACTTTACACTTGCAACATCTGCAAATACTTGCATTTGGCAAGATCATGGCTTCCTTTACTTTTGATTTTATCATTTGTTGTTTGAATACCGCCACCTACTGGACAGGAGTGTAGAACAGAAAATCTGCAGAAGAAAGTACAAGACATGACATTTATACAATCAATAAACATGGTTAAGTAGCATTTCAATGTTTATTACATACTTTCAGTAGTTCTTAAGTCCTCAAAGCCTAGTTAGAAATGCTGAAGACAAATCTAACAGCAAACATTAGTGCGAAAATCACAGTAGGCTTTAATTGAATCAAACTGAATTAACAGTCTAGCTATGGATCATAGCTCTAGTTTAAAGACAAGCACTCCAGATTTGTCGTAGTTCTAAAAAATAGTTTTGATCTCATGGAGACTCCCAGAAGGAGTCCAACTTAAGTTCAGATTTAATACTTATTGAAGGAGGTCAGATGGAAAAACTGTTCAAGATGATATGAACACAAAACTGAGAACATGGGTGGGCATTATGTTTATTAATGTAAGTTAAAAAAAAATCAAAGGCTCCTTACTAACTCGTTTACATCTTGCATTGACATCTCTATGTATTTTGTTCGTTTTGGAAATCCAAATTGCATCAAGGCAAAGTTGCTAAAGCTCATGTGCTAAATGTGTAAATCAGATTGTACTGTTTTTGCATGTGGTATTGAGTCGTTTTAAAGGGAAACACTTTATTAAGTTAGAGCCAGGGGCAAAACAGTCATTAATTTTCAATGCATAGCAATTTAAATGTTTTTTAGACTGCTTTTATAATCTGATGCTCTATAAAGCAAAAGTACTGTTTGTATATAATTCCACGACTGGTCCATATGCTATGCTTTGGCCTATATGTTTGTGGTCCAATAAATCATTTGGTCTGCTGCTGTCCTGACCTGCCCTATGCTCATCTCTCAAGGATTCCTCCTCATTTTGGAGTTTTTCCTTGACATTGTCCCCTCTGGCTTGTTGTTCGTTAGGGATTTTAACCTTCACCCATGCCCGGATTTCTGCGATGCTTCTTCATAATTATATTTGTCTTCAGTGACCTCAAACTACAGTATACTGTAAGTGCATGCTGATCTTTCTTGCCTTTTCTCCAGACCGAATTGCACAGAATATAATAAAGTCGCATCTGGAGACGTGCCAGTACACAAGTGAAGAGCTACAACAGCTGTCCTGGCAAACACACTCATATGAGGAGGTCAAGATGTACCAAAGCAAGGTGAGAATAGTTTTATTTATTTGATATTTTTGCTCATCTTATACGGTAAAACCGCAACCCTGTAATCCTTTGCCTTCTGTCCAGATCAGTGTGAATATATCAGGCGTTGTAATTTTAATAAAATCCAAATAGTAAAAACTCCATCATAGGAGTTTCATAGTTTTAGTGACATAATGCACTGTTCATTCCTGTCCTCTTATACTAAGGACTGTTTCTCTATGGAGATGTTTATTGATCAGTTACAGTATCAGATTCTCAGGAACATGACAAGCTATTTGTATTATACATTTAAGTACATAAGTACAGTCAGTGTATCTCAAAAAATTAAAATATCATGAAACAATAAACTCATTCTAGATTTACTACATATAAAGTGAAATATTTCAAGGCTTTTCTTTTTTCATTTCAATGATTGCACAACTTAGAGCTCATGAAAATATCAAATATAAACCACATTTCCTAAGCTTACCAAGGGATTTACAATATAGAAATGTACGTACAAATTCTGACAATTATGTTAATATATGCAGACAACACTTGGCAGCACAAATCATCAATGACTGTCAAAAACGTCACACTGGAGTTCAAGTAACTTGGATTCTGTGTCTCTTCACTCTTCCTACATACTCTGGGAAGAAATCAAATACTGCATTTTATTACATTTGAAAGGTAAAACTTTTGATACTAGGAATCCAATAGTTGGAGCAGTTTTCCTGAAGACATCTGTGTGTGGTGGCTTTTGATGCACTGACTCCAGCCTCGCTCCACTCCATTTGAAGCGACTTTGCTTGACAAGCCACACTTTTCACTTCCAGGCAATGTTCCATGAGTATGCTTTGATGCAACACTCTGTGAACATCTCTTTCAACTATGACCTTCTGTGCTTTACCCTCCTTGTGGTTAGTGTCAATGACGGTCTTCTTGATAACTGTTAAGTCAGTGTTCTTCCATATGATCGTGGTTGCGTGTACTGAACAGGTCGCAGTGGCAGCAGTCTAAGTAGATATGCCCAGACATCCCTCTCCCTATCTACCTCCTTCCGGTCATGCATCACGATACCAAGGCACACACCTCTAGTCCTTGGTCTATCCCGGGGCCTTCTCCTCATCAGACAAATGCCTCCATACGGTAGGTAGGAATCCCGGATGCATACTTATCAGATGCCCGAACCACCTCTGCTTGCTCCTTGTGATATAGAGGAGCAGCGGCTCTACTTTAATCTCCACCCAGATGACTGAGCTCCTCTCCTTACCTCTCAGGTTGAGGGGTGGATGAACCTCATATCTGCCACTTGTATCCACAACTTGTGGCCATAGGTAAGGGTTGGGAGATAGATTGACCAGTATATTATGAGCTTCACCTTTTGACTCAGCTCTCTCTTCACTACAATAGATTGGTACAATGTCTGCATTACTTCTGATGCCACACTGATCTGTCAGTATCTTGCTCCAATTTACCCTCACAAATGACGATGCCCTGAGATACCTAAACTCCTCCACTTGGATCACAATCTCATTTCTAATATTAAGAGGACAGCATTGGCAAGTGCCTGATGGTCAGCCTGAAAGAGCTACATGGGACGATCCTTCTGTGGCCCACCACCTGTAGTTGGAGTAGCAAGGGTGCAGAGCATTATGGATTGGGTGTCCGTCGAAAAGCAGTTGTCTTTGGCTACCAAAAATGGTAAGCCGTAATCATTGAAATTAAAACATAAAAGGCTCAAAATATTTAATTTGATGTGTTGTTAATCTAGAATATATGATTTCTATTTTTTAATTTAACTTGTGGAAGAAGAAAAAAATCTTTTCCAAAGTTAAAACTTTTTTGAGATGCACTATATGTTCACAATGTACACAATCTCTTCTCCTTATGGGATAGTGCACAGGGTTTACAAAACCCCTTTTTTACAACAAGCAGTTTCCTATCTGTTACTGAAAGAATGAGGAAGAAAAAGGCAGGATACTGTACCTATCCCAAGCTCTTCTCATTTTCTCTTTATCAAATGGATTTTAGGTAATTATCCTTCAGCCCTTTGAAACAGTGTTTATAAAGATTCAGTACACAAAGATTGTGCACTTTGCTGACACTTGCATTTTTATATTTGTCTTCTGGATATGTGATAAAGGGAAAACTTTTCTATGTGTTGCAGTTTTCTGTGGTGCACCAAGCTATTTTTTTCCTGCTCAATTAAAGTTAAATCTGTACAGTTTAAAGTAATGAAAAAGTAATTACCATTGACATGTAATTTATGACTATAAAGGCCCTGAGTGTGTTCATAGCTAAAGAAAACCTAACTGATATAAGTTTAAATATTAAATTTCTCTCTTTATAATTAGACTAAACTGGATTCAGGTGACTGCAAAGAAATTGACACGACTAATGCAAAGCTCACTAGGAAGTGAAGTTTGGAAATACAAGTCAACTTAAGGCCTAGTTCACACGGGCGTTAAAATTGAGCGTTTTTCTGGCATTCGTAGCGTCTGGCTGCGCGTTTATACGGCGTTAAAAAAAACATTGCATGCAGCTTTTTCTTGGCGTTCAAATCCCAACGAACGCAAGGAAAACGCTTCTAGTCCGTTTTC
>JAQQZT010000014.1:5938767-5954991 GCA_030068275.1 Clarias platycephalus
GTGTGTGTGTGTGTGTGTGTGTGTGTGTGTGTGTGTGTGTGTGTGTGTGTGTGTGTGTGTGTGTGCGCGTGCGCGTGCGCAAATTGCTGACAGGTTAAATGCTCGAAATTATTAGGCCCTACTCGTGAAAAGGTCCAGAGGCCTGGAAATATTGTTAAAAGTGCTGGAAGCACTTGATACAGAGAAAAGAGATGTTGAAACAAATAGAATACTGTAATTTATTATAATTATTATTATTATGATTATGCTTTTCCTACGATCACTATGTAATTTAGTTTATTTATAGAGTGTATTATGCTCAATAAGCTGCAGCGACAAAGGTTTTTATTTTATTTTATTGTATGGTTTAGACTGTATCGATAGTGGTCACAATGTAAGCAATGGATTTAACACTGTTATAGGTAACTGGAGCAATAACTGGACACTGACTTTCTCTCCCGTTTGCATTGGAAGGTTATTTTTTATTTTGTTATTTTCCTGATTTTGGTATTATACGAAATCCCAGCCCGTCATTCAGTATATTTTCATGCTGTTTCATGTCATTGGAGTGTAAAGAAAAAAAAAGAAAGAAGAAAAACATTGCTGAATTTGCATCCTCTTATGACATCACATGTTACTGTCAGGGTTGGGGGTGGGGTGAATTGGGGCGGGTTGTTTTTTGTTGTGAATGTTATATAGTAAGACTGAATATATGTTACCCTGCTCAGTCTGCTGTCTCACAAAAACATACTTTTTGTTTTCTTTTTCTTTTTTTTCCATATGAAATGAAGAACCGTGCAGGCACTTAAATAATTTTATGAAGGACATGGTATTAAAATTTTAATGTAATGCACAACAAGAACCATACAGAAGTCATAGCATTGCTGTTTCTATTTTATCTAATCAGGCTGTCAGAATATTCAATATAGCCATATTTTTAATTAGGTCAATACCAGACATTCATTCTTTTTTTTTTTTTTTTTAAACAAGGCCCAAATACTCTTGTCCCTGTTTCTACACTTAAATATGAGACTCCTATTATACTAACCTTAATGATTCTAGCTATTTATACCACAACGCTGTTAAATCCTTGACTCTGATTGCTTAGCAGGTGTTGATTAATTTCCCTTTAACAGCAGCTATGATAGTAGTCCAGTAGTAATAATGATAATTGAAGCACGCTACTTTTAGGTAGCGTTTATGGAAGGAGTCTCCAGTTTTAGTGCTTTCTCTAGATCAAGTTGAATGAATTTTTCAGTCGTCATTTAATTGGATTAAAAGCAATAACACTACATTGTGCATAACTTTACTAGCTATGTCGTTGATCCTGACATTAGTATGTTTTCATAATTGACCTTCACATGAAGGCTTTCTAACAGATACGTCGAGTTTAAATAATACATTCTTGAATAACAATCGATCATTTAATAAAATAAACAGTCCTTCGACAGGGACTTCCGGAAGTCTGTTTTGGCACTAATCAAAGCCAATAATGTATTTTGATTTGATTTTATTTAATTTCTTTCTTGTAATCACCTTTTAATGTGATTTTTGTTTTAAATTTTTGCTCACAATTACTTAAAATGTTGTTCAACCACGCACATTTTCGCAATCTTTCTTCCTTCCTTACACACTACAAATGTCCCAACATAAATAAATTCCATGTACATGTTTGTTTACCTCTAGAAGTCTAAAAACCTGTTTCTCTTAATTAATCAGATATCCATATGTGAATTAGACCGTCCTGCTTATTGGACTGAACTGAAAAGGAAGCTTATTTCTTTTCTTTTTTTTTTGAGGTGCCATAGCTGGGGTTCGGTGAAGCTACATGTACATGGCACTTAAGGAGTAAAACTAGGGATTTACTTGTGATGACACAATGCTGCAGAAAGACAGGGGAACAGGTGAGGGCAGGAAGAACAGGGTAACTTGCCAAGTGTGTGTGTGTGTGTGTCCTGTGTGCATAAAATTTCAAAATGAGAAGCATGAGTGCACTTGAGTGCAAAATGACTGACTGTGTGATTGTGTGTGTTTTATGGGGTTCAACCATAGCGAGTGTGTGTACATTTAGTCAAGCTCTTGAATTGTCTCCTCCGAGTTGTAAATAGCCGGCAAAAAAAAGGACTTTTGTTAAAGGATATTTTATCGCTTTTGTAGACTTTTCTTTTGTGGGGGAAAAGAATTAAAGACGATTTTATGAACACAACCCTCTGGCTCATTGTTATTTATTTATTATATTATTTATTATAATTTTCCTGTTATTTAACCACAAACCAAAATAAATTGCATGTTTTTTTAATTTGGCACAAAATTAATCATGTGACATACTGTATGTTTCTGTCTCTTCGATGCTGTTCACCAAAAGTTCCATAAATGAATAATGACCGTACTCACTAGTGGTTTACTGTATAATCACACCATTAACGATATTGTTGGCCACATTAATATTCCGATCAGCCAATGGTCATGCAGCCACATCCAGTTAATGAATCCAGAAAAAGCACCAGGAACTCATTATCATCATCTTATGGTTGGTCATATATTCAGTAGGTTTTAACTGAAAACTAATATTAAAAACCAAACGTTTAAGAAAATCCAGATCTTGTAAAATATTTCTACAAATAATTATTTTTATATAACTTTGATATTACTAACATGCTTCATGCTTTCCCACGAGTAATGAACACATGGCAACTTGTATTGTGTGATGTGGAAAAAGGGAACGGAAAGTATGGCATTGGATCGCTTTGTCTTTCCATTACTGTTAAAAAAAAAAAAAATCAGAATGGACACAGCATGTTATAAACACTCCTGGGGCAAAGGTCAACCTGTGCTGACCTGCACTTCAGAGACAAGCTCATGAAGATGGCTGCTCTTCCGCAAATCTGATGAGGCAAACACACATACACACAAACATGTCAGGCATGAATAAATGAATGGAGACTGTATGAGATCCTGTGCGCCGATTTATAATGAATAATTTGCTTTGATTTAGCGTGCTTCTTGAAATGTATAAAAAGCACGTACGAACCACTGTATAACTATGGCAGTGGATTTTTTTTTTGTTGATTTGTTTTTTCCCCCTCCCCCGCACTTCTGAACGAGTGTGCTCTCTCTTAAGACGAGACCGTCGACTCGTCTCGTCGTTGAGAGAATGATTAATATCTAATCAAAGTGAACGCACAAAGGGCTATTAAATATGTAATCAAAGACAGCTCTCAACATGCCAAACATAGGAAGCCCCGCCTCCACGTTGCTCGCTTTTGTTGTCAGGCTGATTCAATAGTTTCCAGCTCATTAAGCCCTTCTTTAAGTTGTTGTTGTTGTTGTGGTTGTTTTCTCACCTTCTGGCATGACAAATCAAACTTTTTTATTTCATCGTTTTTATTTCAGACGCACTATATGAGCGTTACTGAGGAAATGGCGAGAATGAGAGCTCACCTGTAAGGCCAAGTTTCTCGCAGCACAAGTTGCAGGTATGTTTGAGGACAAAGTTTTGGACTGGATCGTCATCCCAAGTGGTTGAGCCAAACACCAAGTCTCTGGATGAGCTACAAAAAACAAAAGATCATACTCATCTATCATCCTGTAAACACAATGAAATCATGTGCTTCATGTAGATTTCATCTGCGTGGTCCAGATAAGAAAGGAATAAAATCCTTGGCGGGCCACAATCAGGTAGCTTGATGGAAGGTGGACTTACAGTATGCTTCCACCCTGAACTGGATAGGAAAAAGTTATAACTCTCCTGCCAAAGCAATTTACTCTACTAACATTCACTTTTTTTTTTTTTTTTTTTTAATATAACACCTAAGAAGGACATTTCCCTCCCAAACCACCAGAGGGCACCATAACTATTACTACTTCCTGCATCGATATATCCAGGTATACAGCTGTGGCTAAAAACTTTTGAGAATGACAAATATGAATTTTCACAAATCTATTTCATCAGATGTTACCGTGGTATACTGAAGTATAATTACAAGCATTTCAAGAGTCAATAAGAGTCAAGGACTTTTATTGACAATTGCATTAATCTTAACTGATGGCAGCACATTCTTGCATAATCACTGCTTGGAGTTTGTCAGAATTTGTGGGGTTTTGTTTGTCCACCCCCTCAATGGGATTAAGGGCTGGGGAGATTCCTGGCCATGGACCCAAAATTACGTTTTTGTCCTTGAGCAACTTAGTTGTCACTTTTGCCTTAAGGCAAGGTGCTCCATCCTGCTGGAAAAGGCATTGTTCATCACCTAACTGTTCTTGGGTGGATGAGAGAAGTTGCACTTGGACGATTATTTTTTTGTACCATTCTTTGTGTTCTTAGGCAAAATTGTAGGTGAACCCACTCCGTTGGATCAGATTTTACACCAGAATTAAAAATTTAACCATCCATTTTTGTTCATTTCAAATGTACTACCCGAATTACATTGCTAATTACTGTAATATTTAGTCAAATGGGTCCAATTCTAAAAGTTGAATGGACCTGTCTAGGTATGACAAACCATAAACTAAAGGCCATTTATGAGCAAACACAAAGCTCAAGGAGAACGTAGAGCCTATAGATGATTTAGTAAAAGTGTATTAAAATAAGTAATTGAATTATGTTAAACAAAATTAGTTCATATGTTGACAAAAAAAAAACAGCTGAGAAAATTTGTAAAGCTTAAAGAGTAAAACATGCACTAAATATTACACTTAAATTAAAAAAAAAATGCAGTTTACCTCCATGTTCCTGACTTTTAAGACACCCTGTAGTTGTCATGCGAGTTGGTTTTTATTTAACATTTAAAGAATATACTAATATGTATGTCCTTATAACATAATGTCCCTTCTTAAAAACGAACCTTTTATCAACTGCTCTGATCACAGCCGGTTCTGTCAGCTCCACCCCCACACCTTCGAAAAGTAACAACATTAATACAACTTTCATCAATAATGTCAATTGATAGAAATTGCATCAAGTAGATATAAATAAAGACAGTATAAGACAATATATAGACCTTGCAAGTCGAGTACCAGGAGCTCTTTGCCTGTATACTCATAAGTCCAGTGTGAGAAAGCCAGCACTGTCTCCTCCAGGCCACAAGAGGGCATGATTTCTTCACCAGTGTTATTATTGTACTTCCTGAAGTCACCGTTCATGCTTCTCTCTATGGTAAGCCACTGGCCTTTAGCCTGCCACCAAAGCAGGCACACATCCAGAAATCTAAGAGAGAGAGAGAGAGAGAGATTTTACATCCCTATATGTAAAATACCAAGGACATTCATTTTTTCAGGTCTGTTAATCTAGAAGATTCTGGAGCACATTGTTATTATGTAGGTTTGACTAACCTGGGGGAATGAGGCATAGAGCTGGGCTTGACTTGATTGAAGACCTGCATGAGCTTTTGGGCTGCTCTCTGCTGCTGGATGTCCTATGGAGTTTTACAGTCCACATCAATAGAATAGAATAGAATAGAATAGAATAGAATAGAATAGAATAGGATGAAATGGAATGCAATAGAATGGTAGGAAGTAGCAGGGAATAGGATGAGATGGGATAGAATGGAATGGAATAGGATGGGATGGAATAGGATGGGATGAGAGAATGGTTTCGAATGGGATGGAATAGCATGGGATATGATGGGATGGGATAAAATGGGATGAAATGGAACAGGATGGGATGAAATGGAAAGGAATAGAATCGGATGGGATGGAATAGGATGGGATAGGATGAATAGAAGAGAAAAGAATATAATCATTGTTATAATATAGAATAGAATACTTTTCAGTAAGTCCCCCACATACAAACATTTGATTTACGAACTTTTGACGGTACGAACAAGTGTTTGTGCGTGTTCAGTTGCAAAAGTTAGATATTAGTTTAATAATATTTAATATTAGAATACTACATAAAAGAATACATTATGACATAATTGAACAGAATATTAGAAATTTATAATAAATAAATGACAAAATCTCTCATATTATTAACAACCTTTTCTTAAAGTGTTTTAAACATTTACATGGATGATATCATAAGGATAACAAAAAGGCTGAGTGCTAATGAATGAGCTGGACGATATATAAATATTATAAATAGTGATGTGATATAAATAGTTGTTATTACCCTTAAGCAGAGATGAAGGGTAGTGTTGGTGGGAAACTCTGCCTGTCTCGTGTCCACCACCTCCTCACGGAAGGACTTAACTACGTACACACAGCCAGGTCTGAGTACATCTTCCTCAGCCCAAGTGCACAGCACCCACTGAGCCCGGCGCAACCCGCCATCCAGCACTCCCTGCTCCGTCACGGGCTGCAGCACAGCCGCGCGACCTCTCGGACACCACGAGGAGGAGCTGGAGAGCATGGAGTCTGGCTCTGACTCCCCCAGATTGTAAATGTACACCTCCTCTCCTCCTAGACAGACAAGGAAGACATCTGAGTGCACTAAGAAGACATTTGTTAAGTAAAAAAAATATCTGACCAACAAACTTTAAAAATAAAACGGTGCTGTACTCTACAATAAAGCAACATAACAGATCAGTGCATTTTCTCGAGCAAACAGTATCGTGTAACCCACCCAACAGGGACACTGGTGTGAATGGTATCGTGTGTGCTAATCGCATCAGGTTGTTCCTCTCCATAGCTGCAAAATCAAATCAAACAAAAGTTAGTCTATATCACGTACAAGGTCCATGAGAGCCACGGAGAGCCTCCTTTAACTGACAGTCAGGCATGAAACAATAAACAGAGTGTAAACCTAGCCAGACGTGCCTGAGTAATGTGGGTCCAAATCTTCAGTTGACTTAAACACGGAAGGTCGACCTGAAGACACAGAGGAGGTGACGTTCAAACTCTAGGATTACTGAAATAAAATATTCTAAAGTATGGCATAAAAAAAGATTGTGAAAACTTACGCTCAACTGCTGCCCAGCTCTGTACTCTGCACAATACACATGAAAAATTATTCAAATTTTATTAGACTAACAAGTTAGGTCAGATTGAAAAATTTATATTATTATTATTACAATTTTTCCTTGCAACTTACGAGGAACGACGACTGACAGAGCGTGCCCAACTGCTCCAAACCGATTGACTGGGGCTTCTTGTATTCTGGTGGAATCAATTATTAAATGTCAAAAAATGTCCCTACGAGGTCTAATGAGTACGATTTTCTGCTCTGATATTCAGTAAATGACAGATATCTACACTTAACAATTTTTATCTTTTACAAATCATTGTTCATGTCCAGTACAAATATTGCATATGATAAAATTATAGCTCATCACCTGACCCAAGGCACCTGATTTCTGTAAGAAATCCACATGATCAAAGTCTGCAAAATGACAACAACGGCATATCAAATACCATGACAACATGGCTCATGTTACAATGGTATTGCTCTTATACTACAGTAGATATAAACTAATCAGTCATAGCATTATTACCACCCACCTAATATTGAGTAGGTCCACCAAAACAGTGATGTACTGTCTGTTTTGACACCTTTCTATCAGGACCAGCATTGAGCTTTTCCTCGATTTGAGCTACAGTAGCGCTTCTATTGGATTGGACTACACGGGCCAGCCTTCACTCTCCATGTGCCACACATGACCCGGTTGCCTATTCACCGGTTTCCTTCCATGGATCACTTTTGCTATGTCCTGACCACTGCAGCCTGGTACATTCCACAAGAGCAGCAGTTTTAGAGTTGCTCTTACCCTCAGTCCTCTAGACATCACAATTTGGCCCTTCTCACAGTAGCTACAGTACATTTTCAGTATTTTGTTACAATGGTGGCTGAAAGTAGGTGGGATATATAAAGCAACAAGTGAGCCTTTTTTCCTGAATTTTATGTGTTGCAGAGCAACTCCAAAACTGCAGATCTTACAGGATGTTCCTGGTCACCAGTGATCAGGACATGCCAAAAGTGCTCCAAGGACGAATAATCAGTGAACTGGAGACAGGGTCATGGGTAGCCAAGGCTTACTGATGCACATGGGGACTAAAGTCTGGCGTGTGTAGTCCGATCCAGAGCTGGTGTCTATCAAATGGAGGAAACTCACTGTTATGGTGGCAAAATAGGGGACCTTCTCAATATTAGGTGGGTGGTCACAATGTTGTGGCTAATCGGTGTAAATATGGTAATAAGTAACGGCCATACTGAGCTGAGACAGACTGACTGATGATCGGAATTTACGTCCAGCTATTCCCTTCCCTTTTCGTTTGCTCCTCCAGCTCAAATCCCTTTCCAGTCTTCTCTGCACAATCGACGTAAAGAGACAGATTTTGATAGCATGGAATAAGGCAACAACAGAGGAATAAGGCAAAATAAGTATATACATTTGTATATATTTTTTTATTAATTAATGCATTTTAAAGCCTTTTCTTACATCAGTTGCCTCTCCTTCTTTGATTTTGACACACTTTCGGCCAAACGATCGCTTCCTTTCCAAAATTCTGTAGAGACCTGTCAGTGGCAAGACAAAGAAACATAAACTTACATTGCTTCAATATTTGCTGACCAGTTTTCGATTAGCTAGACCGCTTTAGGAATTTTCCCTAATTTATATTTTGGGTTTCTCGGATCTCTGACAGTGGATGCGTATCACGTACAACTTAACAACGTGTTTGCTATGATCTGTCAAGACTTGTGAACAATTCTCACCAGTTAACATCAACCTGGACCCATGTGCTTTGGGTACCTGTGACTTATACTTTAGTATAAAATCTAACAAACTGCCTAAATAAAGATTTTTTCAACAATGTTCAACAATCTCAAAATCATATCAGTTTGGGAGCATATTTGTGAATACCTCTGTCTTTCTGGCCTGGATGCAGTGGTATGGGTTCTCCTGAAACACTGTGCCTTTTCTTGGGTACGGCTAAAGTCTCCACACTAGAAGAGAGCGAACGACTATGCCCCAGCTTTCTCTCTGTGGTGAATGACTGCTTCCTGACAAAATGGCCTTGTCTGGGGATGTCTAATTCATTGTCATCACAGAATGCTGGATTGACAATGCCCAGCTCACTGGTCTTCTTGGATTTAGTGTCAATAAACACATCATCATCATCATAGTCATCCTCTTCCATGGACTCCTCCTGGCTGGGCACCTGCTGTGGCTCATGATCCCAAACTGTGGTGAGAGAGCTACCGCATGATTGCCCAGGTGAGCCATGCAGGTCTGATAGCAAATTGGAGAGAGATCCATGTGAGAGACGGAGTCCTACAGACGAGTCTCCGCCAAGTCTCTGTCTTGGATTGCTGTGCTCTGTCTCCAAATTTCCCAACACCCACTTCAGCTTGCTGTCAAAGCAGCTGCCCGAGCTCCCTTGTGAAAGCTCTAATGAGTTGCAAGACTTGCCATGGACTATGCCACGCCGCAGGGAGGGTGGATTGCTAAAATTGGCCTTTGGAGATGGAGGGACGTGGCTCGGGGTGACATTCCCAGGAATGGGAGAGTGTGAACAGGACATAACTGTGATTCTGGGGCTAGGACAAAGATGGACAGCTTCCTGCTGCCTGTTTTCAGATGCTGAAAGAAGGTTAAGAGTGTCCACAGCAAGGGCAGACAGATCCTGCAGCTGGCCGAGGTGAGCGTCCAACGTCTGCAGACTTTCTTGGATGAACTGGACCTTCTCAGATACCTCAGCTAAGGTACCCATCATCTCTTCTGCCCTGATGGACACAGTTCAGAAGTGGTGACTGTTATTAGAATACTTATTATCGGGTGTTAAGTAGAAACATTTTTATATATATTATGAAACATTAGCATAAAAGATGAAAAACTTCCATAATTCTTTGAAATTTGGATTTTCATCATCCAATGGGATGCGCTGGACAAACAAGTCTGGTGCACGGACACATGACCCCACAACACACAAACGCCCCAGTGCCAGACACCACAGCATGGCACCTGAAATCCTGTGAAGCCACACCCTAAGGGGCCACAGCCACTTCAGCAGCACAAGGTAAAGCTAAAACCTAGATGATTTTAATGTTAATTGTTTTAAAGTGCATGTCTATATGTTTAAGGTAAATTTCTAAATTGTAAAGTCGGGGCCGACGGCGTGGCAGGAACCGCACTTGTCGGCTGCGACGCGGATCCGGTTAAGCTCACTGCAGTGCTGGCTCTTGTGCTTTTCACGGAAATATCCAGCGACACATCTTTCCTCAAAATCAAGCAGCTTCTTCAGATCATCAGGAGCCAGGAACAGTTCTGGAAGAAAGTCATATTCAATAAGTACAAGAGGCTAATTGCCTTAGACACTTTTTAAAGTTTATATACATATTAAGGTCATGAATACAGTATGACGCATAAACCTAAAACTAAGTCTACCCTTAACCTCAGTAACCTCCTGTCAAACTGTCAGATTTTACTATCCATGCGGAATCATTTACAAGCTGTACAACCCCCCAAAAGCGCACATACATATACACACAATCAAACACATACACACTCACTAAGGCCAGAGCCTCTGTCATGTGTGGACGTCCGTCTACGCTTCTGCCAGACTGTATTCACACACATGGTCATGTGACTCAGGATGATCAAAGGAGGAGGCAGGAATGCCTTTTTATGATAGGTCATGATGTAACGGTAGCGGTTGTACTTCCACAGCTGGTTAGATATGGTCTTCATGTGGATGTAGACATTACTATGGGGTGAAAATAACACATAAGGAGAAACCAGAGATGTCTTTATATTGCAGTATTCTTATGATTTGGCTAATTTAGAACCCAAATCTCAAATGTATTATCCTGTAAATTACAGTCTTTATAAGCTTACAAAAGAAAGCTGGTGCATACTTGTAGAAGGCAATAAGGAGGTTGACCATGATGATGTACTGCATGAAGAGGTAGACGGCCTGCAGCGGTGGGTTGAGGAATGAACCAGGAGGACAGTCAGGATCTTCTTCACAGGCTGTTAAATAATAATAATAATAATAATAATAAGCAGAAGTTTAACGTGTCTTTGTTTATATAAAATAGAATATGTATAAATATAATATAGAATATATAAAAGAATAAAATATTACATAGAAAATGTAAAAATTGTTTATACAGTATCTCTGTATTTAAATGTAATACTCTTAACAGTAGGATTGTGATTCACTGCTGAGAGGTTTAGGCTCCAACTGTCTCTCGTCTTCTCTCTCTCTGTGTCTCTCTCTCCCTCTTCCTGTCTCTTTCTGTCATGGTACACCAATTTTCCAGACTCTCTCTGCCCACTGGACCTGTCTAACATATCCTGGTTATGGTTGGAGATCTCGTCACATGGTTGTCCCTGTTGTCTGCTAGGGATGCGTGTGGTGACCAGTGTTGGGGGACGTTACTTTTTAAAGTAACTAATCAGTTACATTACAGCGTTACTTTCTCATAAAAGTAACTAGTTCGAGTACTTTTCCATTGCAGAAAATGAAAACTCCTTTGTGATTCCTCATGCATGTTGTATTAGTCAAGACCTTTATAATTATTCTACCACCATCACTCAGCCAAGTTCGGCCCATAATCTGTTAACTACTAATACTCCTATCTCACCAACGCGGTTTCACGCGGTGGACGTAAGTGCGGTTCATCATGATTCATCATGTGAGTTTTGGCGCTGTGATAACGTTTATATCTTTCCGTGTGTTGGTCCTCGCATAGTCAAACCACATAGGTAAGATAGGGGTATAACTGCAGGAATAACAGGTGGGGACGTGGGGGCCTTGTAGGACGACTTTCACACACACACACATTAAGAATTGGAAATGACTGCTGTCTGGCTCACGGATTATATAAATTGTCTGAATAACGGATTACATTTTTTTAAAAATAAGTAAATAACTGAGTAATTAAATGGCGGACCTAACGTGTTAGATTACTCGTGACAAAAAAAGTAATCCAAGTACACTTGGTTTACTTTGTAACGAGTTACACCCAACACTGGTGGTGACTGGGGACGGTTCCACTTTACCATGAAGAGGATCCTGTTCTCTGAGGACTTGTAACTGCAGTTGCTCAATAGTTCAGGACTGGAATTTCCTACAAGTCTACCTGAGCCTCCAGCAACGAACTAGACTCCATATAAACTTAAAGACATCATCTGTTACAGTATATTAAACTTCAAGCCGCCTAACACCTAGTATGACTACAGATCAATTCCTGCTATCCGGTATCACACAAATGAGGCTGGGTTCCCTGTTGAGTCTGGTTCCTTTCCTTGCCACTATCTCCCTCAGCTTGCTCATCATTTTTATTCATACACATTTTTCACATTTCAAACAAATTTACATCATTTATTTTTTGATTGTATAAAGCTGCTTTGCGACAATGACAATTGTTAAAAACGGTCCTTCTTTCCTTCCCTCTCAGGAATCATGTATTTATTTCTGTTACCCACGATTAATCTCTCCAGCATAGACCTCCCCGAACATCATGAAGTAGGGCTGGAAGAGCACTTGTTTCAGCAGGTCCCAGGACGGATCCTCGTGTGGATTTAGGATGGACCACCGAGGTGTCCCAAAGCTCACCAGCACAATGCCCATGATGACTACGATGTATAACATGTTCTTCAACTGTAACACCACACCCACACAAATACACGTCATCGACACGTCATTGAAAGTCACATGACACGTAATTGAAAATCACATGAATCTTTTGGTTATATCAATGAAATAATGAAAAAAAAAAAAAACATACCATGTTGGAGATCATGGTGAGATAAGGTCCGGCTTTCTGATTAATAGCCAACAGGTCTAGCAGACGCACAAACCAAAAAACAATGTCGAGGCAGTAAATGATGCGGCCTGTTGTGTGGATGATGCCCGTGAACCAGCGCAACACCATGCCCATGAAGAAAAGAACGATGGCGACAAAGTCGTTCATGTTCCAGTATTCACTGAACCACATTTTCAACTTTTTTTTTAACTGTCTAGGCTCAGACACCCACACCTGGAAAAAAATAATAAAAATCACATAAAAAGAAAACAAAAGCAGCAAGTTTATTAGCAGGCGGGGCGGGACTTATGGAAAGGTGCAATGCAAGTTAAAACCTGTTTTATATTACAGTCCGTGTCAATCAGGGAAAGACTCCATCGTCATTCTATGTTTTTTTTCTTTTCTTTTGCTCACTGGTGTCTTTATGTGACGGAATCATGAAATGAAAAAAATGTCATCAAACATTGACAACCAGCTTGAAATGTAGCTAGAGTGTTCCAGCCGACGAGATCAATGTTTTATTTACTTGTAACTTCTCACTGCTTTTCTCACCATAAAATCTGCATACCGAAGTTTAAACAGCCTCAGTTTGTCACGTTTGGAACGTACTGTAAACAATTGCATTGGGTGAATGATTAGCAACACAGCTGCTTATTTACACCCCTGAGACAGACAAATGTATGAAGAAAACATTGCCTTAGAGAAAACCGGTATGAAGATAAGAGAAGACCTTTGGTTCTAGTCAAGATGATAAAGTGGGCCTACAGTTTATTTTTTAACAGATTGGGACATCGAAGAAACCGAGAACCCATTTAATTCCCACTCAGCGCTCGAGGTGTCTTTGTTTTAGTTTTAAAAAGACAGAATATGTCAAATTTAATATTGATTACATTGAACAGAAAACAAGAACTTGACATGACTGTGACCTTGTTTCCAATTTGCCCTATAACCTCAGATGGACATATCAGTCTTTCTTGTTAATAATTCCATACAGTATGCCTAATGGGTAAAAATAAGCATTTTGCTTCAGACTCACCTCCCTGATCTTGTCTATAGCTGTGGATGAGATGTAGGAAATGACCAACCATTCCGGGACACTGGGACTCGGCTCCATCCTCACCAACACCGTGAAGGAGAAAAGTGCAAGGAACGTCAGGTAGAACATCTACAACAACAAAAAAACCACACAAAATACAAGGAAAAGGTGGAAAAAAAAAACGTGCAGGTGTATATTAGATCAACAGTGTAAGTAAGGAGAAGAATAAAGCAGGAAAGAAAGACCAGACAGTAGATGCATGTGTGGATGAAGAAGTGGAATATAAGGAGAGAAATATAGACACACGAATGAGGGTGGATGTGATGGAGACCTATAGAGACAAAGTAAGAGAAATATATCTAGAATACAGTATACAGAGAACAATCTTTGATCTGACTTATCTAAGGTTAGAGGTACAAGACTTACAGTGTGGACCCAGAATTTGACCACGGGTGCACTGTAAAAGTCATAGACCTTCCTGCACCAGGGTAGCCACCATGCCACAGGATTTGCCCTGTGCCTCACATGGCTCCGCCCTCTTTCCGCATCACTCTCATCCTTCAGAAAAGAGAAAACCACCATAAACCAAAAGCGTCAATCCATGTTACTAGAAAGTAATCTTTATATGATGTTGTATTTTGTACAGCCAATTATTAATGACATTATGGCATCATATAGCTGATCGACAGATGTATGAAAGCATCAAGGGAGCAATACTGAGTAACTGATGAAAAACAATGATGAGATGGTGTTGTTGCTCTCACTGCTTGCATCACGTCTTCTGGTTCTCCTAAGCTGCCAGCATCCCTCCCAAAATGCAGAGCCTCGTGACTCTGAGGCACGTGGGACATCTCAGCCTCGCTCTTAAACTCCAACAGCTGGATACCCACGGGGAGCAGGATACTAACAATGATCTTTGTTAAAAGAAACAAAGCAAGGGTGATTAATGAATGATGCAAACAAAATATTTTACATTGAAATTGTCACTTTTTGTAATGTTTTTTTTTTGTATTCATATATAGATTTTTAAATATAAATAGCATATAGTGATCTTCACTTTAACTGAAATTGAGGATTTGGGATTTACATCTACAATCTAAGAAAATATGTCATTTATCACCCTTGATTTCTGTGGGAAAACAACTGAAAAATAATTGATATATTACATTCACAATTTGAGTCCTGGAATATGGCTGTATCATCAGAGCATAAAACCTCCATAGATGTGATACCCTGGTCATTCAGTACATTCAGGTCATGAGCTGACTTCATTTGACATTGTCCACAGCCAAAGATTTTCGCTGCTGGCACCATTGAAACCTACGTTTGGCATTGGCACGAATGACCAAAGATTTGGCTATAGCAGCCCGGCCATGTACATTGACCCTGTGGAGCTCCAGATGAACAGTTTTGGTGGAAACAGGAGGGTTGAGGTGCACATTTAATTCTGCAGTGAGTTGGGCGTGTGGTTTTATGTTTTTTTGGGGAAAAAAATGTTGCTGAGTCTAGACCTGAGCAACTGAAGCAACCCCAGATCATAACACTTCCTCCAGAGGCTTACAGTATATATTAGGCACTAGGCATGATGGTGCAATCTCTTCACATGCTTCCCTTCTTACCCTGATTAACCATCAATCTGGTATAGGGTCAATCTAGACTCATCGGATCCCATGCCCTTTTCCATCACTCCAAAGTCTGATCTTTATGCTCCCTAACAATTTAAAGCAGTTTTTTTAATGAGTCTTTCTAACAAGTGGTTTTCTTATGGTGTTCAGGCCCAAACCTGTTAGTTCTAATCACATTGAGTGTGTATGGAAATGACCTTACTTTCAATATAAACATACAGGCATTGGACAATGAAACTGAAATGCCTGGTTTTAGACCACAATAATTCATTAGTATGGTGTAGGGCCTCCTTTTGCGGCCAATACAGCATCAATTCGTCTTGGGAATAACAGATACACGTCCTGCACAGTGGCCAGAGGGATTTTGAGCCATTCTTTTTGCAGAATAGTGGCCAGGTCACTAAGTGATCCTGGTGGAGGAAAATGTTTCCTGATTCGCTGCGCAAAACACCCCAAAGTGGCTCAATAATATTTAGATCTGGTGACTGTGCATGCCATGGGAGATGTTCAACTTCACTTTCATGGTCATCAAACCACTCTGTCACCTGTCTTGTTGTGTGTATTGGTGCATTATTATCCTGATAAACGGCACCGCCTTCAGGATACAATGTTTGAACCGTTGAATTCCTTCAGAATGGTCCGGTAGTCCTTGGCCGTGACGGGCCCTTGGGAATGCCATGATATTGCAGCCCAAAGCATTGATCCACCCCCATGCTTTACTCTAGGGATGCAACTAGGTGGTACGCTTCTTTGGGGCTTCTCCACACCGTAACTCTCCCGTATGTGGGAATGCCAGTGAAGGTGGACTCATCAGAGAATAATACATGTTTCACATTGTCCACAGCCCAAGATTTTCGCTGCTGGCACCATTGAAACCGACGTTTGGCATTGGCACG
>JAQQZT010000014.1:5968432-5989824 GCA_030068275.1 Clarias platycephalus
TTTGGACGCCTTCAGCATTCCTTTACAATGTAGAAAGAAATAAAAATCAGGAACCATCATGGAGTTAGAAAGTGATCCCAAACTTTTGAACGGTAGTGTATAAATAGTGGTATAATGTGTTAAGTCTTTCTTTAAGTACAATTATACAACAATTTCTCATACACTGACTGATCAGTCATGTTTTTGTTTATAGTTTTTGTGTTGTGCTGGCATGATACTATTTCCCCTCCATTTAGATAATATATGCCTCCCACAATGCACATCATAGTCCAATCCGGAATATTGGGGATATTGCACAATGTCGTCTTGAGAGGTTAACTCTATGAGCAAGACTGAAACTAAAAACAACAGCTAGCTATTTATGTAGTTAGCTAAATTTAGTATGAGAAACGGTGTCTGGAGACAGCCCTTACACCAATGGATGACCCATTATACCATATTGTGTGTGCGGAATGTTGCAGTATTATTGTCAGAAACCACTTATCATTCTGTGCTTTTCCCAAAAACTCTAAATCTGAGAAATAAAAGCAGTAAATTATTGGTGTAAAGTTAACACCAGGGTTCTTAAAAGTTTAAAGCCCAGCCTGATGGATGAGTACAGGGTCAGGGGTACAAACAGGCTGGATTTTAAGGCCCAAAAAAAGTAATTCTCAACTTAGATTTGGTATTTGATTAAAAAACAAAGATCACAATTACAGGTTCAAATGATAGCTACTAATGTGAGAGATGAAGTGATAATGATGTACATTAGTAGTAATAATGGTGACTATTCATTGTCATCTAGTTGTGGTTGATGTCATAGTAGTAGTGTTGGTGGTGGCAATAGTAGTAATAGTGTTAGTAGTAACAGTAACAGTGCTAGTAGTAATAGTGGAAATGGTGTACTAAATATTATTACTAACAGTAGTAGGAGTTGTGGAGGAGAAGAAAACCATAAACCATGTCATTCTATCATCAAAATATTAAATAGCAGAAATGATCTTTTAAGCTAAACATGCTTTAAGTGTGACATTCAAAGCTCCAAAGCATCCAAATAATGTTCTCACCTCCAGCTTGACACTATATGTGTGCGTGCGCTCAGTCATCTCTCCTCACTCGCACGACCGCGGCCCCTGTGCTCTGAGTTCCCACACGAGCTCGCACTGAGGACAGCAGGAAAGACAATGGGCGTGGCTGTGAAGCTCTGAGGGAACTGGAGACTCTGCAGCAGTGGAGTGTGTGCTGAGGTGATCCCAAGCTGCGCTTTAAGTCTAATACCAAAACACAGTCATCAAAATCATGGTCCCCCTCATAGGACGTCTGCAGCCTTTTAACATGTTTCTAAACTGAACCTGACTTGGTGTTAAAGGACAAGTGGTGGAAAGGTAAAGAGCGGTGGTAAAGCATGCCTGTATATACAATCAACAAGCTAGTGTTATTAGTACAAATTGTAAAAACAGGTACTATAGGTGAATATAGTAGTAGCACTATAGTAGTAGTAGTAGTGTTACAAATAATTATAGGACAAATCATTTCTCCTCATACATATATATATATACACACACACACACACATTAAAAAATATTTTTTAATTAAAATAAAAATATATATATATTATACTGTATGTAGTACAGTAGAAGAGGAGGGAGCACATAACACACAGATCATGACATCAGTTGTTCCAATTAGCAATAAGCTCCAGTGGTGACATTCTGAAGAATATGATGACTTCATTGACAAATGTCATCAAACACATCTGGAGAAAAAAAATATTTATTCCTTTTTTTTTTTTCACTTTGAAAATCAAAATAGGCCACTTTTTTAACTGTCTTCAACTTTGGTAACGTAAAATTACCACCATGCTCAGTAAAGCTTTACTTTATCACGAGTAACATAACACATCTTTCTTAAGGAGCGCCATCCATGTGCATGAAATTTGCCATGTGATTCAGTCCAGTTGAAACGTCTTGGTATTAAAAGTAAGGGAAACATTCAGATTGTGCATTTTTTATTCAACCTGTCATGTCCCGTTTAGACAATGCTAGCAGAGAAAGTGGTTATTGGAATACTTCAACTTTGTACAACAGAAGCAGATGTCGCTAGACCTGTTTGTAGTTGTCCTTGATCTTATTTCTAGGCTGTGAAACTGATTCCGAACAACTGGCACCAATGGCGATTGAAATTGGTTTGAAAGGCCAAGAGAGACATCATCAAGACATGACAGACTAATTCAATGGCATGGATTTAAGAAATCGTACGTTTGAGTCCCGCCACTTCCAGGTAGCCATTGTTGGGCTCTTGGGCAAGGCCCTTAACTCTTGCCCATATATATATGTGCCCATGCATAATACCCATCCACTGAGATGCGGGGTAAACTCAGTGCCAGTCCCAAGCCTGGAGAATAGTGCTGCACAATTAATTGCCTAGTAATTGAAATTGAAATATGGATCTGTGTGCTTCATTAATTGCAAAAGGCTGCTGATTTGTGTACAAGTTTAACAATAATTACATTTCTTTTTTAAAAAACCTTAGAGGTGATAAAAAATATTGACAATTATTATTTTGATGGGATAATTTGTGCTATTATTTGCAGTTATCCCATAATAAATACATTTAAATACAAAACAGCTAATTTTATAGTTACATATCACAACATGAGCTTTTGGTCAGCCCTACTAGGGAAATGTGTGGATTGTGGCAGAAAGGGTGTAAAACCTATGCCAATAATTAAATGATATTAAAAGATCTGATGTGGCGATTCCAGGAAACGGGGCAAAAGCACTAGGAAAAAATGGGGATTTTAAATATTTTTAAAAAACACCACAATACATACATGAACAATGGGTCCTTCCTGGACAATTGGTGTGGTACCAGGATTAAACCCAGAGTCGTAAACATTCATTCATTCATCTTCTATAGCGCTCGTCCTGTGTACAGGGTCACGGCGGCCTGGAGCCTATTCCAGGAGACTGAGGGCGGGGCTACATCCTCAACAGGGTTGTGTTGTCACAGATAAACATTACGGAAAATTTGGCAACTGCAATTAATCTGATCTGCATGTCTCTGGACACTGGACATGCGAGGCCACAGGGAAATATATTCCGAAGTATATTGCTCCATCTAGAGCCACCATCGCACAACCTCTTTGGTACATGATATAGTATTACATGTAATAGTACACAGTATATTCTACACACTTAATGACTCAGGACCAGCTTCATTATTCGTATATCATTTTGGTCAGGTTTTAAAACTCTATATTATACCAAAAATCAACACAGATCTTAAGAGTAAACACTCTCACACAATAATATATATATATTTTTTATCTTAACACACTATGGTGTTTGACCGGAAATTATATAGCGTCCATGTAGAAACTTTTCAGAACAATACACAGAACAACAAAGGACCGTTTCACACTGCAGTTTTTCTAATTCACTTTTGACAGAGTACCAGTACATATATTTGTAAACACTTTTTTAACGTATGCTACGTTTTACTGCATTGTAATAACCCAAAAGGTCACAAGACAATAGAGATTACATGTAATACTTCTCTCCCTGCGTTAAACGGCTCACCACTGAAATTTCGCTTTCATTTACAGTAACAATCAGTATCACTGGATCAGTATGTTAGAGAGTTCACAGTTCATTGCTAAACTGCAGAAATGACCACCCACAATTATGATTGCCTAATACCTCAATTAATCTTATTAAACCTTGCCTTTATCACATATGCACATTTATATAAGGAGGTAAGGTGATCCCTTGACCAACATTTAACTACTACGAGACTCAATGCACACAAATCTAGCATGAAAACTAACAAACTGTAAAAGCAAAGATAGAAAAACACAGCTTACCATATTAGACACGGTTTGCTAAGAAGGTAGGATGGTCTCCATGCCTGGTTTATCACCTGCTGTGACTCATAAATAGAAAAGAAAAAAGGAAAGAAAAAAAAAAAAACAGAAAACCTTACACTTCGTTTTCCTCCTTCACTCGGAGCAAAGGTCTTTGGAGGTTGACCCGACACAGTGGCAGTCTCAAGGTTCTTTTATTTCATTTCGAAAGTGCCGCCTACTGTAATAAACAACTGCTTAATGCTGCAAAGAGATTATATGTATAATTAGTTGTAATTATTTGGAAATCATTAAGATCCATATCAAGGGACTTGCTGATTTGTGCCCCAATCGTGCACAGCTTGTAAAACGTGCCATTTAAGACGCAACGAACTTAGACTGCGTTGCTTTTTCTCGATAACAAACCCTCATTACATCACCACTATGATGGCAGAGTTCTAGATGGTGGTTAATTTGATATAAGACAAAATATTGAACACAAGTAAAAACAACTTCGGAGTTCACATTTTAATAAGCAAAAAAGAGAAAGGGAAAAAAAAGTCACACAAGCTCAGTATGGTCAGTCTTTTGGATCTGAAAAGTTTTATTTTAAAAAATTGTCTCCCAAGTACAAAATATTTCCTTTATGCTGGTTTTAAATTCATCACGCTGAAAATAAGCATCGTAAAAGCAATTTTGTTCTTAATTTTTTTTTTTAATTGAATAACAATTAAAAAAAAAAAAAAACCTTAAACAACCTTCCATTGAAAAAGTACCAGATCTTGTAAAGCAGATTTTATTAACATAGTTCACATCACCTCTGGATAAGTGCTGGATCCACCATGACCCTGACAAGGAACACTGCTAAATGAATTACAGGTTTTTATTGTATGGATGCCCAAGTGTAGCTCTTTAGCTAATAAATGTGGAATTACAGAGTTAACAGAGTTAACTAAAATGCATTATGAACAAAATGAGAAAACTAAATACATCAGAACATTGTCACTTCGACAAACAGTAAGTAATCAGTTTTGCACTTTAACACTGACTCTAATCACTGAACATGAACTTAAGCATTTTAAAGTCTTAGTAATAGGTTAGAAATATACAATTTCTAAAAAGACGATGGAAGGGGGGAAAAAAAAAAAAAAAAAAAAAAAACAGTACAACATAGAGAGGCCTGAATGCATAACTGTCATGTAGTACTGGAAATCCCTCCAGTTCTTTGTTTCCTTTACAGGGCAATTCCAGACGCTCTTGCTTTTTTCGAATCTTAAACCTTCCAAGCTGATGTTGCAGCACAGAGTTTATAACGCATTGTGGAGTGACGCGTCACGTCTCCATTTCCTCTGTGGCGTCTCTGACAGAACTGTCCTCGTCGAGCACTAATGTGGACGGGCTGTCCAGGAGTGAAAGATCTAATGCAGGCAGAGGAGCTCTCCAGAACTGGAAGGAGTTAAACGCAGAAAGCTCATCCCCGTTGTCGTCAAAACGAGTCACCTGTAACAGGACAGGCAGAAAGTAATTACCTCTTCATGAAATTTGCAACCATCAGTAACAGCCTACGTTTATAGTTAGTATAAATTATTGATAATACATGCTGTTTAATACTAGATTCTAATTGGAGGACAAATAAAAGACTTATATCATCGTTTTTATGGTACCGGGTCATTCATAGAGACTTGGAAGGCAAAAGCTCCATATAATTTAAACCTAATTGGAATATTTAAATAAGGAAAGAAATATCACTATTAATACTGACAATCTTTCTGAAAGGAATGGACCATTTAACATTAATGAGAAGAGTATCTATTATTAAAATCTACTATTTTCCAATATAGTCAAGTCTTCATGACAGTTGTTCACTTGCTGCATTTTTATTCTCTTCAAGAGACAGAAATGAGAGCCTGGTGACGGAATGAGTGTTTACAGCTGTTATATCTAATGGGTTTAAAATTTACCGTTAAGTTGGCATTAGTCAGTTTGTGGCTTTTTAAACTTGTTTTGCTGCCTGAAAAGTGAGCTAACGTCAAACTTAAGTATTGTAATAGATAAAATACTTAATTTTGACGTTAGCTCACTTTTCAGGCAGCAAACCACAATCACAGAACTAGCCTAACAATGTGTAACTTTTCTTCAAACTCGAAGCCGTATTGCACAACATTCATATAATCACTGTTGAGTAGGAAGCACAAACACTTTTTCAATCACAATTAAACTTGCAGTGAATCTTAAATAAACTTTAGAATAAATTTTCTAATTAAACGTAAAAGAACCAAATGTGCATCATATACAATAAGTACTTATAGACATACATAGTGAGATATTTCTGCTTAAATCTTAAATTGTGACACCTTTACATTTATTTCCAGACATAATTTGCTTTATAAAATGTAAGGAACTAAATGTAAAAAAAAAAAAAAAAACATTATTTAAAGAACCATTTCAAAGCTATACTGCACAAGCAAGAGCGAGGGAAAAGATGTTACACTGGATTTTTCTCATGTCAGAAAGTTTATACAAGGTGATTCTGGTAAAACTGGTATCATTTCTGCTTTCTTTTCATCTTAATCTGATGACCTTTTCTATTTTAAATTGGAAGTAATAATCCTGAAAAGCATCATTTTACATATCCACCAATGATGTCACAAATGCCACTAAATGTAAACATTTTATCACAGGAATAGGAATTTTAGTTATGAATTTGGTGAAAAATAAACAAAGTGAAATGTTCTAGTAGTTCTAGGAAATATAGCCACTCTTGAAAGGCCGCTTCACCAAACAATTCAGTGGACCGGAACGGTTATGTAAAGCTAAAACAATATCCCAAGTTGTGCAATGATTATATAGAGAGATGTTCAAATCAAACCAGGATTTGTGAATGAAGGCGTAAAACCGAATGACGTTTTATTTTACATTTAGTGAAAGATTCCACATTTCTGGAAGGAGTCATCAGTGTCAGTGCTTTCTAAGTATTGGTCTGACCGTCACAAGAAAATCTTCAGGACTGTTGAGCTTTTGTTGTCTTATTGAATTTATGCATTGTTCCTGTTAAATTGTAAACAAATAAGACAAAACTCTCAATTTCACAGCAAAGGAATCAAATTTACTATATTCCCATCAACAGGTTGATTGTTTTCCTGTTTTCACTCGTTTATCTCACACACAATAGTTAAAATCAAGCTGCTAGCGCCACAGTGAGGTAGAACTTGTGAACTGACACACAGACGAGTTATTAAAGCTCGTGCTGTTTTTGTGTGTAACTGACACACAGTTTTAAATCCCCACCTTTGGTCGCGTTTCCAGTGTTGACCCGCTCGTGCTATCTTTGGATGCCACCTCGCACGCACCGCTCGGGCTTTGGAAGTTTCCAGAAGCGCGCGCATCCCCGGTGTCCACAGCGTGTGTCGCGGTACCGTCTCCGTGCCGCGGTGCTGCCGGCGTGTCCCGGTGCTGATGTTCTTCATGATCCTCGCAGCATCTCGGTCTCTTTCTGCGCCGCTCCCCGGTTAACGTGCTGAAGAGCGCGGGCGCGGCGGTGGCGACGGTGTGTACCGCGTGCACAGCCTTCGCGTCCGGATCACACACAGAGCGACATCTCTTCTTCTGCTGCTGCTCAGGAGAAGCATCGTGAAGTAACGAGCTCTCGGCTCTGCGCTTTGTTGTCATCTGCAGGAGATCTCTAAAAGGTTCTACAGCTCTAATTTGCTGCACTAAACTCATGAAATCCGGATAAACATAAGCAGACTGCAACTTCACATGCAACTTGCTCGTTTGGTTCTAACAAATAACACCTTAAACCCAAAACGCAGCGCCCTCTTGTGTCTGGAAGACCGAACAACAAAACACTACTCACATTAAACTTGTTTCTATTAAAACATTTCTTGTATTTATATCCATATATAAAATTTTAAAGCTAAAAATGAGATGATCAGCTTTAATTTAATCAGTGATATTAATATTTTAATATCTCAAGTAGAAGGCCCACTGACATGTCTGCCTGCAACCAAAATGAACCGCTTTAATTAAAATAAATTGAAATTTCACAAAAAATTTATTTGATGTGACATTATAGGGTAGTAGATCCCACTGAATTAGTTGCTAAATATTAGGAAATTGTATAACATTTAAGGCGGCATGGTGGTGTAGTGGTTAGCACTGTCGTCTTTCACCTCCAGGGTCCGGGTTCGATTCCCAACCAAATTTGATTCGCATCTCTGTGTGCATGGAGTTTGCATGTTCTCTCCGTGCTTGGTGGGTTTACTCCCACAGTCCAAGGATATGTGCGTTAGGCTAATTGGCGTTCCCAAAATTGCCTGTAGTGTGTGTGTGCCCTGCGATGGATTGGCACCCTGTCCAAATGTACCTATTTTGAACCTACTGTCATTTCATTACAATCAATGGTCAGGTGTTTGTTTGAGTAAGTATCTTATTAGTAGCTAATTTGGCAAACCTGTACACGGTTTGCCAAATTCAATCTTACTGACATCAATACTACTGAATACATTTAGAAAGAACTGGAATTTCATTAATGCTTTTGTAGTTAAATCAACACAAATCAGAAAAAAATGGAATCTAGCGGAAACTAATTTCAAAGTAGATTATTAAATTCGGCACATAACTATTAATAACATCACTTTTACTCAACATTTTGATATTGTTAATGGTGCAGGTTAAACTTCAAGCAGATATACAAATACTGAAAAGAAATTTCATTCAGCCAGCTTTGCTTAATGGTGTGGCAGAATCTGGATGGACAGATTATTATAATTTTTTTTTTTTTTGCTGCATTTCTACTCTTCCTCGGAGATGTTCACATTTGTGTCAGCAGCTCTACAAGGTGACATTATTATATATTATTATTAAACCTGCAAAGAAATATAAGTTAATGATAATTTCCTAAACAGTCTAAGTATTAAGACTGTTTTTTGTGCAAGCATGGTAAGGGCAAAATGTTTCCAGGAGAAAAAAAAAAAATCTAATTTTTTTTATTATTAAAATATATATTTACTTACATGACAGCAAGTCCATTGTTTCACATTTTGGAAAACAAGAGGAAATAACTTTTTTATTGTAATACAAAACACACAACTGTACAGTAAGTTTAAAACAACTTATTTCATTAGTGCTGTGTGAACTTTTCCAATGCAGACAGCCAAAATGTGCTTAAGGCAGCAATCATCCAGTGACGACAGTGACCGAAATGTGAAAAATGAATAATACATGAATAATAATAGATTTTCATGAATAACAATGAAAATATTATATATTTGGCTGAGTTTTCTGTTGAGACATGGAGCAACTCTGAACACTCTACCATCTGAATATCAGCAAAAATAATTAACAATGCAATGACATTTTGAGGTGAGACGGTTCAGGTAGGTAAACAATTAAATATATAAGAAAACAGGCAAATGAAGACAAATGAACTAACTAGTTTGTGTCGGTCTGCTTCCATGAAAGCTTGAGTGCAGCATGACTCGACCCACCTGCCTGTTGATATAGAACTATCTACAAGCTGAAAAGGCAGGTGTGAAGATGTACCTTTAGTATGGATCACAGTAAATTTGATGTACTGGGTTCAAAAACTGGCGGATCTAGTGGTGGCTCAAAATGTCATTGTAAAAAAAGTCGGTTTTATTAATTTGTCAGAAATCAAGCAAAAAAAAAAAAAAAGAGGAAGAGATTAAGTCATTTGCCAAGTGTGTATACAAATCACACAGCTAGCACCTTATTAACTGATTTGATAATCATGCAAATAAGGACTTCAAAACAATGTGTATCGCATTTACTTGTTTTTTTTCCCGAGCATTTCTGCAGCACTACAGCTCTGTCCTCTGGCTCAGTTTAGTAGCCGACATCTACACTATTTTGTTTTTTAAATTAGTTTGACTCACTTCACTGCATTAATTCACTTGGAAATGGACCGAGATCACAGCACAAGGCCAAAAGTATATGGACAGCCAATCGTATGTTCTTTCTCTCTCTAATATACCATCACAAATTTTAAAGCACAGCATTTTCTAGTACTGTATGCCTCGGTATATTGTAGAATTTTAAAAAAATTATGATTATGATAGTTTGATTAAATCACCTTTAGTGTGTTTATAGAGCATAACTCGGTGGTCAGTTGGTTGTGACGTGTTCCCGTAGTGCACTGCATTCAGACGTCAGTTTAACACAAAAGTCTTAACACCGGTAAATTAGCTGCTTTAATGTAAAGTGTAACATTAGCTGTTGAAGGCGAGGCTTTAAGTGGTAAATGTACTGATAATACTACTCCTGGAATGAATTCCAAACTTCAAAGCGGATTTTTAACCCTTAAGGACCTAAAAAGCTGGTAACTTAGTAATAAAAAGCAGACTTACTTGGATGATTTGATCAGTGCTATAATGTAATGTACATACTGTGTGCTGTGTACCTACTTCATGGATTTTTGGCAAAAGTGCTGTTTTAGAACACACTCGCGTCGACTTGGCCTTAACTCAATTCTTGTCACATATCCAGGCTGTCAGCGTTACCCTATTCAACAAGAAGTTAAGAGATTGTAGACATACGTCACCCTTTTTTTTTCCTTCATCGTTGTACACTGGCAATTATTAACCCGATTCCTACGGCAAAGTCGACAACAGCGTATTTAAAAAACACCCGAACACAGAAATGTACAAAAAGTCTCTAATCCTATTTTCCGAGCTACTAAAACAACTAAATGTCTAAAAGCTCGAACACGTTCTCCGAGGTCATGTCGTTGTAGGTTCTGTGGGGTCTGAGTTTTTTAGCTTGCCGTCTTCACAGTTGGCGTGTAGGACGGCGGGTTTCCGCACCACGAAAAACACACAATCGTACAAGTACTTGAGCATGGAGCGTTCATTCTCTGTGTACGTAGTGAGCACTGACTCTCTCTCCATCTAATGAGACAAAAAACAAAAAATAAAAAAAATTTGGACACATAAGGGCGACCATATAACACATATACATTCAGACATTATATTGTGATCATACCTCTAGCACAAAGCCACATTTGATGATGGCCTCCTTCATTTCTTCGTAGGTTAGCTCGATGGACAGTTCATTAGCCATGTTCTCGAAATGGTACAGAAGAGGACCTGTTCAAGAGCGCATTCGATTTAGCCATTTTCAACAACTCACGTATACTGGATTTGCCGTTTATACTGGAACTCACCCAGGTTGATCCAAATGCCACCAGGTTTGAGAATGTTCCAGATGGTCTCTATATATTCGATGACGTTGTGTGCGGTGTCGATGAAGAAGCAGGTGGCGACGCAATCCCACATGTCTAATCAAAAACAAATTCCTTTTTTAGCCTCTAATGTAAACTTCGCCGGTAAGACACATTGTGTATGGATAAATCTGATTACATATTAATTACATGTTATAAATACAATCAGAAATACATACTGTATGGCACGTGGTTATGCTATTAGGACAAACTAGCATGAACTACCATTCACATACTTTCAAATAATTTCAATTTGGAGTTTAAATTTTAAAAAGGTTATAGTTTACCAGTATGAATACTTGAAGTAGAAACATGATAAAGATAATACACAGTTACTGTGTTATGAGGTTAAGCGACGTCGCGACTCACCCGGATCCGTATAGACTTCCAGGAAATCGCCGGCTGTCATGGAGAAGTCGCAATCAGGCGGAAGATCGTTGGGGTTAACGTCTGGGAAGGTCACGGCTCTGGTCTGGTCTCCAGACATCTTGTTGTTGCTGAATTGGTGAATCCAAGGATACAACGTCAGAGTGTTCTCCTTCTCGCACCTATGAATAGCAAATAGTTCAGAGTCAGGGTGTTTTTCCAATATTCAATATTGTACTTGGTTACACTTGCATAATTTCACCCTCCAATATAGCAAAAGCCGGTATGCACCTAGTTGGTTGGTTGCGAGATGCCATTAAACAAAACGAAAAGAAGAAAACGAGGAAATCAGTCTTTGTGCTATGCCTAACATTATTGATATTTCCTATATACTTCCTACTTTATCACCTATGGCTGTGTAGGTCAGAGGATGAGACTGTCGCGTACTATTCGCCAATGGAGATTTCAAAAGAGACAGACGGCACTGATGATGACACGCCCAGATCAGATTTCCGTGTTTAAGAACAATTGGCTTCTGTATCTAATTCGATCTATGCCAGAGTACTGTGTTTAAGATCACCCCTTTCCACCGGCCTCAGGCACGGTTCCCGAGCGTGAAGGTTTGTGTTCTAATTGTTCAAAATGAACTAGACTGTGGGGTCAAGTGTTCTCGGAAACGATTCTGGAGCCCTAATGTAAAAACGCCCTTAGTCACCTTTCTGAGTGGCATCCAAATCCTTGTGTAAGGTATTGTTATAACTTACAGATCAGGTACATTAAAATAAACCTGTGATTTGCCCTACAGCTGAAAGTCAAAATCGCCTCTAGAACACACTTATAAAACACAGGAACATCTGGACCCCTCCCTTCTTGATGACGGCATCAGCTCAAGACACATGTCTGTACCTGTTAAGAACAAAGTTGGAGGAAAAAAGCATGAAGAAGCTCCATTCGTTGCCCTGGCAGGCGTAACCCAGGTTGGCGATTTCCCACGCTAGACGGCCCAGACCAGCTCCAGGAACCAAGACCTTCACCTCAGAGACCTCACTGTGGAGAAATTATTTATCAGCTTGTCAATCACTTGTTCTCACATACAACTCCACATCAAAAGACATCTTAGCAATATCGTTAATGTATTATATTGTGCAAACATGGCCAAAACATGTGACTATAGATAATGTATATTTTGTCTGTGTCACACATCACACATTCAAGTCTGAATCCTCACCCAATCTTCAGCTGTAAGATTTCAAACTCTGCAGTGATTTAGTGAATCCTTGCAACAATATGTATTGTGTATTATTTTTTTAATCAGTGAACAATTTAACATACATAAAAATACATGCTGCGTTGTGGGGGGGTTGCGTAACACTCGGAGGACAGAGCTATCCTTTTCTTTCACAACATAGAATTATATATAAAATATAGTGATTATCAATGCAATGTTTGGCAAAATCATATACGCACCACTTTTCAGGAGGAAACTGTTTCTGTATCTCCTCAATGATGGGCAAGTAGCAGGAATCTCTCTCCGCTTTGCCTACTTCGCTCCAATCCCGCACAAACTGCTTAATGGTGGACTTCAGCTTGTCCATGTCAAACGTAGAAGACGGCCCGGCTCGCCTCTTGTCTTTCTTCCAACATGAATAAAAAGAACCTAATGAATACCTAATGAACGGTCTGAAATGCAATCCTGCCTCGAACATTCCATTGAAAAGAAGGTGCATGTATAAAATATTTTCTTGTTGAAATCACTGGTAACTGAAATCGTACTTAACCCCGATTCACCTACATCCTCGTCATACTCCATGTTCTCGAACATGTGTGTGCAGTTCTGGACGATGGCCTTCAGGACCTTGTGGTTGCACTCCATGCAGCGTCGGATCTCAGCTAGCTTATCCAGGTACCCGGAGAGGAGCTGCTGATGGCGGCGAGGAAGACTCAGGAACTGCCTCTCGCACCGCTTCAGCCGCTCATCGACATGAATCCTGGTTCAGAAAAAGGTATAAATGGTATACATGTTACAAATATGAGGTAACATTTTTGGAGGAATTTTTTTTTTTTATCCACCAACATGGGTAAAACCAAAGACCTCACAACTCAATTGTGGGAAGAAAAAATAAATGCATAATGCATAGACTGGGAAATATCTACAAAAATTAGGCATTCACATTTTTTTTTTTTTTTTTTAAAGAATTTATAATAAAATAAAATAAATAATCAATCAATCCAGTTAGACACATTCAGTGACTCTCTCTCAGTCTCCTCTCAAAACCCAGCTGAAAATCTGTGGTTTTTATTGAGGATGGCAGCTCTCAGGAAAAAACAATAAAGAAATCTCAAGAACTTCAATGGAAATGAAACAGTTGTGCATTGAAGATTGGTCCAAGATCCCTCCACAAGTTTTTGTTCAACTATGTTAAACATTACAGAACGAGGCTGCCATAATTGCCAGGGCACGGTCTATTAACAACTGAAAATATGCATTAATTTACATTATTTTTTAATTATACAATAGATAGTTCGAGTGAGCAATCTGATTGGACGAGAGGCATTCAACGAGTAGCGATAATGGACGGTAACAGCACCGGGACTTTTAACTACAGTATATGCATCCCAGGTGTTATAATACAAGTTAATTACACTAAATGTCGGTCGCAGCATGGGTGAAAGTTGGTCTCTACAGTCCACAGTTAAGTTTAGCGTTTATCTCTCACACATACTGTACAGTGAAAGTCCTTAAGCTCCACATATACCCGCTTTTTGTTGTAAATGTAAAAACCTACATTTAAAACCAGTCACAGAAGCACTGTTCTCAAGAAAACACGTCTGATAACGTTATATCAACTTGAACAACACTGTCTCCTACTTTAACTACTTTAAAATCGTTCCAAATTGCCTCAATGTTGTTATATTTATGCCTAAACTAGCTTCTAACAAGCCTGAATCCCAAATCCCACTCTAACCCCTAATTAAGAGCGCTACTTGGTGCGTGAAACAAGGGACTGTATGCCCTACATAGCGCACTAACTTTCTATCTTCATGCTATTTGGTATTCAACCCCAGAACCCAGAGGTTAGCTGATATTTCAAAGCTGAATAAACGGAAATATAAAGAGAATCTTATAAGATTTACAGGACTGTCCACCTCCTCCATGGTTAAATAAAGAAACAAAACATACTCTGTTGATAATAAATGTTGTTTGTAGAACTTTTGTATAAAAGCAATATCACACTCGAGGTTGTGCTGAATACGAGTATGGGTGTGATTCCTTCAACCCTCTCGTGTAATATTGCTTAATTCTATTTTTGTTTAATCTTTTTAAAGTGCAAAAAAATGGTAGTAGTGGTAGATTTATGTAGTAACAGTTATTCGATTTTCTTACTCGAGCAAAAACCAGCATACCAGTACAAACCTAACCTGTACTAGACCACACGCTCTATTACTCATCTAGTCCACTTGGTAGGCTGCATTACTCATCAGTTTGTGGTCTCAGTAGTGCGCCTGTACAAGGGGGGACAGATTCGTTTGGGACACAGCCTGAGGAACCGGCACACTGAGCAAGTCTCGGTTTCAAACCTCCATGAGCCGAATCCGTACGTTTCAAGCGTTTAAAATATCCCCAACTTGTGACTACATTTAATTAAGAGTTTTTTTTATTTTATTTTTATTAATTGTATAAATACAGCAAACATATGGGACTGCTTTTGTTTATGTTGCTAGCAAAGAGCCTGGCAAGGATTTAAACAAAACGCCGGATAAGTTAAGGTTACCTGTAATATTTAAACACGTTGATGATTCTCCAGAAATGTTCTCTTTCCAGTTTCGCGTCTTCCTCCAGGGAACATTTGGTTCTCCCTCGGTAGAGATAAGGGTTCTCTTGATTTTGGTCTGCAGATTCAGTCCCCATGCTGCTGTCGGCCATTGCACACAGATAAACAGAGCAGACCTGAATAATCAATAGCAGAGAGAACCGATGTGCGGCGCTGTGGGCCGTTAGCTCAGTAACACTAGAGGTGGGCGATACTGCAAAATTTTGTATCGATCCGATACCAAGTACACACAGGGCCAATATCGCCGATACCGATATTTGTTTTATTTTTAGCACACAATATAAATTACATTTACTTTCTTGCATAGGGTATATCACTCTATCACAATTTATGAAGTGATTGCATAATTTAGCTAAATCCGAATACATCTGTGATTTGTGATGTGATTTGCTCTTAGTGTGCCTGTAATTAGTCATGTGTGAGGTTAACAAAAAACAGGACATTTTCAAATATGAAAAAAATATATTGTTGTAATAAACTCAATATGCAAACATGAAACTGCGTGAAAATTACAAGAATAGTAATAAACTTAAGAACAGAAAAACAGAATAATACTATAAAATATACATTAAACAATAATATAGTAACAAAAGTTTCTCCCTTTAACAGTAAATATCTGGCTTTAACAAAAAATAAGGTGCACAAAATTATTACTAGAAAATAAACCAGCTGTTTTAATAACAAATTAAATAATTTCCTTATTTGGTATACTGTGTTAGCTTATAAACAAAGTGCACACAATATCCAATAACTAAACAAAAAATACCAAGCACTATTAGGTTTTTTTTTTTACCTCCAAAGCCCTTTGTCATGTCGTTTTATGTGTTTGTGTAAGTTAGTGGTGTTACCACAGTAGCGAATCACCTTTTTACAGACGTTGCAATTCGCTGTGTTTTCAATCACAGCCGTAAAATACCTCCACACAGTGCTCTGTTTTTTATCTGCCAGCTCCATGATACCAAGTCAGGCACGCACCTCGCTCTCACTCTCTGCAGCTGCTTGTTTTTGGCACTGCTGTGTCACGTGATGGTAGGGCAACAAAACACAGCAGAGCGGGGAGGGGTGACCAATGTGCGTGACGTGCGAAAGGAGCTGCATAAGAGAAAGCCTTATATAAAAGCTCATTTTAAATATTATATTTCATGCAAAATAAATAAAATCACTGGTTTAAAAAAGCCCTTAATATCGCTATTTTCGATACAACCCCTATATCGAAAGTATCGATATTAAGGATCGATATGCCCATCCCTACAATATACCATTAAGAGACTTAAATGATTACAGTGAGTCAGTGTGAATAACAGTAATGGTCAAAGATGAGAACATATCTAAAGCGCCTTTTTAAAAATGTAAATAACACTCCATTGTGTAGCTGTTACCCTATAACTAGCGACAAATAGCTACTTTTAGTGCCTTGCAAAAGTATTCATACAACCTGGAACACATTTTGTCATGTTACAAAGATGAAAGTATATGTATTTGATTGTATTTTATTTCTGTGAAAGACCAGCACAAATTGGCACATAATTGTCCAGTGGAAAGAAAATGATAAATGCTTTAAAAAAAAGTTTTACAATAAAAATCTGAAATGTGTGGCGTGCATTTGTATTCAGCCCCCGATGGATGGATGGATGGATGGATGGATGGATGGATCTGTGATAGATAGGCCCCTGTGACCCTGTATACAGGATTAAGTGGTATGGAAGATAAGTGAGTGAGGTGCATTAAAGAGAACAAAATGCTGTCAAATAATATGAATACTCCTTCTATGTACACAGGCATATATGGAGGACTATGGATACATGACATAATTATAAATAAATAAATGTGTGAATAAATAAGTAAAAATATAAATACATAAATACAATATATCCTGGAAAATTGTTAAATGTATTCCTACTTTTGTTTATTAACATATTTCAAGATTTATTTATTTATGAATTTCCACATTTCTTCATTTATTTATTTTTGTGTTGTCACCGTTATTATATGGATATGGAGCTTTGACCATTGATAAAAGTGCTATATTGTACAAATAAAATAAAATTGAATTGAATTAGCTAAAATCCAGTGAAACAAGTTGCCTTCAAAACTCACCTAATTAGTAAATAGAGTCTACTAGTGTGTAATTTAATCTCAGGATAAATACACAACAGACAGGTCAGGGATAAAGTTGTGAAGAAGTTTAAAGCAGGATTAGATTAACCTAAAATATCTCAAGCTTTAATTAACTCACAGCATACTGTTCAATCTATCATTCCAAAAATGGAGAGAGTACTGTATGGCACAACTGCCAAGAAAAGGCTGTCCACCTAAACTGACAGGCCGGGCAAGGAGATCATTAATCAGAAAAGCAGAAAAGAGGCACGTGGTAACTCTGGAGGAGCTGCAAAGATCCACAGCTCAGATGCGAGAATCTGTCTACAGGACAATTATTAGTCATGCACTCCAAAATCTGCCCTTTATGGAGGAACGGCAAGAAGAAAGTCATTGTTGAAAACAAAGCCATAAGAAGTTCCATTTGCAGTTTGCAACAAGCCATGTGAGAGACACAGCAAACATATGAAAGAAGGTTCTTTAAACTTTTTGGCTTAAATGCAATGTGTGGCAGAAAACTTAACACTGTGCATGGTGGTGGCAGCATCTTGTTGTGGGGATGCTTTTCTTGAGCAGGGAAGGTGGTCAAAGTTGATGGGAAGATAGATGGGGGCAAATATAGGGCAATAAAAAAAAATGGGGTGGAGCTTCACCTTCCAGCAGGACAATGACCCTAAACATACAGCCAGAGCTACAATGGAACTACAATGGACTTAGATGAAAGCATATTTATGTGTTGGAACGTCCAGTCAAAGTCCAGACCTAAATCCAATTGGGAATCTGTGGCAAGACTTGAAGATTCCTGTTCATATATGCTCTCCATCTAATCTGACTGAGCTTGAGCAATTTTGCAAAGAAGAAAGGGCAAAAATACATGTAAAAGGAGTCTCCAGTGTCAGCGCTCTGAGGTGAAGCTTTTTTCAACTACAGGAAATTTTAATAATTGTTGTTTGTTTTAATTAACTAGAAGAGAGAAAAAAGTGTGATGGGATGGTATAAATGATAAGTGGAGGTTAGTTGGGGTTACAGGTTGCTGCTGTGTTACTGGACATTGTCCGTGTCGACTATCCTACTATACAGTATGTAGTCAAGTGAAAGTGAAGCTTAAATGAAAACAAATCTTCAATGCAAGAACACTGCACATGCTTGCCTTACTGATTAAAAATGGTAAATGGATTTTATTCAACATAATGAAATAATTATTTTGTTAATTTAAAGCTAAAGATTTTGGCTTGTAGTATGATGACAGTGTACCTAATAATCTGTCCTCTCCTCTTTTCAAAGTGCATGGGTTCTGCATAATTTTGCCTCGGTGAGTTTTTCTTGCCATTGTCACCTCTGATTTGCTCATCACATCATTCTGTAAAGGTGCTTTATGACTGTTCGCGTGGTTAAACGCTTTCCAAATAAAACCAGACTGAATTGAATTCAAATTTATGGCTAATAAACAAACCCCTGAAGCACTACATCTAGTTTTAAGTGTACCACTAGATGTCAGTGCTGTTTATTCTGTGTTTGCAGATCCCTACAGACACCTCACATGCAAAATATAAAATATTTTTTTATTTTAATTGGTCTATGAAGAAGAAGCTTGCTTGTTAAACATATTGTCATGGGTGTAACAGTCATACTGTATGTCTACTATTTTATTAGAATAAAAAGGGTAGATTTAATCTTAGAATTACACTCTGCTACAGGGGCAAAGTATAACTCTTTATCCTTAATAATTCAAATAATCAATAGTTTTATTTGTATAGCAAGTTTAGCTGTTATGGATTCTCATAGAGTGGCAAATCGGTATGATGTTAATGAGCACGCCAAGGGTGGTACGGAAAAGAGAGTGGGGGGCGGGGGGGGCCTTACTGAGATGACATGCGTAAAAAAAACTTTGACAAAAACCAGACTAAAACATGCCTGACACTTGATAGTGGGATTATAACTCATTACAGAAAAAAGTGTACACTTATTACACTTGTTAAAAATGTTCTCTTGTTTTTTTTCCTATAGTCCTTATTAATGCATTTCATGAGGTTTGCATATTTTGTAAGCGACTCTAGGTATTAGTATTTTTAATAAAATGTCAAAACAGCTAAATAAATGCCGTAGGTTATGCCCTCTGCTTGGGCGGATCAGGTAATTAATCTTCTTTAACTCGTGAGCCTGAAAGGAAGGTGTGAGGTCAGAGATGAAGTCTGAGGACACATTGTGAATTGACTCATCGCTTTTTGTCCCAGATCACCTCTGGGTTTCCTGTTTTTAAAAAAAAGAACCGTACATTGTTTTTGTGTAATTTACTTTCGGGAGTACAATACCAGACCAGGCTGGAGGCTGCAGCAGGAGCACTGCCTCTGAAAACTGAGCTCACACACACACACACACACGGTTTCAGTTTACATACCAATGAGCTATACTGTGGTTAAACACCGGCATGCCTACACCTAAACCTTGACCTTGAGCAACCACTAACCAAACAAATGTTCTGCTGATTAGAAGTTGTTCCATATATTTCCTTGACAACATTTTCACCTAACAAACATTTACATTGGCGTTTATTAGTGTAGCACATTAGATGCCTGGCCTAATAGACGCAGAGACTGGTAGGGTTTAAAAAGTAAACTGTGTAGTCAAGGAATAGTAATGATAGTGAATGTGAACGTTAGAAATCCTCATGGGCAAGAAAAAAAATACAATATTCGAACATCGCAATACTAGTATATTTATGCATATTTCTACATGGAATTTTAACCGCAAAAGCCTGCTATGTGTGGCATTTAATGTTACTTCCTGTCATAGCTGATGTTTACTTAAGAGATTAGGTTTGTTTGTGAGAGAGAGGATTGGAACATACAGTAACATTGATAAGACTTAATGAAAAATGGTTCGTTTTATTCACAGAACACCACTGCAGCAATATGCTTTTAGTGCTCACTCAAACACACACCACACACACACAGCCCTATTCAGCTTTGTGTCCCGGTGAGCCAAATCATTTGTCTCCAGCCTCCTCAGCAGAGTAAACATTTTCCTTGTGCCAGAGCAATCTCCAGACCTTTCTCTCTCTATCGGTGCCTACCTCTCGCACAGACCCTTTCCTTTCTTCTTCAATAGGTTATCTTTTGTCCACTGCTTTATTTGAAACATCAGCCAAATTGACCTTGTCTCCTCTGCCTCAGATTCTTTACCATCATGTCAATGTAATGCTCATACTGCGTTTCCCCCCCCTTCTCTCTGAACATATCGATAAAGAGAATACACAGTAACAGTGACAAGCAAATGTTGCATAATATAATGACATATCACACTATTTAGTGATTATGGGATCCTTGTTATCTTGTATCCATGAAAAAACACTGGTTTCACTTTAACAGGTCAGTGTCTAAATGATATACGCTAGAGCAGGCATCACTAAATGGCAGGCCGCAGTCCGGACCAAGTGACAGTTCTATTCACACCCTGATGCTTTTCTGATAAATGAGAATAATTAATATACTAGTAATCTACAAATGTTTCCCTCAGGGTGTGTAGCTATATGCCAGAGGTGGGTAGTAATGAGTTACTATTATTACGTTTCATTTACTTGAGTAACTGTTTGAAAAAAAAAAAAGTACTTCTATGAATAGTTTTTACTTTTACTGGAGTAGATTTGTGAAGAAGAAACACTACTCTTACTCCGCTACACTCGACTCGTTACTTTTCTACCATTTATTTATTCTTTTATTTATATGCAGCCAGTGGATCTACCGCATGACTGTTTCACCAATGGACATAGAAACAATAATCACATGACTCTGTTCGACCAATCAGCCGCAGTACCAATAACCACATGTAGTCACATGACCATACACAAACTGGCGACATAGCGGGAAAATTTTTTAATAAAATCTTCAGCCATGGTAGACAGCGCATCTGTCTCCAATGCTACAACAGAAAAGGATGAACAGCCCTGACCTCATATACAAAGCATGTTTCGCTTACAACAGCTTCATACTGCGGTGTCCTCTCTGTCAGCCAAAACAGACACACACTTCAGCAT
>JAQQZT010000014.1:6043770-6056139 GCA_030068275.1 Clarias platycephalus
CACACACACACACACACACACACACACACACACACACACACACACACACACACACACACACACACACACAGTGTTACATGATCCCTAGCATTGACTTGAATATGGAAGTCAGTCCTCTGTACTGAGCCAGATATCTCGGGAACAGTTTGATATTGTTTGAGAGATGGGTTACCAAACTCCATATTTGCCCGCCCCTAGAAGGGAGCAGCAGAAAGAAAGTTTTTTTGCTGAGTCACTGTCCCTCCACTGAAAAAACTTATTTCCATTCCAAACATCATAAATAAGACAGATTCTTTTCCAATAAAGATAATACAAACCATTAAACAATAGCTCACAGTACAGCCGTGGCGTATTGATCAATGACGTCATTTACGAAACGTGATTGTTTCAGAGTATGGCCTATTTGTTAAGAACAGCGTCCAACAGTGATGGTTTCTTATAACGTTTAAGCAAGTCAGTTTAATGAAAGAGACTTGTAAAGTTTGTATCATATTTTAGAATTTGAGGATAAATCGTCCCAGGTAGGTTTCTATCTTTAAATGATCTCATTCAAACTACAGTAAGTTTGGATACTTGCTGACCTCGGGAGGATAAGGTCTAAATATATGCAGAAGGCTATTTATAGCTATTTATAGCATCTTAGTGACTGGTCTTTGCTGAGCCTGACATTCAAAAGCCCCAAATCATGATTGCTTATTGATTAATATTCAGGTTAAAAGTGTAAAGTGGAAATCGTGACCTTAGATGCAACAGTAATATCAGGATCACAAGTTAATGCTCACAAAGTCAGTTCATGTAAATGATTATGAAGTTGCTATCATGAGACCATTTTTACATTTAGAATCGACACCATTTTTCATGTAGCATTTTCATCTCAGTTCATCTCTGCACTGCCAAGTCTCTGAACACTGTTGACGTTCTAGCAGATAATCATCTGGCTTCCGGCCTGGAGTCATTTCGCTGCTAATTTCGCGAACGTCATTCGGTTCTGCCAAACGCAATTAAAGCAGGAGTGCAATGCACGCCTAAAGAAAAAGTGCACATTTCTTATCAGTATGCATCTTCAAATCCAGTGAAGCACAGAAGATTGAGTTATACAATGCCCATGTAATATTACAGCATGCATTTACAGCAAGATTAGAACTAATGCTGGTTCTTTCACGCACTAAAACGCTGAAGTGCTACAGTATCATTGGCTGCTTATATAAATGCCCATCTGCTCACACCACTGTCCATTATTTAAATGTAGTTTTGTTCGAGCTGGCTATCCATCTCCCATAAAAGCTTTCTCTCGTTTTGGCTTAACCGGACAAATTAAATTTAGCCTTTTGGCCATTTTGTTTAATCTCTGGCAGCGGAGAGCTAGAAGGCCACTGGATCATATTAGACACTGACACAACGCAGCTTTACAAAAATGTAGCTTTAGATCCCTAATGAGTAAGCCAGAGCAGAAAGCGACAAGGGAAGATGCCATGACATGACAATGAAACTTTGAGACGATCCAGATGCAAAAAAAATAAAATCTTTACAGTATACAGATGTAGAAGAGTAACAGTAAAAAGTGCTAAGTGTGTTGAGGGGTTGATGTGCATTTGAGCCCTGGGTACAGCAGCAGCCTTTAGAAAGTACATGGTTTTGTTATATCAAGATGAATATCATGCATCAGAATAATCAGCTATTAAAGAAAAGCAAGCAGCAGTGTAGTACCGATGCTGTATTGGACATTTCATCCTAGGGGTCGCCACATAAGATCATTTGATCCGCATGATCTGACAAAGGTGTTATGTAAGATGACCTTCCTGCCACATCCTTTCCATTTTCGAACCGGGCTTTAAACCAGGACTGTATGCCCAAGGACCCAACAGTGGCGACTTGGCATTGGCAGGGCTCAAAACCCCTGATCTTCTGATCAGCAAACTCGGAGCCTTAACCTCCTAAGCCGCCACTGGCCCCTCGGAGCATACTCAATAACGCTTATAAAATGAATGTCCTGAAGCTGGGTCTGCTCCACCGATCTCCAATCTATTAATCAGGCTTAGACAGCTAAACCAAACAACTGTACAGTTAATAAGAACAGAATGAGAACAGAAGAATAAGACCGATATAAATGTTTACGGGCTGAAGTAATTTCAGCAGTACTTTCCAGATGATATTTACCGTGGCGCTGATAGTTTCTGTTATTCAGAGCGCGAGTCTGTTTTGTGTTTATGCTGGCATTAGTAAATCAGGGTCTAAATCTAACCACGATCCAAACCCTAATTCAAAAGGGTTATAGGTGGAAGGTTCTACTTTAGAATGTATTTTTGATTCATGGCATCCTAGTGTCTTATGCCAGATGCATAGTTGTGGGTTCGATAAATGTCTTGCGGTCTGTTTCTTGGCTTTCTATTGCAAGCTTTGTGTGTGAGGCAGGAACGCAGCAGTGGGTTGATATGAAAGAACCTGGGGAGGTTGAAAGCACGAAAACAGCGCTACTGCATTCTAGACGAGTTGCAGAGGTCTGATGGCACGAAGAGGAAGACCTACCAGGAGCAAGTTGTGAAAGTGTAGATGTTAAAATGACAACAAGCACTCGAGAGGCCTCGGATGGAAGGCCTGAAATCTTATCCGCTTCATGGGTGTTGTAACATGAATGACCCCGTGTTCTGACTCCAGATTTCAAACAACATGGGATATGTGAAGAAATGCTTTCATTTCTTATGCAGTCAGTACCTGTGACAATAAAACTGACTCTTTTTAAGAGAATAAAAAAGGGGCTGTCCAGAACGCCAGAAAAGTTTCGAGCATTGTCAGGTCGTAGAGCACAGTCATGAAGTTTGGATGAAGACCTTGACGTACTGTACAGTAACAGCATCCCGCAAGGGATACACAGCAACTCGGGTGGCGGCATAAACATAAAAACAGCCACAACAAAGGATCCAGCTTTTAAAGCGTTCAAATATTATGAGTAATGCAATCTGACTCTGGAGCTTTCTTGTCTGAAATTATTGAGAAGGCCCAAAGAATGTGCTTATTTTGGAAAAAAATGCAGATTTTTTTTTGTTATGTAGGTAGAGAGGGGAACTAGTTTAATGTCGTTAGTGCAGAGGAGGATGTTCAGGAAAGGAGAGTGGAGTGGAACAGATTTGATCAGGAAAAGTAGACTGGGAGCTAAATTCACTGGCACATGCTTAGGCACACACACGAAGACGTCACATACACACACACACACACACACCCAAGCAGACAAGCACACGCACATGGTTAGAAGCTGCTGGGTAAAATCATAAAATCTAATGTAAACATCAGTGTGCTTCGAGTTTATTTGATTTAATCTGATGTGAAAGCTGCGCTGCTGAACAGACTTTGGGAACAGAAGAACGATCTGCTTGATAGAGAGAGAGAGAGAAATAACTGTATATCTTTAAAGATGAGAGGCGAATGAGAGAAGACATGGTTTATAACAGCTGGATTATTTTAATGAAATAGCGCATGTTGATTCACTAATAAGTCAAAAAATAGTGTGTTCTTATTATAACAGCAGCACTCGGGAGCATAACAGTTAGCAAAGACAAATTGTTAGGAATGTACATGCCCAACTTCAGTTTCTACAAAATATTGTAGCGGTATCATGGTCACAAATTGAAAATATAGATTAGACAATTAGTAAAGTGGTGTATGGTTTGACAAACCAAATCCTTAATTCTGCAAACCCTGTGCTTAAGAATTAACCCTGATCTGATATAGTGCACTGTAGTAAACTTCGGTATGACCCACAGTATTTCTCCACCCATAATGTCACAAACCGTACAACAGTGACCTTTGAAATGTTTCTTTTTCAGTGTCTTGCTCTCTGGTGTTTCAGACATGAAGTGGGAAAATGTAATGTTTTGGATTAACTGTGAGATGCCGAAAAGGTCTCTTGTGGTAGCGCGCTGACAGCCGGAGGGAAGCTTGAAATAAATTATGATGAAAGGAAACCACATACATCTGAATGATGTATCAGCTACATGATATACTGTAGAGTGGGAGATGTTTTTATTGTCTTTTGTAGTCTTGATGGTTTGGTTTTGGATGGTTTCTGGCCTAAAAACTGAGCGCATATGTTTTGTCAGGTGTTTAAATGTTTTAGTCCAGGAAGTTGATCTGTTACAAAAAAATATCATGTTTTGTTTCAAAAGAATGCAGTCTGATCCTCGGGTTAGCGACTCCAAAAATGGATTTGTTCCTTTATATGTCGTGTTTAGTCTGAATACTCAATATTTCAGTACTGGTTTTACTGTCAGTACTATTCCAGCCAGCTCTTCCCTGTACAACAGCTACAGCTTCACAAATCATGACACACGCTATCTGCGCTTTCTTCAACATACTGTACATGATCTCGGATGCCGATGCTTGCTAAGTGTTATGGTTACTGATAGGAGGTAGAGTATTTCATTACTCCCACCTACTTTTTTTTTTCATAAACAATGACTATGACTTTAATTCATATAGGGTACGTGCTTTTCTGTTTCATCACATTCAGAAGTTCAATGGCTTCCTTAAATTGCATCATGTCATATAATTAGCACCATGTAAGTTGTTTATTGACTATTTTTGGAAAGAGTCTCCAGCGTCAGCAGGTAGTCCTTCTCAAGTTTTCAAGAACATCTTTAAGTAAAGCGTAATATATCGGGGTTCCCACACCTTTCTACACATCGAATTTTGAATTATTGGCTTTCTCAACTTTCTCAATTTCTCATAATTACAAATGACTTTTGATCTGACTATAATGTCAACATGTCTGTCTGATGATCTGTGTCACATTTTGGTAAAAAAAAAAATTAGGTTGGTAATGTAAACATATTTGACATCTAGGCTAGTCAGCGACACTAGCTAGCACATGTTAACCTGGATATCATGTGGATATCTGAAAAGGCTGATAATAACTAACTAACCAATATGAAACAACACTGATGTTTAGTGTGATTTCACTAAATCAATTTTTATTTCATTTACCTCAAGGCTCATTTTTCAGGTTGGATGGGGAGTTTGTAAATACCAATAATTCAGTGACTTTTGGTCGGCATAAGAGGCACCTTATCTGGTGGGAAGAAGCTTTCAATTCAATGCAAAATGGTTTCTTGCAGATAAGGCCATGGGTGTGTGATGTTATCTTCGTAGCCACTACAGAGTTCAGTGAGTTCAGCACTGTCAGCTTGTAACGTTAGCAGCAGGAAGACGCTACACGATGCAGACCTCAAGGGGCATTCTCACAATGCCCAAGCTCAGGGGGCAGTTCCCCAAACCTCCAGGGGCATGTTTTAATTTAGGCAATTTGTTTGTCACTAGAGCTGTTCCTGAGCGACGCCCCTCAATTCCACCCTAGTTGTTGGCAAAAGCCAGGGCATTAAGCTGATGACATAATGCCCTGGGAGGAGGAACAAAGAGGCTTAGGGAAAATGAATCAAAGTAAAAGTACACATTTTAGGTAATATAGTGGAGTAAAAGTTGCTATATAGTTAAATAACAAAGTAAAATATAGTTGCAAGCAAACAATGAGCGGGCCCAAGCACCTGTGCCATCGACACCCTGACGCACCGCACAACCTCTGTACCTTTTGAGTACGCTAAGACCTCTAAGCCCTCTGGACGCTGATGTCATTGAATATGACATAAGTTTAAGGCAACTTTATGGCTAGACGTGTCCTTCTGGTGTACTCGGTCATTGAGTTTGAGCCCTAAATACAGACGCATGTATGAAAATTTATTACATTACCACATTTAATGGGAGGGTTGCGCCAGGAAGGCCATCCGGCGTTAAACCTGTGCCAAGCGTGTATGTGGAACGGATGGTCCACTGTGGTGACCCCATTCTGGGAGAAGCCGAAAGACTAAAAACATTCAATGTAACTACAATAGATAAACAGGGCAGCAATGATTACAAATAATACAAAGAATTATTTGTTTTGTTATTCAAATTATATGAAAAACACATCCATTTATAAATTAAAATGTTCATAATAAATGGCTGTATGCACAGTTGTGTGTGTGTATGGGTATGAGATAATTAAGGATGGTATACAATAGATTGCAGTGAACTCCCATGCTGCTGCAGTTGCCTGTTTAATTTTTTAGTCTTTTGCATTTACTTCAAAAGATTGTAATTATGTCTTTGGCATTTACTTCTCTCGTTCTGACCCCATGTGACTCCTTTATTCTTTGACTCACTTCCTTTGTTCTGCAAACGCTCACTTCCTCAGAGCATTGCATATCAGAGCCACTGACCTTCTTTTCCTTTTAGTGAGCAAAACAAGTTTTCAATATATTAGACCTTTAAAAAAAGCAACAGATCCGTTTCGTCTCATGTATACTCTGTGCTGAGCATAAATATATTTTTAATGCTATTTTTTGGAAGGATGAGTAAAAGCTGAAGATTGTAGTATTGCACTTTCACTTTTTCTGGTGTACCTGTCTCTTGGTCCTATTGTACATAAACAATAGAAAGATTTCCTACCCTTCTTTAGAATTTCCCCTGCATCCTGTAGATTTGTTCTTAGGAACTGCTGATAATTTGGCTTAGTGGTTAGTACTGACACCTTCAGCCTCCTGCAGGGTATGACTTTTGCCCTTGGACGTTTTGTGTGCAGTTTGCATGTTCTTCCTGTGCTTTATGGGTTTCCTCTGGGTACTCAGGTTTCCTCCCAAAGACATTCACAGTAGGTTGATTGGTGTTTCAAAACTGCCCATAGTTATGATTGGGGTTTGAGTATTTGTGGGTGTTTGTTCCCGGCGAAGGGTCGGCGACTCCCCCATCCTGGCTTGTGTCCTAAGTTCCCTGTGGTAGGCTTTATATCCCTGTGACCCTACACAGCATACACAGGGGTATAGATGCATGGATGGGCAAATAACTAATAAATACAGAGTGCTTATAATAATAATAATAATAATAATAATAATAATAACAATAATAATATCAAGTTAAATTTACATTAGAGGTGGCACGGTGGCATAGTGGTTAGCACTATGGCCTCGCACAGTTTGACTGTGACAGAGGGTCTGTGCGTGGGATGATCTCTCCGTGCTTGGTGGGTTTCCTCAGGGTGCTCCAGTTTCCTCTCACAGTCCAAAGATTAGGCTAATTGGTGTTTCCAACTTGCCTTTAGTGTGTGAGTAAGTGTGTGCTTATGTGCCCTGCAAGGATTGGCACCTCTTCCATGGTTAGGCTCCTATGGGTCTGAACAGGTAAGTGGTATAGAGAATGAATGAATGAATGAATGAATTTACATTCGCCAGATGTATTAGCCAGATGTAACAGCATGTGACAGCAAGAACAACAATTCTACTTGCTAGATGAGTTTCACTACAAGTTCAAAGCTATTTTTTTTATTTCTTAACTAGCACATTGTGATTTGTTTGTCTATAGATGTTTTGTTATATTAATTTTGTTTTTGTGTAACCTGACAGGCAATATGTAATAAAAGAGCTTACGCTAAGACACAAAAAGCTTTTTTTTTTCCCATTCAATGTAAAGCCAGTCGACAACCGTGTATAAACCAACATCATGTGAACAGTGTGGTCATGAATACATGATACATGTACATGAATTGTCCGGTGCTTTTCTTACATTTTTTTGTAAAGCATTTATTAAAAAAAAATGTCATAATACAATTTAAATGAAAAGTTGATTTACTAAAAATACGTCCATATTAACAAACACTTAGTCAGGACTCAGGACCTAGTAATGTCAGTACTGGTGACATTCCCACACATGATGTGAAATGATCACGCTTATTTTTTTTAAATGAAACTTACAGTAGTACTGTACAAGCGATTAAATCATAATGTGTCATAAACTGTGTAGTTTGTTCAGACTACACAGAATGTTTCATTGTAATGAATATGTTTGAAACAATGTTTTAATTGTTTTTGTCTTTTGAATGAATTTCACTTAAAAATTTGCAAACAACAAAACAAGGCACTTTAATTAATTTGCCATGGAAAAAAAAGCAATATAAATTGTGTTGTGGAACGAAACTGAAGACCTTTTATTCACACTGAAGTCTTCATGCATGCTCAATTCCATACTCATGTGCTTTACTACAGTATGTGCAGCATGAGACATGGGACTGGATTGGAATGTTAATTTCATAAGAATTGTACAGAGTAAGCTTTTATACTTGAGAAAAATACACTGGCTTTTCAGACCTCATAATCTTGCTAGGAAAGAACCCAGCTGTGCAGCATATATAATAGAGCTTACATTGTGGTTTTTTTTTTTTCTTTCCCTCAAGTCTGAATTCAAATGTGACTCTGTGTGTTGTGCACAGTGATCCTCAAATTTGGGCCTGAAGGGGAACAGCGACAAATGTGGGAGAAAGTTCAAATGACAAATATGAGCATTTGTCACTCACAACAATACATTTATATGGTTTATTTATAAAAAAAATTATCAAATTAAATCTGGATTGATATGGTTTATTTCATAACGAAAATGTACATTATTATTATTATTATTATTATTATTATTATTATTATTATTATTATTATTATTATTATCATCCATTTCATTAATTCTCTACACTGCTTATCATGTCCATGGGGGCGTGAAGACTATTCCAGGAGACTTCGGGCACACCATGCGGTACACCATGAACAGGGTGCCAATCCATCACACAGCACAAATACACGCACACTCACACATTCCACACACTATGGGCAGTTTGAGAACACCAATTAGCCTAATCTGAAAGGAGTACCTGGAGAAAACCCACCAATCACAGGAAGAACATGCAAACTCCATGCGCAGAACTTTTATTATTATTATTACTATTATTATTGTTATTATTTTATTTTATTTAAAAAAATTTTTTTTTTGCTTAATTACCCACACAGGTCTAAACACAGTGGATATGTATTACATTTGCATATAAGCCTGTTTCTGTCATTTATGGCCCATTTTCATAAAAGCATAAAAAATATTGCTCGATGACAAATTTCACTTTTAAATTATAAAGTTGTTATAAACTTTATAAATGATAAAATTATAAAGACCATATAAAGTTGGCTTCATGTTAAATGTTTACCAAAAACCTGGGAAAAGTATCTTTACATATTAATTAAAAAAAAGAATTTTATCTTTGTATTTTTTCCTGATCAGTTTTTCATACTTCTTTTAATGCCTACATTATACTCGCATATCGTTTTTGTGTGATTTTGTGGCGGTTTTTAGTTTCACCTGAGACGGTCACACACAACACAATTACAGTACATGATGCTAGTTTTTTGTAAATCACCTGAACTAATTGTGCATGCACACTAATGTGCAGCTTATCTGATTATACAAACAAGTTAACACGTTTTGTTTAGTCAGTAAATTACGGCCTTAAATGCTTAAGTAAGCATACAGAGAGAGAGAGAGCGAGAGAGAGAGAGATGAGGGGGTTGTTATGGAAAGTTCCTCTGTCCTTGTAGTCTGATTAAGTAGTTAGTCTCTAACAGCCACTCTGTGTGTGTATTTGTTTTTGTGTGAGTGTCTCACTGCAGCATTTGAGACAAGGAGAGAATGAAGGATAAACCTACATCTCCATTTGCTCGTAACATGATCCATTTACAGTATATTGAAAAAAAAATGAAACACACACTAGACAGACAAGCTTAACTGGGTGAAACACATCTGCATTGATAGAAGCGTGTTTATTTTTAAGGAGCCTTTACTGCCACGAACTACAGTACTGTATATGATTTATGAGTAGCCACTGAGTGTCCTAAACAAAAGGTTTCAATAAAAGGATTTTATTCAATTTTCTGGGTTTCAATAATTTGCTAGTCTCAATGTAAACATACTTGGGTGAACACATACAGTACTTAAGGCTAATTCAAACTGGATGGATTGTGTTTAACGGAAAGCTGAGGAATTGAACCAGCTACAGAGATCTCGTTACGCAGAATGTGAAGCTGATGAGATCTTTTAATTAACAAACGAGTGCTGTGTGATTAAATGAAATATAGAGTCCACCTCCCTTAAGGTTAGACCACTTTTTCTCTCTATGGCTAACTTTCTGTCTTCGCTCAAAATCAGCCATAAACACTGGACCTGATCAATATCTGTTAGCGACTGTCTGTATGTGACCAATATGGTGATGATAGAAAAAAAAAGGGAGAAAAACAACCTTCTTCTTCCTTTATGACTATACAAATAATAATAATAATAATAATTATTATTATTATGTATTACATGGCATGGGCACTGGTGATTCGCCTGCCATGAGGCCTGGGAAATGCTGTGTCAGTCTCAAGCCTGGATATAATGGGGATGTTGCATCAGGATGGGCATCTGACATACTGTAAAACCTGTCAATGTATAACACAATGTTAGAGCTATTGATTATTAAGCTGCATCCACATTTACATAAGGACATCTCCCCATATTCAGATTAAGTTTGAGTTGTGCACAGGCATGAGTTGGTTTTTGGGTTTCCCATTTAGAGTACAGTATGTAAATCACCTGCATGTAGTTCACACCTCCAAAGTTGCCTCATCATCTCATGAGAAAAAAAGGATGCTGTTTTTCAAAACAAGCACATGCTTTCAAGCAAAAAAAAAAGGAAAAAGAAAAAAAAAAGCAAGGATAGAAAGTGGGGTCATATCGAAAACAAGAAGCATGCATTTCATGTTAAAACAGGACATGTTTTAGGTATATGTTATGAGTATATATTATAATGTCATACAAGAAAAAACATTTATCTGTCTGAGGTCAGAATCTCCATACAGTAAATCCTCAATTTACAAACATTCGAGTTACGAATTTCCACAGACAGGGATGGACTGCGGATCTACGAACATAGCATTGTACGTAGTTGCGAACAAAGCGCATAAGTAGCTCATGTGTATTGTACAAAAAATAGACACTGCAGTGCTCCAGATACCAATATTTACAATTACATACAATATTTTCAATGTGTAAATGAATGTACAGTATAAAATGTCCGCGTGAGGGGTTGCGGGAGAAATGAGTAGACCTCACCGGTTTCAATGAATCAGTCCAGGAGCCAATGAAAGAAAATGGATGTCCTATAAAACTGTCCCGATGGTGAATAATCCTAATTTCGTATAATCCTCACCGAGACAGAGTTCAATGTCTAATACAGCTCTGAGACAAAATGGTGTCTATTTAAGCGCACAGTAAACACATAGCAGTCTCGTATTCCCGGGTATCTTTTAAACAAGGTCAGCTGACTCCGCTACTTTCTCTTGCTATTTGGATATTTATATTTAAATATAATTTTTACATTTTGGATATTTTAGATCGTCTTGTGGGAGTATAATGCGGAACCAAACCACCAAACCTGTGTTGTTGTTTTTTTAATTCTTTACACTGTATATTCGGTCAAAGGTTTATAAGACTCACTTTGTTCAGACTTGCGGACGAATCCAACTTACGAATGTGCTTCTGGAACGGAACTCATTCATAAGTCAGGGACTTACTGTATTAGTTAACATGTAATATAACATCTCTCTTTCTCTCTCCTCTACTCTAAATCCAAATCCTTTTACAGTTTTAATTGTAAACAGGAAATTACAATTTATACAGACTGTATAATTTTTTTAATATGAGCCTATGAAATGTTAAGCATAATCTGAACAAAGCATACACACAACAGTTTTGAAAATTTCTTCAAGGATATGTACAGTATAAAAACACATTGGTGTCAAATAATGTTGAGACAAAAATAAACAAATGTTTTAGTGAAATTATTCATAAAGTTTTTTATGCAATGACATTTCCATACAGTACAACAATCAGTGTTTAATATGAAGTCCTTCATTCTTCAAAACCGGTGGAATGGAGCTGGACAGAGACTCAAAAAGACATCTGCAGTACTCTGGTTTCACTCGCTCAGTCCAACACTGCTTGATCGCTTCCTCAAGGTCATGTACAGAAATTTACCACCGACATTCACGATTCATCTGAGAGTTCTCTATTTTTAGCTGTTTTTGTGCAGATTTGGCTTTAGAACATAAACGTCCAGGCACATATTTTTTCATTCATTAACTCAAGCTGCTGATTTTAATAAGCATTACCTGTTTTGAGCGCTGTGAGAACTATAAAACATGGCATCTTAATACTTTTTGCCACCGCTGTATATTGCTTCTGATTCTGACCAAATTTCTTAATTTCCAATGATATCGCTTCTTAAATTGAAAATAAGAGAAGAAATTTCTCATCTCGTTCCATATTTTGCGTAACTATTGCAATTTATTATCTAGAGCTCGGTGCTCCTGCTCAGGGGCGCTGTAAAGGGGGGGTAAACGATGACGATTCTCGGGGCCCCTGACTGAGAGGGGGCCCAGAGAAGCCCCCAATAAAATTGTGGTGCTGATAGTAAAAATTATTAACTTAAAATTATTC
>JAQQZT010000014.1:6067537-6077944 GCA_030068275.1 Clarias platycephalus
GGCTGAAAACCTGGAAGGATAGTGCTGGACCATCATCTTCAAGGAACAAATGTGGTCCTGAATGGAAGATCACCAGTCCATTTTTTGCAGGACTGGTCATTCTTCAATTGGGGTGGCAAATGTGAAGCAGAATTTGTAAAAATGCATTTTTGTTTCCAGAGTTGGGTATAATGCATTACTGTAATCTAATTACTTTTCCTGATAATGCCGTAATGTAACGCATTACATTTTAAATGCATGTAATTTGATTACAGTTACCAATGCATTTAAAAATCTAATTTTGCGTGGCAGCATCAGCTAAGGACCATGCGCTCTATTGTTGTAGAGCTTTGTAGTTGTACATTTTAATGTTGTAACAGGCGGCACCACAGACACACGGACACGAGACAAGGTCTTACGGGAAAATGGATAATTTTTTTTTTTTTTTTAAACGGGGAAGGACACGGGTTAAAGGAGGAGAGGAAGGGAAAAAGGGGAGGATTTTTAATGCGGAGATCCATTAACATTAATTATGGCCAGCCGGCCCGACCTGGCAGCCTTGCCCCTTCGCGCACCTGCAGGCACGTAGGGAGCCTACGGAGTGAGCGAGGTGCGACAACAGGTTGAGGCGCACACGTGACAGATGTTTTCAAAGTAACTTGAAAGTAACATAATTAGTAATCTGATTACTTTTTACATGTAATTATCAGTAATGTAATCAAATTACAATTTTAGTAATTTGTTAGTAATTAGTCATTTACAGTCGATTACTTTTTTTGTGTGACTTCCCCAACACGGTTTGTTTATATTATAGTAAATTTAATTTATGTTAATACATTATAATATATCCATTGATATAGAAGCTTAAGCTTAAAAACATTTAGATTTTTCTGTAATTACAATCAAACACTGGTGACACACCCACTTACAGTATGTCTATGGTGTTACCAATATTTAAAGTAAAGTTTTGGTGTGTTCCAAAATGATCAGGGTTATGCAAATTTAGATAATAATTGATAAATAAATACAGTGCATGCGGAAAGTATTCACAGTGCATCATTTTCTCCACATTTTGTTACGTCACAGCCTTATTCTAAAATGGATTAAGTTCATTTATTTCCTCTCACGGATGATCAGGGGAAACAGGATCCGTCTGAGCTCAATGTTGAGCTTGATAGCAAAGGCTGTGAATACTTATGTACATGTGCTTTCTCAATGTTTTTACTTTTAATAAATTTGCAAAAATCCCAAGTAAACTTTTTTCATGTTGTCATTATGGGGTGTTGTGTGTAGAATTCTGAGGAAAAAAATTATTATTATTATTATTATTATTTTTTTTTGAGTGATGCACTGTGAAATACTTTCCGGATGCACTGTACATTACATTAATGATTTAGTTACACTGATCACTTAAATTTTATTTTTAAAAGAAATGTTTAATTGTTCAACTTTTTAAAAGTTTCTTTAAAAAAAAATGGATATGCATAAAAAATAGGAAAAATTATATGAGGAACCTTAGTCTTTATTCTAAAAGATTAAAAACACTTTACAGTCTCAGAACATAGAATTATAAGAAGTTTTACATCACATAAAAGGTTTAACAATTTAAAGTTTATTGAGCAAAATAATAAAATTGTATGTCATCTCTGGGGCTTGACCAAAAAAACTTGTTTATGCAATTCCTGTGCTTACATTTGCTTTTGATGTTGTGGTTCTTCACTTCCTGATTGATTCCAGGGTATGGCAGTTCATCATAACTAAGAACACACCACTGTCCAATGTGTTTACTGTCTGTGACCTTTGCACGAAGTGAACAAAATAATGATGATTGCTCAGTTTTTGCACAATTTTCCATTTTTTCATGCTAAGAGACACCTCTTGGAAGTGCATAGCATAGACAATCATACAGTACACACCCTTTTCAGCCTGCCAAAAGCAACTTACTGTACAGTATGTCTCTATATTTTAGACTGGGTTCAGTGATCACCACTTGATAAATTTTCATCAGTCCTTCTATGGTGCTCAGTGGTAGCACTTCTTCCATTATCTGTAGCCATCAACATCATCTTCTCCAACATAAAACATTGATCCAGAATTTTTCAAATGGTGAAAGAGGCCTAACTAAATTGTCTGCAGTTCTTTTAAGTGTTCCACCTATCCCCCACCTATGACTGACATCAAGAAAGTTTCAGGTGGGTGTGGAAAAACCTTTTTTGAAAGGTACGGTGGACAAAAGATAGAAATTGTCTTTCTGCTTGTACTGGGAGGCTGGGCCAATAGTAAAAAAACACAATGCAGATGGGTCACATTTGGATTTGGAGGACTCAAGCTCAAATGCTTGGAGGGTCATGTTTTCTGCTTGGTGATATAGTGCAGAAGGCCACTGGTGCGTCACTATGTGTTTTATTAAAAATAGAACATTTCTCATTGTATATTTAAAAATAGATTTCCTCCTTTTCTTAAACGGGTGACATCCATTGTTTTAACACCACAGACATTAATTTGGTGGACACAACATTTTTTTTTTTTTTTTTACAGATGACAAAATCTGTATTTTTTGAAACAATGTAATAAAAATGACCATTTTAAATAAAATATATATTTTAGTTTATAAAATCTATCGAAGTTTATTTGTGTTAAAAATGTTATATTGTTGCATATATTACATTTCATGATACCTCTTTGAGGTACGCTGGGAACATGCATGTTTTGTTACAAATGCAATCTCTTAAACGTTTTAAAATACATATTTAACAGTACACAAACTGTGTTCATCCTACAGAATACAAATATGCTAACTTTTTATGATTTATTGGTAGTTGAAGTCCATTTACCCTACTTGCCCCCTACACATGAAAAATAACCAGTAATTGATGGCAAATCTCACACTTCAGACTGCGAACAAATTGATCCAGGTCACGTCCTGTAACTGTTTTTATATAACAGCATGTTCTGTCTTCAGTTATTCCTTATTCATAACATGTTTGTTTGCTGAGGGCTAAAAGTTCAGCATTTCACACTGCAGATTCTGTGGTTAAACTAACCAAACTGGGTCGCTGAAACACCACTGTCGTTCCGAAGAAAGAGGAAGAGAAAATTGTCACGTTCTATCTATGCAGAACATCACATCACAAGACTAAAATATGGTTAGCTAGAAACTGAAATGTAAAATATAAATCAGCGTTTATGATGCATACAGGTGATTACCTAGATTTTCAGTGTGAGAACATAAGATTTGCATTCCTTTGAACCTGGTGCCGAGCTCAGAACCCATACCTGGAGCCTTATTCGACATGACGACTTCATCTGATATGCAATTCAACCATTTTGCACTGCTGCCTTCTCATATTTTATTTTTCTCTCATGGTGAATTAAATCTCCTAAATCACCTTCCAAGGACTGTTCACCAATTCTCAGGCGCAAATGCAGCGTTTGATTTGATACTTCTTCCTTACGGCAAGAATCAACAGCATGCTCACAGGAAGATGGTGTCGAACACAACACCTCACTATGTCACTATTTTAACTCAAAAGATTATTATTAGAAATATGGAGCAGAGAGGGTCATGGCCACAGGAAGCAGTATTTTCTCTAATCTAGGTTAGTTTTCATCTTTTTCAATAACCTCACCATCTGGGTTTTTAATTTGTTTGATTTGTTTGATTAGCAAGATACTTTAATACGTATGAAATGGTGGACCAATTGTGCCCCTTCCTCTGCTAGAGACCCAGTGGATAAAAGTAAATAGAAGCAAAATTTCCCTTCTGAAAACTTGTCAAGCCACCAAATCTTTTACCCCACCAATCTCGTTTCTTTAGAAAATTCATTCTGATTGAGTCACATGATGCATTTTTATTCTTATTTAGCTATTAATTCTGATTATTAGTGGAATAGTATTTTAATCAGTGTAACCCTAGAGCTTGCACTTCCAGGTTTTTACTGCTGGTTGAGTTGGGATGGTTGTGTTGGTGGGTAGTGACTTGACAGAGGGCAGCTCCAGCAGTAAGTGGTATGTCGCATTGCTTCCAGGAAAATACAGCAAAAATCCTGCAATACCAGGAACTACTTTATATTTATCATCCATAAGTAGCAAGACTATTTTTTTCATTGGCATGCCATGTTTCCTCCATTTCTTTTCTCCCTTGCCTATGCAAATGTGAAAATTGATTGATTGGTTAAGGGGGGGAAAAAACACTTTGTCACTGTGCTTTTCTAAAAAGATTTTTTTTTTTTTTCAACTTTGGAAGCGCTACTGGGACAAAAAGCAGGCTGCAGGGTTTTTTTTTTTTTTTACTGGTACAATACACTTTATTTTTCCAAAGATGTGGATGTGAAACATGCACTGCCACGTGAGGAAAAAGAAAGAAAAAAAAACAACAACAGCAATTGTGAAAGCAGGCTTTGGAAAATCTTTTGTAAAAACCAAAAAAAAAAAACCCACCACTATTAGATCCTCCTTTTAAATGAATCTAGACAATAATGCCAAACCAGATTTGGCGGCATGGTGGTTAGCACTGTTACCGTACACCTCCAGGTCCTGGGTTCGATTCCTGAGTCGGTTCTGTGGGCATGGAGTTTGCATGTTCTCCCCCTGCTTGGTGGGTTTCCGCCGTATTTTCTGGTTTCAGGTTCAGCTCCCTGATTTTGCCTAGGCCACCCAGTTCGCATGCACAGGGCTAAGCCTTTATGCTAGATCAACTGAACAAATTTTATGGGGGGTGTCCAGGAACACATTTGGCACTCTGGAGTAGCACCGTTTGGGTTTGTTTTTTATCAGGTATAACCTATGGAGGGTGCTTTGTGCCCATGGTCTACTTTTGGTTCCAGAACTCAGTTCCCAGCATGCACTTCACCATAGCTCCAAGGTCTAACAGTTGTATTTATTTGAACTTGATTAAGTTTAATTATCCTGTCTATATACATATTTAATACAGCTGATCATGTTCCTATTTCATTCTGTTCCTGTGTTCTCAGCATCATAAAGGTATACTGTTTGTTTATGTGTTTTGGTTTCACATAAAATAAAGTCGGCACACTGGCACATTCACCGAACTGGCAAACCCCCAGTTTTGTAACAAATGTTACTCTTGGCAATGTGATTATCTTGTAGCATGGTATTCTGGGCCGCTCCTGGATTTTTAGACCGTTGTAATTTTAGAAATGCTTATCAGTGCATGTCTGGTGAAATCCAGCTCTCTTAGCCAGCTATTAGAAAAGGCATTAAAGTCTAATGGAGATGGCACAGACAGATGATTGTATAGAAGGGTGAGTGTAAATGTCTGTTAAGATTGATTTTTATTTAGGTTATGGCTGTAGATATTTGAACTTTTGCAGCAGCAGCTGCAGAATCACTTATAGTGCTGAAGATGAAACAGCTGAGATGAGCATTTGGACATAATCGCTTAGCATTTTACATTTATATTTACATCAATATTCTTGTACAAATTTGGTATTGTTTCCAAAAAAAACAAATAACACGGGTGGATCTCTTTTTCATTTTCAAGTACATTAGTTGCTATGTAGATGACACCCACAAGAGGGCGCTCACAAACATCTCCTTTTTTGAACGTTTAATTGACATTGAGCCGATAAGATGTGTTCACAGGCTCAAAGCACTTAATCATGTGCAAAGTGGTTCTGCTCTGTGTGAAGCATTTAACCTTCCAAAAAATGTACAGAAGAACAAGTATTTTCCTCCAACTTTGAGGTTAGTCTTCCCATTTTTTTTTTTGTTGAGAAATTTGGCATGATTGGTTACAAGAATTATCTTGTGTGATTGTTTAGATGTGAAAGGGCACGTCAGTAGGTGTCTCCAAATAGCTTAGCCAAAGAGACAGTGGATGGAAATCTGATAAAGAAATGAAGACTGGAAGGAGAGATCCTACCAGATGAGTTTATTGATCAGGAATGGAAGCATGGGTCACATCAGTTAATGTCACCTACACATGGGGCAACCATGCACAGAAATAATATATTTATTCCAATATATTATTGGAAAATGATTGAGACATGTTTACATGTCTAATAGTCATCTACTGATTTCTGATCAAGTGATACATAGAAGTGCTGGTGGTCAGTGATTTGACAGCAGGCAGTTACAGTGTTGTGAAGTGTTGTCACATTGTTTACAGTTGGGCTCTGCAAAAATAGACATAGAAAATGGTGATAAACTGTGTTACATTTAGTGTCACTACACTAACAACACTTTTTTTTTTCACTGCGACTCCTTGTTTTTTTATCACGCAAATATGCAAATTGATTGACTGCATTAGAAAAAAAAAACTTTCCTCTTTTCTGAAAAACTTTTTTGCTTCTCTGGAAACTTTTTGATTTTTCAAATGTGGAAGCTAGATAAAAAGCAGGGGTTTTTTTTTTTTTTTTGATGGAGCTTCAACACACTTGTCTTCAGTGGGGAACATGCACTGGCAATTGAGGAAAGAAGGACAAAAAAAAAAACAGTAAAAGCACTTGAAACATTTTAGTTCTATGCTGTTTTTAGTTTTATGCTGTTTTTTTTAGTTCACTTGTGTTAAAGGCCAGCTCTAATGTATCTGAAGCTTTCACTCACGGCAGACACTTTCACAGCTCCACTGTGAAATTCAATCAAAAGTATATCTACTCTACTCTATGCATATATCCATTGGAAAGCAGATTACTACTCTTGGCAATGTGATTATCTTGCAGCATGGGATCTTGGTCCACTCCTGATTTTTTAGGCAATTGTAATTATCACAATGCTTATAGGTCAGTGTGTGTCTAATGTAATCCAGCTCTCTTCTTAGCCAGCTATTATAAAAAGCATTAACGTCTAATGGAGATAGCACAGATGGATGATTGTATAAGAGGTAGGGAGTAAATGTCTGTTGGGATTGGTTATTATTTTATTTTTGGTATGACTTGGCTGTAGATATTTGGGCCTTGTTTAGTGATGACGATGATAAAGATTATGAGTATGTGGAAATCGTGTTCTAATGTGTTATTGTTTCTATAGTAACACATAGCACAGACGGATGCGGCACATACTGTACATTAGTTTAAAAAGGTGTTAATTGTTGATGTGATGGAGTTTTCCGTACGATAGAGAGAGTCTCCGAGGTTCAAGAGTAAAATGCTCTCAAAGGAAAATAATCCAGTTGATTTTAGCACTGATTAACTGATTATTTTCTCTGACACTCTGACTTTTGTTTATGCATCTCATTAATTTCTCTCTCTCTCTCTCTCTCTCTCTCTCTCTCTCTCTCTCGCTTGCTCTTTCTCTCTCTTTTATTCTCAAGCAAAGTACATCGGCTGCTATATAGACGACACCCACAAGAGGGCGCTCAGAGGCATTTCCTTCTTGGACTACAAAAAGATGACCGTCTTCCGCTGTCAGGACAACTGTGCTGAAAGGTTTGACTTTGACTTGTCAGCACTTCAACTTCCACAAAACAAGTTCTCTCTCTCGCACACACACACACACACACATACAATTCACATTCAATCACAGTCTGCCTGCACATTATTCATGAGCACCGTGAGCACTCTCCACCCTATCACTGAGCTTAACATTTATGATTTACCATTATTAATGATCAAGAATGAGGTTTTGGCTAATACTAACCCGAAAACATTCCAAATCGTTGTATATGAGACAAGATGTTCTGTCTTTCTATATTTCTGTTCCGCTTTTACATGTTCTACCCTCAGCAGTTTCGTATAACACATTATTTTACACTTGTAGAATGTGTTAAAAAGCACTCTTCTGAATGTTGAATAAAAAAATCTGTCCAACATCCCCAAGCATGCATTTTTATTAGTAAAATTAGCCACATTTTTTCCTTAAAAGGTGTGCCATAATACTATAGATGATATTTAAAAAAATAATAAACACACACATACACGCTTTTGCATTTGCAAGCATGCGGCCATGGCTCAACGCACAGTTCCATCACCGTCTGATCACAACAAACATTCAGGATAATGTCATATGACTTTTCCAAAGTACCCAAATGGTAGATGGAGCAATTAAAGGGTTTTCCTTAAAATGACTGGAAAAGAAAGATAAGCACTTTGTCCCTGGTTTAAATACGTTTGTTCTTGATCGGAGTCATAATTGCTAATGTGATACGTCACTACAAAACAAAACATAACCACTTTGATTAGTCTATTTACAGCTGTGAACCAACATTAAGTGTTAAACATAACCGCTGTCGACACCCAGACATGTTAGTGGCCTATAAAGGTTTTGCAAGCAAGAAAATTAACTGAACTTTTTACATTTTTTATTAATTAATATTATTATTTTGTAATGTTCCGATGTTTTTTATACAAACATTACTGTGCAAATGTCCTTTGCTTCCAGGAAGTCTGCCTTTCTTAATTTTTTGACCAGTCCCTGGATATAATCAGTTTCATAGGAATGCTTTTCGTTTTTTTAAGCCACACAGTGACCTATAAATCATTCAAGAAAAAAAACCTTCTAACTAGCATGCACCAGTGAGAAACAGGTGCAGATGATGGCAGATGATCAGGCCAGTGATAAGTATACTGGTGATGCTGCCGAGAAGGGAAATGATTTGGCTTCTGAGGTTGTTGCATAAATTAAAAATCTTTAGACTGTATCTTTAGGCACTTTGCAGCCTGTTGCAATAAAACATTTCTTCAATTTGTCTCCCGATTTAATCTGCATTATTTAACTTACAATCCTGTCCATCAATTTTGGAACAAAGATAAGTTGTTGCGCATTTGTCCTCTGTACACCACCATAATGAATTTAAAATTAAACACAAGATTCGGGCAAAGACAGGACTTTCAGCTTTAATACAAGAAGTTTGACAAAAATGTTGCATTTCTACTATTCAGGAACCATTCAGCCATTTTCATACACATACCCCCATTTTGGGTGGGAGGGGGTCATAAATAAAGGAACAAAGGGGTGACAAATAGCTTAAGCAGGTGTGGCCTTCTCACTCGTTACTCTATGACTAATTAAGCAGACAAAAGGCCTGGAGGTGGTTCTAAATGCTTCATTTGGATTTGGTAGCTGCTCACTTCTACCAGAGGTCCAATGAGATGTCTATGTAAGTTAAGGTGGCCATCATTAGCCTAAAGACAACAGAAAACTAAATAAACTCATCAGGAAGACAGCAAAAACATTGAGAGTGACCAGTTTGGAACATTGTTAAAAAGAAGAAATTAAGTGGCAAACTCAGCAAAAGATCACGGACGACAACTAAAGTGGATGACTGCAGAATGCTGTTAATGGTGCAATATAACCCAGAACACCTGGCCAAGTCAGATAGGCGTCATTGTCAGTAAACAAAGTAAATACAGACGCTTCTCAGCAAGGTGCAAACTACTGGTACGCTCGAGAACAGAAAAGCCAGATTAGACTTTGCCAGAAACAAAATTTATTGAACTGTCCCAGAATTAGGGAAAGAGAAAAGTATGAAGAAAGAAAGGAACAGCTCATGATCCAAAGCACATCATCTGTCAAACATGGTGGAGGCAGTGTCATGGCTGCCAGTGGAACTGGGTCACTGATTATGGACCTGACTGCTGATAAAAGTAGCAGGATGAATTCTAAAGTGTATAGGTATACAGTATACTACAGATATATAATCTGAAGTATACATTCTGTTCAGATTCACTCGAATGCGATTGAAATTGATAGGATGATGCTCCATACTGCTGATGTATAATGACCCAAAGAAATGGGATATTATTCACTGGCCAAGTCAGTCACCTGATCTCAATCAATAAGAGCATCCTTTTTACTTACTAAAGATATAACTGAAGGCAGAAAGACCCACAAGCAGCAGCTATAGGCAGTAAAGGCCTGACAAAGCATCCCAAGGAAAGAAACTGAGCATTTGGTGATGTCCATGAGTTTCAGACTTCAGACAGTCATTGAATGCCAAGAATTTTCAAGTATTAAAAGCAATCCTTATGTTTGTAATGATGTTAATAATGTATAGTGTATTTTCCATTATTCTATTAATGGAATAGTTTTCCATTATTTATGGGCTCCCCTAAAATGGTGTGTTTGTATGTGAGACAGAGAGAGAGAGAGGGATAGAGAGTTAGAGAATGGCTATAATTCCAGAATGGTTAATGGTACATTTTGGTCAAACCTCTTGAAATAAAAAGTTTAAACTTTCATTTCAAATTCACTGTGGTGGTGTACAGAAGCCAAACACCCCCAAAAAAACTGGTGTGTATAGATTTTATATGTATTCAAAAATTAAAGGAACACTTTTTTCATTGGGCCTGGCATGAAATCACTTAAACCTGTCTGATAATTTTCTGGTTGGTTAAGCAGCTGAGGGCATTGTTAATCACTTTCAGCTGTATTAGTGTTCATGGACTTAACGACAGGTGCACTACAGTGGCAACAATTAGAAAACCCTCAAAACAGGACTGATTTTACATGTGGAGGTCATTTCAAGTT
>JAQQZT010000014.1:6150810-6160833 GCA_030068275.1 Clarias platycephalus
AAAAGGTGATAAGGCATCCAGCAAATGAAGAAAGCAACTATCAATGCTGCCATGATCTTAAATGGCCTGTTAGACCTCAGCATTTGGTTATTTTCCAGCTTTTGGATGATGAGGACAGAGCAGATGATGATGATCAATAAGGGGATCAGAAATATAAAAATAAGCATGCATATATATATAACAGCATATTCTTTATACGACATGAAGTATTCACAGAAGTGTTCGTCAATGCATATAAACTTGTATGTATCATAGAACATGGCTGCTGGCAAGCTGATTAATGTTGCAGTTATCCAGGCTAGTAGAACAATCACTAAGGCCCTGCGTATGCTGCAATTGTTTCGTGCCCATAAAGGAAACATCACCATAACACAGCGATCCACACTGATGATGACGAGGAGAAAGATGCTGCTGAACCAGTTAAGGAACCAGAAGAAGACTGTAAACTTACACATGAATTGCCCAAAGACCCAAACATTTTTAACAATATATACAGTATGTAAGGGCAGGAACGCACAGAAGAGGAAGTCAGACACAGCAAGGCTGAGGTACCAGACAGTGTTGACCTTTTTCTTAATCTTAAACCCCGCAATCCAGATCACCAAACCATTTCCAGCAATACCAAGAACCGCAATAATTATAAGAGATGATGACAGTAAAACACACTCCACATCTGTGCAAAGCCTTGAAGAGTTTGCATAATTAAAATCGTTGCAGTTAAATTTTGGGTAGTCACTTGCTTCAGCTATAGCAGAAATGGTGACTGAATCCATGATGATGTTTGAATCTGAAAAAAATAGACACAAAAATAAATTTAAAAAAAATCACAGATCAGGTCATATTCACTATGATGAATATCTTACAAGTTAAATAGTCATAAATGAGAGATATTTTGGAACATGTTTTGCATTGTGTGTGTGTGTGTGTGTGTGTGTGTGTTTACCACTTAAAGATAATTTAAAATCGATACCTTGACAAGACTTCCAGCAAAAAAATATATTTCTCAAACTTCTAACTTTTATAAAGGTCTTATTTATTATTATTTATTATTTATGTTAGAAGAGCTATAAACAGTTGTTCCTAAACTTTCTTTTTTTCACCAAATTAATTTTCCCCAAACACCCTCATTGTAGCAAAGGGCTTATTTGATTGGACAAACTCTAGAACTGGAATTTCTACATGCACAAATAGAAACAGCTTTGAGGACAGTTCTAGCAGTTAAATGCACCCTGTTTCACATTCAGGAAGTATAGACACACATGTAACAATAATTTGTGAAATTTTTATTTCAAAAGAAAATCGTATAGTTCTCTGGATAAAGGCAAAGTTGTACATATTCCCCAACATATTTGAGGTACCACCTAAATGCAAAACATGAATTAGATTGTAATATCAGTTGTTAGTTAACCTAGCCTGTATTACCACAAAGTTGTACATATTCCCCAACATATTTGAGGTACCACCTAAATGCAAAACATGAATTAGATTGTAATATCAGTTGTTAGTTAACCTAGCCTGTATTACCACAAAGTGCATCGCCATTGACTAGTTTCATTGCAACCAGTACTGGGCGAAGTACACGGAGTGAATACCCTAAGTAAAATAAAATTACTCCAGCAAAAGTAGACACCCTCCATGTAAAATTCACACTTGCTTCAAAAGTACTTAAGTACAAAATATACTGAGCTTGTTAGCTCACTATAGCTATAAATATATTTATACCTTAACTCAGTCAGACGTTGTATCCTCTACTTCAGTTTGGTTTTGAATAAGGTTGTATTATATGCATATGTAAAGATTGTGATTAATTGTTCTTGTGCTGTTCTGATGCCTTAAATTATTTGGTCATTTGTAATTCTCAAAAAAAAGTCAAAATTTCTAATTGTGTTACTTATCTCTAGGTATTTCAAGGACATTCACATCCGTAGGTGTCACGAACTAACCTGGGTTAAACAGAAGACTTCGCAGTTAGCCCGTGTAGCGTGGATGGTAAACCCGAGTAGGATTTATAGCACGAGTAGGCAGGATAACCATGCGAGTTATTCTAAGGACTCTCTCGGATAGAGAGCAAGGGTAAACACAATTAAGCCCGCGTCCTAGTGACGCACACTCAATCAGGAAGCAAACCCAAATAAGTGAGTACTCACAAGAATCGCGGCGAAGCATCGGATCTAGCATGGGCGAACTCAATGACTGAGCGATGTGAAGCGCCATCTTGTCTCCTTTTATGCTTCCTGGTTCATGACCGTACTATTTCCGGGTCCTAGTGCCGGTCGCGGAGTGAGTGCGCATGACAGTTACCCCCTTACCAGGACCGGCTCCCGACAGTCCTAGGGTGGAGGATAATCAACGGCGGTAGTCCTGGGCCTTGCAAAGTCCGAATGGGATGACCAAACTTTCATAATGTCCAGTAGGGGTGATGAAGGTCATCTTCCACTCATTGCCTTCTCTGATCCGCACCAAGTTGTAGGCGCCAACTTTGTAAAGATGGTGGCGCCAGAGAGGGCATCCAGGGCAGAGTTGGAAAGAGGCAATGGGTGTTGGATTTTAATGGTGATGTTATTGATCCCTCGATAGTCTACACATGGGCAAAGATCGCCTCCTTTTTTCTTAACAAAAAAAAACCCCACGGCGGCGGGCGAGGAGAAGGGTCAGATGGTACCTTGTCGGAGAGCATTAGCGATGTACTCCTCCATAGCCTGTGTCTCGTGGCCGACAGAGAGTAGAGATGCGCGTGGGGAGGTGCGGGACCCGGCTGAAGGTCTATCGCCAGGTCGTAGGAGCGATGAGGTGGAAGATGGGTGGCGCGCCTCTTGCAGAACACTTCAGCCAGCTCTGTGTAGGCGGCTGGGATGGCATTGGTGTCGACGTCGGGGGCTTCCGACTCCCTAGAACACGTCCCAGCCATTGCCCGCAGGCAGAGTTCGGAACAGGTCGGGCCCCATTGTATAATCCGGCGTTGAGACCATGAGATGAGAGGGTCGTGTTGGAGGAGCCATGGGTATCCGAGGATGATGGGTGGAGATGATACAGGTGTGAGGTGAAATCGGATTCTTTCTTGGTGCTGGTCGACGCTCAGTGTGATGAGTTGAGTTTGACTGGGGATGGGGCTGGAGGAAAGGGGCCGACCATCGACAGATGTGATTCAAACTGGCTGGGATAACGCCTCGATTTCCACTCCCAGTTCTTTGGCATAGGCAGAGTCAATGAAGTTACCTGCGGCACCGGAATTGATGAACGCCGTACTTCGGACCCGTTTGTGGATAAACTGGAGGTGTACCTGAACCGTGAGATGAGAACTGCTGGTGGAGGTGACGGAGAGTTGGAGGGAACCTGAAACATCACGGCCTGAACGTTTCCTGGTCGGAGGGGGCAAGTAGCTTGATGGTGCGCCGCTGACCCACAATAGGTGCAGAGTCCTTCACTGAAGCGGCATTCTTGCTCGGCTGCGGTTAGGGAGGCGCGTCCTAGTTGCATGGGTTCCCCGGCTCCGATGTCAACCACGGCGGGAGGTGGAGAACTGACAGATCCGGGGGCTGAGGTGGTGAGGGAGGGTCAGGCTTCAGAAACCGGGATTTGTGAGAAGAAGGTCGAATGTCGGGGCATGGTATGGGATAGTGATGGCCTGGCTAGCGGCAGGGTTCGTGGGGCTGGCCTCGGACGAGATAGCAGGCATTGGTCAATCCGGAGAGCGAGTTGAATAAGACCCTCCAATATAGCAAGGAGCTCTCGTCCGGCTAGCTCGTCATTTATGCGGGCAGCCAGTCCCTCGTAATATTTCGTCCGGAGGGAGGAATCTCCCCAGGTGTTCTGAACCGCCAAAGTTCGGAAATCAGCAGTATAACGGCTCACGGACGATCCTCCCTGCCGCAGGTGGTACAGCTTGGTGTCGGTCTCCACCTCACCAGCAGGATGTTCAAAGGTGAGTTTCAGTTGACGGGTGAATTCGTTGTAAGAATGGCCGTGTCTGAATCTGAACGAAGTACATCGTGGCCCACTCAGCTGCCAGCCCGGACAACAACGAAACGAGAAGAGCTATGCGCAATCGATCTGTGAAGTATTTGGTGGAGTTAAACTCAAACATAAGATCTAATGCAGTAAGAAAAACACTACATTTCCCGTCTGTGCCGTCTCATTTATCTGGTAAAGCAATGAAAATATCGGAAGTGGGGGGGGTTTGCAGCGCTGCAGCCACTGCGACGGGCGGCCGGCTAGCTGGGCGAGAGACAGCTTCACGGAGCGTCGTGTTCTCCTGCCAAAGCTCCGCCACTTCGCGGTGCAAGGCCGCGACGTCTTAGACGCTACTGCGAAGTGTCGCGATTTCCCCGGTTAGCTGCTCAATCAGCTCGGCATGCCGGTTTACCACATCACAAAGGTGCGAGTGATCCGCTGGGTTCACTGCTCGAGGCTCAGTCATTCTGTCACGAACTAACCTGGGTTAAACAGAAGACTTCGCAGTTAGCCCGTTTAGCGTGGATGGTAAACCCAAATGCGGAAGTAGCACGAGTAGGCAGGATAACCACGCGAGTTATTCTAAGGACTCTCTCTTGGATAGCGAGCAAGGGTAAACACAATTAAACCCGCGTCCTAGTGACGCACACTCAATCAGGAAGCAAACCCAAATAAGTGAGTAGTCACAAGAATCGCGGCAAAGCGTCGAATCTAGCATGGGCGAACTCAATGACTGAGCGATGTGAAGCGCCATATTGTCTCCTTTTATGCTTCCTGGTTCGTGACCGTACTACTTCCGGGTCCTAGTGCCGGTCGCGTGGTGAGTGCGCATGACAGTAGGTGTGTTACATTTGGAAGTTATAACTGTTCTAATTGTATGAAGATTGAAGACTTATTTATGCATTAATGTTAACGTATACCACAGTGTTAAAAAATGCGAACAGCTGTGAGATTTTAGGACAGACAAAAGAAAAATGCAGCATCATAATTTTTGTTTGTTGTATATAAGAAAAAATTTATAATGTTTATAAATCTCCATTATGTGATACCTACTAGACAATTACATTGAGAAATAGTAATGTATGTACAGTATTACTATTAAGCAACCATACATACAACATACTGTAGAGATGCTTGGCTCCACAAAATTTGAGAATACCCAATTTTTTTGGTAAAATAATATGAAATACATAATGCTTCAATGATAAATCAAATGCTATTTCTTACATTAGCTGCTTTGTTGCTCATACTTGATGAAGTGATGAGCAGTAAATCACCATTTAAATGTTTTCTCCACTTTCACCTTCTAAAGGTCTTCTCCAGACCTAGATTTAATTTTGGCACTGAGGGTCAAATGTTTTGGATGATTCCTGTCTTTAGTTCTAATTTGAGGATAGACACAGTTCTTAGAAAAGTAATCTCTCCTCCTCTCCCAGCTGAAGTCTACATAGACAGTCGGCATGTCAGAGAGAGAAAGAGCAGCATGGAAAATCTCACTCATTTATCAAGTTAAAATTTATTAAAAATTTTTGCTCGTCTTGCATAACACTTGCAGTCCAAGTTACACAATGTTTTACTGTATACAGTACATTTTCTGTTTTTAGGCATTCACCAGGAGCTATCTTTAGTCTTTATTGTTTCCCCTTGTTTTCTTGTGTAACTCATTTCTGACAACTGCTCGACATGCACATTAACATATGGGTCATATGGATCTATGGACATTTCTGAGATACATTTTTTTGTCTAAAACTGTAAAAAATAAAAGAATGTGCCTCAGTTTCTTACAAAGAATTTATTTCATTTATACTGTGTGTGGTTGTGCTACAGTACAATGCATGCTTTTCCATGCTTTAAGTGTTTTTAAAAAACTTAAATTGTGTTTACAAATGTAGAAATATTTAAAATCTTCCATAGGCAGGAACAATAATGTACAGTATAATTGTTCATGTTATTTTTGCTGCCCCATCACATTTTGACAAAGACCACAATGTTCCCACGGAGTCCTAAAAATATCTACAGTAAGAACACGAGGGTATGAGGTCAAAATGGAAAAATGTGCATTTTATTCCTAGCCATGTCCCTGTCAGATTCTCAACCTGTTGTTACAAATTCCTATCATGCATTTACCAGGTCCAATGAGATCAAACAAAGTTATCACTGTGTCCAACCAGAATGCACCATGCACTTACCAGGCGCTTATCACATGCTTACTACTTTTTACTTTTAAGTATAGGTATGTTACATTTAAAAGTTATAACTGTATGAAAATTGTGCTTGTTTATGCATGCATTTTAATGTATGCCACAGTATTAAAGAAATGCAAACAGCTATGAGATTGTATGATAGACAGGAGAAAAATGCAGCAGTGTGATTTTGATGTGTTATATTTAAGAAATAATAAATAACATTAATAAAAATCACTCATGTGAGAGCTACAAAAAATCCCAATTAAATTGGGATATTGTAATATACATTTTTAACATTTTTAAACAAGCACATTCTGTGAGCAAAGGGATTCTTGCCTGCAGTTTGAGAATGATTTATTTTCTGGAATTTTTTCTTCATATATGAAATGCATGAAGTGCTTCAATGTATGTACAGTGCTTTTTCTTTCATGGTTTGGGAGGGTTGTTTTTGGTTCTCATTAGATGATTGCATTTTAAACAGTAAAAACATATAATTTGACTCTGCAGAACAAAACACCCTCATGGCATCCAGCATGTCTTTTAACTCATGAACACTAATATACTACTATGAAATGCAGGCTTTATATCTTGAGTTTATTCTATCATCAGCATTAAATCACCTTTTAATTTTCTTCAGTAGGGTATTTCAGATCCAGTTTTCTTCTTAAAGTAAAGGGTCAAATGTTTTAGATGATTTCTGCCTTCAATTCCTCTCTGAGAAGGGACAGAGATGTAGTTCTAAGAAAACAAATATGAGTTAATAATCATACAGATTACCTAACCACAGTATTTCCACACATGATCTCTCTCTCTCTCTCTCTCTCTCTCTCTCTCTCACACACACACACACACACACACACACACTTAAAAGCAGGCACTTCCTCTTTAACCCTGTAGCTTAAACATTTGACCACTATTGATCTCGGCGGAGCCTGAGCCAGGGGATTCGGGGCAAAAGCCTGATCTTTGCAAATGCCCCTTAAAGTCAGTTATTTTTTCTTCCATATGCATTTGTAATTTTACCAGCTCCATCAAAACTTCCTCCGACGATTGAATCCACACCTCAGCCGAATTGATGCGTTCTTCCGTTTCTTCCACCCTTTTTCCACCGGCAGACTTTGTTAATATCTTCTTCTCTTATACTGTTTAACTGGTGTTTAAAGTCCCTGCTGAATTCTCTTATCTTATTTAGTATTAGGCCCATGTTGGCTTCCCGGTTGGGCTCACCTTCCGTATCTGAGCATGTATCATCCTCCCTGTTGCTAGTGGCTAGTAAAACAGCTTCCTTTCCTTTATCGCATTCTGTTCTTTGTGTATGGCTTTTCTTTCCGAAATTAGGCATTTCTGCATGCCCGATATATCTACACTTATTTAAGTAATTTTTTTACTAATAATTTAAGTTATCTCAGACTCGTTTATCACTTGTCATTGGGACCCTATTTCCCTATGCTATCATCACCTTGCCCACTAGAGCAGAAGTCCCCATATTATCTAATTAACTCAAAACAACTGCAAAGGTTTCCGGAGCCTTTAAATAACACAAAAGATAATTTCTGAAGAAGCTGTCTGTTCACAGAGTGCTGTATCTAAGAACATTAATGGAAAATTGAATGGAGGAAATGAAATGTAGTAGAAAATGGTGCACAGGTTAACTTGAGATTCACAAGAAATGGACTGCAGCTTGTGTCTTACAAACATTCGAGTTACAAATTTCCACAGATATGAACGAACCATGGTTTGCATCGTGGTCCGAAAGTACAATAACAGAAAATAGCTGTCCTGTAAAGCTGTCCTGACGGTGACGAATCCTAATTTAAAAAATCCTCAACAAAACAGAGTTCACAGTCCAAGAAAGTGAAAAACTTTGACAGAATGGTACCTTGGATTCCCCTCGCAAACTTAGTTTGCAGTCTAAGTAAAGTCAGCATTCGCACGTGCGTGTGCGTATAAGTCATCCTACATGATAACCCCTCCTTCTCTCCTGTCGGTGATGATTCTTTTCCAAATTAGGCCTTGTTCACATGGGCGTTAAAATCGAGCGTTTTTCTGGCGTTCGTAGCGTCCGGTGAGCGCGGATCAAACGAGAGGGTTTTCTACACATAGGAGTCAATGACAGAAAAAAAACGTTGCATGCAGCTTTTTCTTGCCGTTCAAATGCCAACGAACACAAGGAAAATGCTTCTAGTGCGTTTTCTTCGTGTTCATTTTACGCTTCGGAGGACCGGATATATCCCATGATCCTACATGCTATACATAGGGTGTAAGAGCCATATCTTATTTATGAATTTGTTGTTGTGTTTATTTAATTTTATTAGTTAAGCGCTAAGCACCAAGTTTATTAGTTAAGCATTAAGCATTAAGTCTGTCAAGCATTAAGCATAGCGCTGTTAGTTAAGCATTCATCTATGACAATCATAAGTTGGTCTGTGACGTCATTCCACTATTGCACGTAGTTACTTAACTATTGCATGGTAAAAAGGTCAGTTTAAATGCGGAAGTCGTGGAGAACACAAGCTTTTGACCGTAATCTACAAGATACAGCAAATAGGTTGTTGTAAATGTACAGTAATCCAAGATTGTGATCTATAGATGCAGCAAATAGGTTGTTGTAAACTTAAGAAAACCCTAATGAGATACAGCGAATAGGTTGTTGTAACCACAGTGGATTTACTCAAGACAACTGTACGAAGTGTTGAATATTTGATGCTGAAAATAAAACAAATCTAAATAAAGATACGCGTCAGAACTTGTGGAATAACATTCCCGCACATAGGGAAATGCGGCAAAAAATCTAAATAAAATGTCGGAGGAAGGTGATCCAGCCCAGCTTGTGCAGGAAGTAGAGCAGAGAACGTTGATATGGGACATATCTTTACTAGACTACAGTGATGGTTATAAGAAGGCCAAGTCATGGGAGTCTATTGCTGAGCAGGTTGTATAAGAATGGGAAAATAAACATCTCAGAGAAAAAAATGAAGAAGGTGAGTAGAAATAAATGGGTACACTGTAAAAAAAAAGTCCTAATTTTACGGAAAATAACTTAAAAATTTTATAGTAGTTTTCCCTTTTTTTTTAACTACATACAAATTTTAATGTTTTTAAGCATAATATGAACTAGAGTATTTTACCTTAATTTTACGGTTTTTGTTTGGCAGCCATTGCCAGTCATTTGACCGTTTTTTTTACGATTTTTTTTTTACAGTGTATGATTGTTGTGATTTTATTTGTATAAAAAATGTTTGATAGTTTTCCTGTCTTTACAGTAAAAAAAACTGAAAAAATGGTCACTCAGAGATAGATTCACAAGGGATATGAGAAACATGAATGAAGAAAGGAGTGGAATGGGTTTAACAAAGAGGAAGAAATCACATCCATTATTTGAGGAAATGCTGTTTTCCACACTAAAGAGACAGTAAGTACTTGTGTTTTCTTATTCCTCCTTATATTTGCAATTTACTTTATTTTTGAAATACATGCATGTTTTCTATTTGTTGCAGTGGTTATATGGATGTTAATCATTCTGTGAAACACCTTTTCTTTTACTGTGAAAAGTAACTATTTTGTGCAGGACTAGTGGAAATGTATACGACAGTGACATATCTGATGATAGTACATCAATAACAAGAAGTGAAGTCACATATGTGGATGACAGAGAAACCAGCAATCCAGGGTTGCGTTTCCCGTACAACTATGTCGTTCTTTGCTTAACGACCATAGTACGATGCAACGTTGATGAAATTAACGAACTCGTCACAAGTGTTTCCCAAAACCATCGTACCTGTGTCGCACTTCCATCGTTAGAACTATGCTGGTTTAATCTGTCGTTGTTCTTCTTCTTCGATACAATGGCGGAGTAGTGCCATAAGCACATATCGCCCCCTACTGT
>JAQQZT010000014.1:6254729-6264794 GCA_030068275.1 Clarias platycephalus
TTTATTTATCTTTGTCTTCACTAAATTCTCCTGTTCTCTTTAAGCAGAGCTCCGCTGTGGAGGATTGGGTCAGACGGATGACGGCTGGCCTTTTGGAGCTACTGGAGGAGCCTGAACATTTTTATGTATAAATTTTTTTGGGCTGTGGAACGAATAATTTGAGTTTCCATTATTTCTTATGGGAAAATTAAATTCACGAGTGTTTTGGAATACGAGCCCGCTTCCGGAATGAATTATGCTCATAATCTGAGGGTCCACTGTACTAAACACACACATGGTCTATTTTGTCCGCAAGTGAAATACATCAATATGTTAATAATTTACACCACGATAACATTAGTGCAGAAGGATCTGCAGCGACTTGTCTCTATTACATCATGACTTTGAGACGTTCACAGTATATTCGAACCATATACAGTGTTTATTTGACCCTGACAATAATAGTCGATTGTTTTTATATTTATGTTTTTTTTTAAATATTTTTTTTATATTTTATGTTCAAATGAACGTTTCAGAGTATATACTTTGTTGTGTCATCTGTTTACAGCGTTGGCTGATTTTGTGATTGAGCCAGGCTTTAGTAACCTTGGACAAATCAGAATATAAGCCCTCTCTCGCGCACGAACTCTCTCTCTCTCACACACACACACATACACACACAAATAGCACATGAAATCGCGTAAAACCAAATGAAACTAGGGTAAAAAATATAAGCAGTAAAAATACAGTAGTATCCTGTAGGTGATCCCTGTCCTGCAATAACAGGCGTTAACCCTCTGGAACTGTTTATTTCTTTTAGTATTGTTTTCAAGTGTGAATGTTTATGGGGATTTAATCTGTCTCTGCTGCCGCATTTATTCACAGTTGTGATAAGTGATTAATGCCCCATCAGATCTTTGATGTGGGGACATTATGCTGGTTAAATGACTAAATTATCCGTATGGACAGATATTTGTTCCAGATATTATGCGCTATTAATCGATTTGTTTCGCCAATTTTTGACTATCAGCAAAAAAAAAACGCCAGCGAAAACATAAAAAAAACAACATAAACAAACCCAAGCTGAAGTTAAATTTTAAGCTTTACTTTGCAGCTAAATATTATCTACCAGTGTATTAAACGGAAATAGATAAAATACACTGTAATGTAAAATACTGTACATACCCCGCATTTGTATTCCGTACCTTCAACGATTGGTATAGATAAATTACAGATATTACCATGTCTTTAAGGATTATTAAGGATGTCTTGAAAAATATTGCAATAAGTAGTTTTATTAATTAATTAATTAATTAATTAATTAATTTAAAATAGCATAAGCATATTTTCTTACCACATCACCTATTTATGAAACTATGTTGACAATGTAAGAACTCCCTATACATTAAAGATAGTGTATATGGCTGCTTGGACACTGCAGTTAACTGAAGCAGTCAATGCTTCACCTGGCGGGATTATACAGCATTGCAACCATCTTTTTAGAAAGTGCATGGGGGCGTTTATGGGGCAGGGCATCGTTATCCGCGTCATCGCGGGGGATCACATTCTGTGCACGGATCGAGCAAGGACTTGTCTGGTTCTGTCATGGACCTGTCATGCTCCAGGCGGCTGTTTGACGTGGCTCCCACTGTAAGAGACAGACATACGGAGGACAAGTGGATTAAACCAAAGGCGCTCAGTTTAACGAATCAGAGGTGTAACATTCAGAAAACAAGTGAGTTTTGAGTAAAGATTTAAATACTGAGATGTTATTAACACAACGGAGAGAGTGTGGTAGATAATTCCAAAGTTTGGGTGCATTAACACTAAATTATCTGCCGCCCATTGAAGAGAGGCGGTACCGAGGGACAGCAAAAAAAAACCAGAATCGGAGGAACGTAGTGAGCGAGTCGGAATGTAGGGGACAAGCAAATTGAAAAGATAAGAGGGAGCTGAACCATTTAAAGATTTAAAAACAAGAAGAATAATTTTTTATTTAATACGATAGGCAACTGGGAGCCAATGGAGATCATACAAGATTGGGGTTATATGAGCAGAGCGTTTGGTATAAGTGAGTATTCTAGCCACAGAGTTTTGAATATATCGTAATCTGGAGCTGGCAGGTAGACCAAGGAAAAGTGCATTACAGAAATCAATGCGTGATGAGACGAATGCATGGATGACAGTTTCAGCATCTTTGGTACTGATGAAGGGACGCAGGTGGGCAATGTGACGTAAATGGAAGAATGCCGATTTAGTGACAGATTTAATGTGAGGCTGAAAGGAGAGTGTGGAGTTGAAGATTACTCCTAAATTTTTGGCAGAAGTAGATTTGTAGTTTTGATGTGAGAGCCAGCAATCTCACAGGTGAAATTGGTGGAAATGTTGCTGGTGAGTACTGGGGTTCCAATGAAAATTCTCAGTTTTGTCCATATTAAGTTTCAGAAAATTTAAGTTAAGCCAATCTCTAATTTCTCTAATGTCCTTCACCAGACTGAAAAGGGTCGAACAGATTATTATCAACTAGAAAAGACTGGAGTTGGGCAACAACAGTACTTTCCAGTAATTTAGATATGAAAGGTAGAACTGAGGGGTCAAGGCTGGGTTTCTTAAGCACAGGTGTAACTGCAGCAGTTTTTAGTTGCAGAGGAAATGAAGCAGAGGTTCCATGGTGCTAGCAGCCTGCCTCAATCAGATAGAAATGGCTCTGCAGGCGCTGGAAGACAAGCTCACCCGGTGAATAGATGAGCTGTCGGATCAGGTGGGTGAGCTGCAACACATCCATAACATCGAGGTATTAACATACCAACATGAACTGGAAAATGTCCAGGTGGAGATGCAGCAACTGTGTCAGATAGTGGAAAAGCAGTGTGAGGAGCAGTTGAACAACTTGGGTCATTCCATGGTGGAGTGTAAGGCGGGACTCACAGTTAAAAGCCATGATGGGTACACAACTGGTCGCTAGGTCCACTCCTCATCCTCCCTCTCCCAACTGCTGCTCAAACAACACCTACTTTCAAACCACCTGTAAATATATAGTCTCCCTGTATGTGGCCAATCCATTGCCCCCCCATGTCTGATGCCGCCATCTCCAGCCTGGTCAGCGACACCTCCTTGTCAGAAGAACACAGGTATCTGTTGCAGGAGCTGTTGTTAGAATGGCCGACAGTGTGCACTGACCAAATTGGCCACACTAAGGCAATAACGCACCACATCTACACCACCGATGAAAGACCAGTCAGAAAGAAGACTTACCCTGTCCCTGTCTACAAGCAGCAGGTTGTGGAGGAGGAGGTCACCAAAATACTGGCAGCAGACCATCTACCTCGCCATGGACTTCCCTCGTCGTGCTAATGGGGAAAAGGGATGGCGGGACCCGTTTTTGTGTGGACTTTAAAGCCCTCAACAGCAAAACTCCGCTGGATGGCTTCCCTATGCCCCAGGTCCACGAAATCTTGGAGGTACTCTACGGGGCTACTGTGTACAGCTCATTAGTTCTGCGTAGTGGATATTGGCAGGTGGCAATGCATCCAGACAGCATCCCAAAAACAGCGGTCGTCACCAAAAACAATCAGTATGAGTTTCTCCGACTTCCCTTTGGCCTGAAAAATGCTGGGGTGACGTTTCAGAGGCTTATGACTTCCGTTCTGGCTGAAGCCATCGGGAAATACTGTTTTGTGGAACCATGTTCCAAATTATTACGCAAATGATATCTTTCCCTGATTTTCATAATTAGTCAATGCAAGTGACAGTCAGTATAATTTTCAAGTCATCAACCATTAGGGTATAATTTGAATTTTATTGAACAAACCTCCTGATAACATTATTTATTTAAAAAAAAATGAAAATGCACTGTTCCAAATTATTATGCACAATAGAGTTAAAACATTTTATAGGTTGTAAAGAACTGAAAATGGCCTTTTGTTGAATTTGCAGCTTTAGCGCACAGACCTTTAGGAGGTCATATTTAAAGAAATCTAAAGCTATTTCAATCAACAACATCCTAACAGGGCATGATACATCATAACATAGGACCCCTTCTTCGATATTACCTTTGCAATTCTTGTATCCATTAAACTTGTGAGTTTTTGGACAGTTTCTGCTTGAATTTCTTTGCAGGATGTCAGAATAGCCTTCCAGAACTGCTGTTTTGATGCGAACCACCTCCCACCCTCATAGATCTTTTGCTTGAGGATGCTCCAAAGGTTTTCAATCGGTGTGACGACCCACGTGTATGTGTGTCAGAAGTGGTATTGAATTGCTCCGCCTCCTAATTAGTTTGATCAAGGACACCTGTTGCTGGGTTCCTGTTTGGCCTTTTAAAAGGCAGCATCATAACTGGCTAGCGAGAGCTGCACGTGGGATTTGGTTTGGTTTGGTTTTTGTTTACTTTTGTTTTATTTCATGCATCCAACATTCATACAGCCCATTACATTTTCATGCATTCACCTACTCTACACTACTGATTCTTGACTGTCTCATGCCACATTGCTTTGGTTTCTGTATAGTTCTATTATGTTAATAAACTTTGTGTATTATTTGCACTTTTTTGTGTGTCCCCATTTTTGTTGCGCCCTTTTTGAGCCATGGGGCGTAACAAATGGGGGCTCGTCTTCTTTATAGTACAATAGATTTTTTATGTGATAATGATTGAAATGTTAGAGATATTCGTTTGTTTCGTTTTGAATTTCATTCATTCGTTTGAATAATTAGAAATCTTGGGTTGCTCGCAATACTTGGAGGGAAACCTTATTTGAATCATTTCATGTTGCGTTGCAATTTAGTCGTGTGTGGGAACACCTGAAAGTGATTGCTGTTTGGTCGCCGTTTGGAGTCACAGACGGGTAAGTCACTCTTGTGCAAATTTGTTTATTTTACTCAGCATTTTTCCCGGTTAGGTTTAGCGACTTGTTTCTTTTGAGACATGTCGTTCTGTTGTTTTGGTAACGCTGTGGTGAAAGCGGGTAGTAGTGGTTGTCCCGGGAGCACTTCCATGGAGTTATGAACTGTCACTTATAACCAGTTGCAGTTTCACCCATTGGGTTTGTGTGCTTAAATTTCCCCCCGCCGGTAACTACATGAAGACCAGTGTCTAGTAAATTAGACTGGGTATTTGTAAAAGGTAGATAGGGGGAAAATTCAGAGTGTTTTGTTTTGCACAAGTAGTTGCTTGCGGTTTGTGAGATGTATGGCTGACATTGAAAAGTTTGTTAAATTGCCCTCATATGCGTTGTTAACTGAATGTACAAAAGAACAACTATTAAGAATCGCAGAGTTTTATGAAATTAAAATTGATGATAAGAGATTTTAAAACAAGTACTATTAGGATTGAGTTAGAAAATAAATTAACAAGAAAAGGTATTTTATCTGAAATGGAGCAAACTCAAGACACGCAGGCACAAAGCATATCTGCTTCGCAGACTAGTTTAACTTTTGATCAACAAAAGGAGTTATTATTATTGCAAATAGATCATGAGAAAACAAAACAACAATCTGACCAAGGTAAACTCGAGTTAGAGAAAGCAAAGATGGAGCTGGAGTACCTAAAACTTAAATTGTTACAGGAAAGTAAGATTGATGGTTGTGCTTCAGTAGAAACCGGTGCTTGTGCAAGTTTTTCACTTCATCAAAATTTAAAACTTGCCCCTAAATTCAATGAACATGATCCAGATGTATTTTTTTTACTCTTTTTGAACGTGTCGCTGAAATACAAGGTTGGTCCAAAACAAATAGTGTGTTGTTGTTGCAGTGCGTGTTAATTGACAAGGCTCAATTAGCTTTTTCTGCTTTGACTACGGAAGAGTCCAAAGATTATGATACTGTTAAGTCGGCAGTGTTGCAAGTGTATGAGTGTGTACCTGAAACATATCGGCAACGATTTAGATAATGTAAAATGATTCCAGGTCAGACACATTTGGAGTTTGTGCGGGATTTAAGATGACATGTTACATGTTGGTGTTCGTCTCTTGATGTGGAAACATTTGAGGATTTGCTTGAGTTAATTATAATCGAACAGTTTAAAACCTCTGTCTCTGAGCAAATTGCGATGTATGTTAATGAACATGAAGTTCAGTCTCCGGAAGAAGCTGCGTCCTTAGCTGATAACTTTGTGCTTATTCATAAGAAAACTGTTACTGGTTGGCAGATATCGGACAAAGGCAACAATGTTTGTTTTATAAATCCTCCTTCACAGCCCAGTCGCATTTTTTCAAACAAAGTTGATCCATCTAAAATTTGTAATTATTGTCATGAAAAAGGGCATTGTAAAGCAGACTGTTTGATACTTAAAAATAAAAATAAACAGAGTGAAATAAATAAATCTAAACCTGCTGCAGTGGCCAATTCTATTTACTTAGAGGCTTAATTTAATGTTAATGATTTTGATTGTTTTGCTTCTTTTATTACAGATGGTCGAGTGTCGTTGATGGATGGATCCGTGGAAGTTCCCATTAAAATTTTGCGGGACACGGGAGCTGTGGATTTGTTCATTTTAGAATCTATTTTGACTTTTTCCTCACAATCTGACACTGGAGAGAGTATGTTAGTGTATTCAAACTCATTCCCCGAACTATCGGTTCCTTTACATAAAGTGAAGCTCAGCTTCGATCTGGTAACTGGTGAGGTAGTGGTAGGACTTCGTCCTGTTTTACCAATTGAAGGTGTCCACTTTATTTTGGGTAATAAATTGGCAAAGGGCCGGGTTTGGCCTAATGTACCTCCATCTCCTGTGGTTTTGACTAAAGGGGAGGTTAGTCAGGAAGTTACAAAGAGAAATCCTGTGGCTGTTGTAACTCGGGCTATGTCTAAAAATGCTGAGCGAGTACTGACAGATGAAACGAAAAGCGTGTCAAAGGAAATTGTTTCTGTACTTGACTTGTCTGATTTGTCTTTTCCTTTCTCCACAGAAGAATTGAAGAAGGAACAGAATTCAGATTCTTCACTGACTGAACTCTTTGCTATTGCTCTTTCTGATCGGGATGTACCTGATGTGGCTAAAGCATACTTTGTTCAGGACGGACTTTTGTTGAGGAAGTGGAATCCTCATGGTGAGGATTTTGTTGGTGATCCAATTATTCAAGTCATTGTTCCCACAAAGTATCGTTCTGTTGTCTTGGAAGTTGCCCATGAAAAAGCTGGTCACCTTGGGGTTAGGAAAACCTGTGATCGGGTTCTGCGTTTTTTTTTTTGGCCACGACTGAAACATGATATTTCAGCTTACATTAAAAAGTGTCATACTTGTCAAGTCACTAGTAAACCAAATCAAAACTTAAAACCAGTTCCGTTAAACCCAATTCCGGCTAAGTGTGAACCCTTCGAACATATTATTGTCGATTGTGTGGGCCCGCTTCCACCTTCAAAATCTGGAAGCAAATATTTGCTTACTGTTATGTGTTTAGCCACACGTTTTCCTTCTGCTTACTCTTTGCGCACAATTACGTCCCGTTCAATTGTAAGAGCTTTGTCACTGTTTATGTCCATTTTTGGCATTCCTAAGATCATTCATAGTGATCAGGGTACGAACCTTACATCACATCTTTTCCAACAAGTCTTAAAACAACTAAGAATTAAGCATAATCTTGCTAGTGCATATCATCCACAAAGTCAAGGAACATTGGAGAGGTTCCATCAGACTTTGAAATCTCTCCTTTGGGCTTATTGTGTACAATTGGATAGAGATTGGGAGGAGGGTTTGCCCTGGTTACTACTTTTGGCACGTGAGGTTGTACAAGAAATTATTCTCCTATTAAACAGCGTTATTATAGAAAACAAAATGGAGCTTATGGAGGCCGAAATGAAATACATGTTGGAAATTCCTTCGAGTTCAGACTGGGCATCTCTCGCCTTGTTGGTAGCGAAGTCTGATGGATCAGTAAGGTTTTGCACAGATTTTCGTAAGCTTAACAGTGTGACAAAACCTGATTGCTTCCCACTTCTTCAAGTGGATGATTGCATGGACCAGGTTGGTTCAGCCAAATTTGTAACTAAGCTGGACCTGCTTAAAGGTTATTGGCAGGTACCTTTAAGTCAAAGAGCTCAGGAAATTTATTAATTTGTTATTCCATCGGGCCTCTATTCGTACAAAGTTATGAACTTTGGGTTAAGAATTGCCCCTGCCACCTTTCAACGGCTGATGAACCGTGTGGTTTCAGGCCTTGAAGGGTGTGCAGTGTATTTAGATGATTGTCGTGTACAGCAATTGCTGGGATTTACATCTAAAGCGCTTGGGTGCTGTTTTGAAGCGTTTGTCAGATGCCAAATTGACTGTGAACCTGGCAAAATGTAATTTTGCTCAGGCTACTATAACATATCTTGGCAAAGTCGTGGGGAATGGAGAGGTCTGGCCAGTAAGTGCCAAAGTTCAGGCTATCTGTGACTATCCTGTTCCTACTATAAAAAAAGGAGCTTATGCGTTTTTTAGGATTAGTAGGTTATTATCGTTCCTTCTGCCATAATTTTTCTTCAGTGGTTGCACCACTTACTGATTTATAAAAGGCCAAGGTAAGATTTGTTTGGTTGTCAGATTGTGCATTGGCTATTGATAATGTTAAAACTTTGTTGTCTTCCTCTGCTGTGCTTGCTGCCCCTTGTTTCGAGAGGCCGTTTTCGTTACAGGTGGATGCAAGTCAGATTGGTGCCGGAGCTGTCCTTCAGCAGGACGATGGAGGCATGGTCTGCCCTGTCAGTTTCTTGTCTCGCAAGTTTAATTCGTATCATTGAATTATTCAGTGATAGAGAAGAAAGCGTTGGCTTTGATTTGGGCATTACAGCATTTCAACATTTATGTTGGTTCAGGTCAACCTGTTGTGGTCTATACAGATCACAACCTGTTGACGTTTCTGAATTCTTTTCACTGCCCAAATCAAAGGCTTATTCGTTGGTCTTTATTTTTACAGGCCTATTCCCTTGATATTCGACATGTTAGAGGATCTGAAAATGTTGTCGCTGATGCACTGTCGCGGGCTCCTCTGGGTAACTAAATTGCAGTTAAAGATTTTGTTAATTTTTGTTTTGTATTTTACAGGGATTGTTGACAGACCCCTGTCTTAAGGGGTGGGGTGTGACGACCCACGTGTATGTGTGTCAGAAGTGCGATGGAATTGCTCCGCCTCCTAATTAGTTTGATCAAGGACACCTGTTGCTGGGTTCCTGTTTGGCCTTTTAAAAGGCAGCATCATAACTGGCCAGCGAGAGCTGCACTTGGTTTGGTTTTTGTTTACTTTTGTTTTATTTCATGCATCCAACATTCATACAGCCCATTACATTTTCATGCATTCACCTACTCTACACTACTGATTCTTGACTGTCTCATGCCACATTGTTTTGGTTTCTGTATAGTTCTATTATGTTAATAAACTTTGTGTATTATTTGCACTTTCTTGTGTGTCCCCGTTTTTGTTGCGCCCTTTTTGAGCCATGAGGCGTAACAATCGGTTTGAGGTCAGGGGAGGAAGCTGGCCACACCATGAGTTTCTCATCTTTTATTCCCATAGCAGCCAATGACACAGAGGTATTCGTTGCAGCATGAGATGGTGCATTGTCGTGCATGAAGATGATTTTGTTACGGAAGGCACAGTTCTTCTTTTTGTAACATGGAAGAAAGTGGTCAGTCAATATACTTTGCAGAGGTCATTTTCACATCTTCAGGGACCCTAAAGCAGCCTACCAGCTCTCTCCCCATGATTCCCGGCCCAAAACATGACTTCGGCACCTCCTTGTTGATGTCGCAGCCTTGTTAGGACATGGTGGCTACCCACCAACCATCCACTACTCCATTCATCTGGACCATTCAGGGTTGCACGACACTCATTAGTAAACAAGACTGTTTAAAAACTTGTCTTCATGTATGCCAGGGCCCACTGCAACCGTTTCTCCTTGTGAGCATTGATTAGGGGTGGCCGAAGAGTAGGTTTATGCACAACTGCAAGCCTTTAAAGGATCCTACACCTTGAGTTTTGCGGGACTCCAGAGGCACCAGCAGCTTCAAATACCTGTTTGCTGCTTTGTAATAGCATTTCAGCAGCTGCTCTCTTAATCCGATGAATTTGTCTTGCAGAAACCTTCTTCATTCTGCCTTTATCTGCACGA
>JAQQZT010000014.1:6330089-6344024 GCA_030068275.1 Clarias platycephalus
GAACACATTTTTTATTGATATCGATCACGTGTCTATCGCGAAACATATCGTTATCGTTTTATCGCCCAGGCCTAGTGTATCTAAACTTAGTTTTGTTTTTTTTAACAAAACTGTTGAGAACAAAACAATTGCACATGAAACACCTTTCCCTCTGAGAGAGAAGACTGGACTGAACCACCACATTGTTAAGGTTAACATTGAAATAAGGGTAGAATTATTCCCTGATGTGTCTGACACACCTTGATACGCCTATTGGCTGATGTTCTGAACCGAGAGAGAGGAACACACACACACACACACACACACCCCATGATATGTGTGAAGTTCAAAGAGAGCATATGTAAGCTTTTGGCCAGGAAAGTCATAAAGAGACCCAGAGACACATTAGCACATTAACTTTACAGTTAGATGAAAGAGTTCACAAGCAATGAAAATACAGAATTTTCCAGTCTTATTTCTGCATCAGTTAGACTCGCCGAGCATGTGATTCCACCAATCTGTTTTTTAGGGTATAGATTATATGTGGTATGTTTTTATGTCAGTACATTTCCAACACCAGATCTGAGTCCAATTTTGCCCTTTTAAAAAATCACGCTGGCACTATGTCCTGTTTCTGTTGAGACGATGTGAGAAATGTTAAGAGTGTTGATGTTGTCCAGATCTTGACGTTGACGTTGTATCTGTCAATTCAGTTTCTTGACTATGATTGGTATTGGGGTTAAACTGATGCCAAGAAACACTAACCATCCTGTTTTCTTTTACAGAATGCTGAACACGAGGCTCGGAATAGCAGGACACCTAGACTGATGGCGGCGGTAACGGTGTTGCGTCACGTCAGTGCTAGTCCTCTGCTATGGGGCTGGGGGCCTGTTCTCTTCGTCCTGTTGAGCTCGGTGTTGGTGCTGCTACTTCCTCTGGTGGGTGTGGAGGAGAATTGCTGCACCCAACTGAAGGGGTTCTCTCTGTTGCGCTGTCAGCTATGGGGAAACACACATCGTGCTGTGGGGCACTCGACCAGCCTTACTGTACCCTACACTGCACTCCAACTCCTACCTCAAAAGCCCAAGCCCAGTAAAGGTAGGATATCTGAGCACATTCTTTACATTTTATTCTCAGTTGTTCAAATATTTGTACAGTATTTTAATTTTCAGAAATCATAAAAAGTTACATCTTGTTTCAATGGCAGACAAGCTAGAACCTCCTCGCGTCACTTAAATGGTTGTTATGGTGATAAAATGACACCGCCGCCTTACATCACTCATCAACAGATTTTGTTGTCCAAAGAACAGTCTCTTTTGTGTTTGAAATACCAAAATAAAAAAAACTGTTTTTTTTTTTTTTTCCTTCTTTAGAGTAATCTCATGAGTTTCTGTTCACAGAGTCACTGTTGGAGGCGAAGGTAGCGCTCCAGCAGGCCCTGGAGATGAAGAAACAGGGAAAAAGAGAGAAGGCGCACAAACTTCTTGTCCACGCGCTCAACATGAACCCAGACTTTGCGGATGCCCTCACCGAGCTAGGCACCATCCTAGAGGAGGAGAAGGACGTGGTTCAAGCCGAGCACCTGTACAGCAAAGCGCTCGCCATCTCACCCTGTCACCAGAGAGCACTGGTGAGCCGTGATCGCACGCTCCCCCTAGTGGAGGAAATTGACCAGCGCCACTTCAGCGACATCGACGCCAAAGTGCAACGGCTTATGGCCATCCCGAAAAGCAACTCTGCCCTTCGTCGCATCCTAGAAGAGACATATTACCACCATATTTACCATACGGTGGCCATCGAGGGCAACACGCTGACTCTGTCCGAAATCCGGCACATAATCGAGACCCGCTACGCCGTGCCCGGGAAGAGCCTGCACGAGCAGAACGAAGCTATTGGTGTTGATGCTGCCATGAAGTACATCAACACCACTCTACTGTCACGTCCTGGTTCCATCACGGTCAACGATATCCTGGAGATCCATCGGCGCGTGCTGGGATACACAGATCCAGTGGAAGGGGGTCGATTCAGGGCAAGCCAGGTGTTTGTAGGCCACCACATTCCGCCGCATCCGAGCGATGTGGAGCGGCACATGCAGGAGCTAGTGCAGTGGCTTAATTCGGACGAAGCTCTGCACCTTCATCCGGTGGAATTTTCTGCATTGGCACACTACAAACTTGTCTATATTCACCCGTTCATAGACGGGAATGGACGGACATCAAGGCTCCTGATGAACCTAGTGCTGATGCAGGCAAATTACCCACCGATCACCATCAGGAAAGAGCAGCGGGCAGAGTATTACACCGCCTTAGACACGGCCAACGAGGGAGACGTTCGGCCGTTCATTCGGTTCATTGCCAAGTGCACAGAGATCACACTGGACACACTTCTCATAGCGACCACTGAACACTCAGTGGGTTTGCCTGATGCTAGCAATCGGGCTTGTCCTGACTGTAAACAGACTATACCAGTGCATAACTGAAGGGATCGGCGATTTATAGAATATCAATGTCTGCGAGTTGTGGACCAACTGTGTGCCTGATAAGCGTCATTATTATAATGATTTAATGAAACCTGTGGTTGGTCGTTCCAAGTTCCAACAATTCAACCACACAAAAACAAAAGATTCAGTCCATCGGCCATTTAAAACGCCACTCTGAGCCCGAATCATGCTGCCATGTAATAATTTCATGATCATTTGGTACTCAAAAGCAGTCCTGAAGAATGCCTTACTAAAGTTTGAAGTTTATATACAGGTTAGTTATTGCCTTCTAATTGCAACATGACAAACATCATTCATAAACACCTTTTTAGTTAAGGATTGCTCTTTTTACTGTTTTTTTTTTTTTCTTTTCCCCTTGGGATTTTCATAGCTCTCAGGATAAATTCTAATTAATTACTTTAATTCTGCCTGGAGCCAGGAAAAAAACGTAGGTCTGCTATTTATTGCTTGTTATACATTCAAGCTCTTCCTTTGCAGTTTTGCCATTTTTGCATCAGTTCCTTTTTTAGTCAGAGCAGCTATTCATGATTTTTTTTTTTATTATACTGGTGATTCATCAAGAAATGCATCAGAATTGATTATTGTCAAAGTTTTCTGCCAAAGTCAATGCTAACATTTGCTGAACAGTTGAAATGTTTAGTCATTAACAGTGTTTATCCCAATTTTCCTTTGGTTTGTTTTTAAATTTTATTTTATATTAGCGTTCAAGGAATTATTTAAAATTTTTGACCCTCAAAAAATTCGGAATTCGGCAAAATGTCAAGAGTCGGAGGTCATTATTTTAGTGTTTTATTTGCTACCAATAGTATTTTTATACACAAATGCTCACTAGCACTTCACACATTTTTTTCGGGATTTAGACTGAAACTAAAACATTCAACATTAAAAAAAATCCTATTTTAAAAGTGCCATTTCAATATTGTTTTTCAATTGTGTTTCAGTGTTACGTGGTGTTTGTATTTTCCCCATGTTTATGTTTAGTTCTATAGACAATATTATCCACAGAACCACTTTGTGCCCCTTGTTGAAGGTCTGCACCAGGAAGCACTTTACATTTCAAGAATGATGTTATTACTTATTTATTTGACTGATTTGTTAAGTTCTTTTATCAGTGTGTGCGTGTGAAAGAACTATTAAATTATTGAGGTCAGCACTCGTATTGTCCTTTCATTGTCTTTCATCGTCATCTACAGTACAGTACAAGACTTTAAAGTAAAAAAGAAATGATTACAGAAGAATATTTGCATGTCTGTAAAGAAAGCAATATATTACATAACGGATCAACTTTCAGATTGAAAAAAAAGTGTAGGCTTTGCATGGGTTTTGCATGAAAATAGAAAATATGATCAGAAAAAGTTACCAGAAGAACTTGTACTCCAGCACACTCAGTAAAACTTCCAGCTGTTTTGCTAAAACTGCACAAATATGAATCGAACACTACTGACTATTTTCAAGCAAGTTGTCACACCAAATAGTGATTGTGATTATTTTATTATCCTTATTTTATAGATTCCTTTCTATTTTCATGGAAAACCCGGGAGCCTACATTTGTAATAAAGATATGATTAGTGCCTAAGACTATTGCACAGTACTGTACATTCACAAATATTTACCACAGCACTTGTGAAAGTTTAGTTCTGTTTGGTCAAGACATTTACATTTCTGAAGAACTGATGTACACGGGACAGTTGGTCAGTACTGCACATAAAGTAATTTTTTAAAGCGCTTGCAATTAATGAAATGGTGAGAATATGGCTTTTTGGAGAGATACAGAAAAGAAAGAGGTTCATCATGAAAAGTTGTTTAAAACAAATGCAAGTAGATATAAAGTAAAAATTATAAGTGTTTGCAAATTGCTGTGGCATTTTTAAGAGCAAAATAACTGACAAAGTTAATTTTTCAATATTACCATTATAATATTAAGTAGAGCAACAGTGTTTAATTAAAATCACTGAGCACTGTTTTAATGACCACATACTTTTTAATTGTTCTTGATAAACAATTTGGGAAACAATAAAGGAAAAGTTATGGAGAAAGAAAAAGAAAAAAACAGTGATACAAATGTTTTAAACGATACAGAAAACGTATCAGGTAATCATACTTGGACAAAAAAATATATATAATAAAGGACAAGGGAGGGGTGTTAACAAGAGCAATACTTTTAAAGAAATCAGGATACAGACAAGTTGAACAAGACGTTGCGACAGCACGGTTCTTTTCTCGTTACTATTTAGGCCACTGTGGTGATCAGAAGCAAATATTCAGAGCTACTATTCCTTCAGATCAAAATATACAAACGCTGTACAAAACGGTTACGGCCTACCGGCGAGGGAGGCGAACGCTCAACAAACACTCCGTAAAAAGGGACCGGTGGGGGAAATCCTAAAAATAATATACACATCACACATAATAAATATTTCCATTAAAGGTTCGACCCTTCAATTTTCATCTTGACAAAATGACGTCTACTAAATGCTGTAGTGTGTATATACAATATGGCGGAGGGAACAGGTTTTATTTAGGCAACCTAATATGGAAGGTTCTAGCGATGAACAGCTGCATAGATTCTTAACCACTTAAAACGTTCGGTTCCACACAGTCACGGAACGATCTAAGGCAATGTCACAGCCAGACTGGAAGAAACTCCAGACCTCAGCCCGATGAGATCAGACTCCAGAGCTCAATTTAAAATTCTATAGAGGCAAATTCCCGAAATCACTCAGACGTCATCCGAATCAGGTTGTAGGTCTGTGCAGTCTGGCTGTGGAACAGGAATTCTAGCCTCGCTTAAAACACTAGTCACGTTTCTCAATACTATTCCAACAAAGGTAAGGCAGAACTACTGTGTCAGCCATCCGGAACTATAATCTTAAAAATATACGACACAAACTCAGATGTTTGTGCAAATAAAAATATTTTGGGATTGAAAACACCAGGAGCTCAACAGAACACAACATTATTGGTTACGAATTTCAGAGAAAAAACAAAAAGGAAGAAAACGAAAAAACCTACTGTTACATAGCTATGAGAACATGTTAATAATAAAAATTTAAAATAAAAAAAACTTCGAATCCAGAAAAGGAATCTTGTCCAGGAATTGTGTTCTAGATTCTTCGTTCTCGAAACACAATGAGCATCCCAGGGTTCTAGCGCCGCAAATAAATTACACACTCAACAAATGCTGATCACATTTCTTAAAAGCTTTTTTTTTTTTTTCTTTCCTGACCAAAGCAGCGTGTAGAAAAAAAGAAAAGCAAAATAATGGCATAAACATACACACTCTAATTTATAACACTTTCATAGTAAACATTAAGGTCTTGCATATGCCTAATTTTAAAACAACAAGGGTCACATCAATTATCTGACCTCGTGTACAAAAAGGAAATAGCACATTTTCAATTCTTCCAAACTCAACCACGGCCAAAGAAACAAACGAATCACTCCTCTCAAGGTCATACTGTTAAAATGCGTTTTAATAGAATGTGGGCAGGTTCATATATTTACAGGAAAAATAATGTAAAGCACTGCTTTTCTTCCTCTCTTTCACATTAAGGACACAGAATGGCTTCTGACACAAGGCAGGGTAACAGGTTGTATTATTCTTTTTTTTTTTTTTCTTCACTTCTTCAGGAGCATCTTTGCAAAATCCTCATTGGACAGGGGCTTCGTTACGGTGTTTTCGGCTTGCACTCCATCGCTCAGGCCATCCTCCTGCTGTTTAGTGGCGGTGCCGTTCTCGGTTTTCGCCTGCGGTGTGTTTTGACGGTGCAGAGAGCGAGGGAGTAAAGACACCTGCGTGCGTCCTTTTCCACGACTGAAATCACAGAATTAAGAATTCAGTTAACAAAAACTGTTAATATTCTGTTCATTAGAAGACTTAAGCCATCTAATGAGTGATAATAAAGAATGTTACAGTGGATCAGTTCCCTATTCTAATTGGTCAGGAGGTGACTTTACAATCGAACTAATAATTGCGGAAACCGCTAATATCCTCTGCAATTTATTCTGCAATAAATAATTTTTCATGCGTTTTAACACTAAACTATTAAGAACAAATTTAGTTCAAATACTAATGTAAATTTAGCTAAAGTCTTTATATAAAATATAATACTGTACAAGTTATTTAGTACTGTAGAGAGAACAGAAAGCAACATAGAGGGAAAATGCAGCTTGGGATGTGAATTATTATACTGTAATACATACAATAAATAATACTGTATTTACTCTACAATATTTATACCAAAGAAAACAACAGCGTATACCAAAGAAAACATGCTTGCATAAATTACAGTATATTTTACATTCTAGGCAGTACAATACTATACAGTATACATGTTTACCTTATACAGTGAAACCTCGGATTGCGAGTAACACGGTTTGCGAGTGTTCCGCAAGACGAGTGTGTGTACAGCGCGCGGGTAAAGCAAAAGCAAGTCATTAGAGAAGTTAAAGATCCATTTTCTCTCTCTAAAGCCTGCACTTTGTGTCTGTGTGTGCCCCTCCTCCAGCACACACACAAACACAGACCCCTCCTACTTTCGCCTTCACAGACAGACACACTCTTTCTCTCTGCTCTACACAGAAACACTGCTTTTTTCAAAGCTAAAGTGCAGATTAATTTGTTTTATTTTTACTTTACAGCAGTGATTCCGTTAGTGTGTCGCTCAATCGAGTATTTTTCTGATAAAACAGTTTTTCCATTGTGTGCGGTGCGCATGTGTGAAAATAATGGAGGAAGGGTAACCGTGTAAGACGAGGAGGGGGAGAGGGGGATTTATTTTTACCTTTTTTTTTTTTTTTTTTTTATAAATGTAAAATGCAGGTTAATTTGTTTTAATATGCTTTATATTTTGTGTTACTTATTTTTATGTATTAATTTTTTTGGGCTGTGGAACAAATAATTACGTTTAAAATAAGAGTGTTTTGAAATACAAGCCCGCTTCTGGAACGAATTATGCTTGTACTTCAAGGTTCCACTGTATTATTATTATTATTTTTTTTAGGGTAATGTATTAAGCTAGGTTTGAAATGAAATTAAAATATTTTGGGAGCATATTTGGGGTTTATATTTATATTCTTGTTGACCACATCCAGAATGTGCGAGTGCTCTAGGAACGTGACCCCTGCGAATTCCGGTGGTCGACTGTATCCTGATTCTCAGTATTAAAATAATATTTTGGCAAAAGTCCACCCATTGTCTGAACATAAACAGATTTTCTTTTTTCCAATAAAAGCCACGTTCCTGACTGTGTGTGTCCCATTTGATTAAACTTTATACATGCATATTTGACTCAGTTCTAGTCTGCGGTAATAGCTTACTACACCGTGACTTTGTGTAGTTTTTGTGACATTAACATTTTTAAGTTCCCAGTAACAGAGCTTCGGAAAATTAGTAACATTCAGGTGTATTCGGTTTGTTAATCATGTTAGTCAGTTTGAATTCACTGTTTCAGATGATATTTTAAGGCCCCAGGTCAAACATTCTGTCTGGCCAATCAGATTTTTGGGAGGGTTGAATAAATGTGTTTACAATCTATCAGGTTATGCATGCGCGTAAAATAACTTTCCTATTATACAGAGAAAAATGTACTTTTTCACTTGATTAAAATGTAGTAAAAATATTTGTAAGTATTTTTAAAAAGAAAAAACCTCGAATAAAAGTAATGATTTTATTTGTCTTATCATTAAACCCCTAATTAACACAATTCTTTCCTCTTATACCATACAGATGTTTTCTGATCTGCTTTATAGTCACATCTGGATGTCACATATTGTAGTGACGTTTAGTACACTCTCTCTTACTTTCATCTTTTTTTCTCGATCCTGATCAACACATCCAGTAGCAACAGAGATGAATCCCTTTCCTTCCACTTGAAGGTGCTGTTGTACTTACGTGCCCTGAATCTGACGAGGCATCATGCCTCCCAGAGCTGGTGTGAATTCTGTCTTCCTGGCTGGTGGATTACTTATGGCCACAGAGAGCGTGTGGTTCCCCATCTTCGTCCTGTCCAACTGTAACACAGCCTGAGACGCCTGCAACTCGTTCTCAAACTCCACATAGGCCAGACCCTGCGAGAACACACACAACAACAATCCTGCTTATTATACTCCTTGGAATTGTCACTTTTAACGTTAACTATATTCGAACCATGCGCTCAAACCTTGGGTTTTCCGGAGCGGTTGGTGACGAGACGGACGGCTTTGACGGAGCCGTGATCCTTACACAGCTCCTCCAGCTGCTCTGTAGTGCAGGTGAATGGCAGCCCGGAGATGAAGATCTTGTGCTTCTCCATTGATGTGTTGTACTTAAAAACCTAGCAAAAGCAGAGGAATAATTAACAATTCAATTCTAACAATTCATATTGGGTTTTTTAAGCTACGACAGGCTGGCACACATCCAGCATGTTCATCTGAAATATTAATAAAACATGTTTCTCGTGTGGGGGGGGAAAAAAAAAAAAAAAAAAAAAACACAATACACTCATCTCCTTTAAGTACCTTAAAGTCGGGGTTTTTACTCTTGTCTACGCAGGGAGACACAAACATGGGCCGTCCGTCCACCTCCTGTCGGTCCAGCTTGAGCGCCTCCCGGGCAGCCAGCTCGTCCTCGAACTGCACGTAGCAGTATCCTCTGAAGGCGCCTTTGGGGGTATACACCGGCCGCACCTGCACGACGGTGCCGCAGCTCACAAACGCAGCCTTCATTTTGCCCTCGGGGTCTCCCAGAGTGAAAGCTAGATTACTGACGAACACGCAGCTCAGGTCGTTTTGTTCGTCTGGCATTCTGCCCGTTGTATTTTTTACTTCGGTCACCACCTGCTGGTTTTTCCGGGCAGCTGGAGTCTCTGGTTTGTGCTGCGGAGGAGGATGAGCACGCCGCCCGAACAACCCACTTTCTGTCTCCATCTGCTCCTCTGAGGCGTCCTCGTCACCTTTGTGCCTCTTGCGCTCTGCAAAAACATTGTACACAAGAATTAATGATTTGCACTGAACGTTTGATTCATTTAATTCTCCTTTAAATCAATCACAGGGTTTTTTTTTTTTAAGGTCTGCGAGGTCTATTTAATCCAATTTTGGGGCAGGTGAAGTGCTGGGCGATCCACTGAATTTGTATTTGCTTGCAGCCGTAGCCGACAACAAAAAAGTACTGAACTTGTCACTCAGTTATGATTACGTATTGGCGACCAGTCACTAAAATAACCTAAATAATTTTTTTTTTAACATATAAAATAGTATTGTTCAACAAGAGCCCGACAAAATGCATCCTACTCTATTAACCGGCTTTTTATTATGTTTGTTTCATGCATTCCTTTACCACCCTTACCAGTCTCCTCTCCCCATTCGTCCTCGCCCACATCATCCGCCTTCCTCTTGTCTCCTGTTCTGTTTGTTTTCTGGCTCTTTTTCTGTGCTTTCTTTTCCGCCTTGGCTTTGCGGCGCTGTTCAACTCGCTCTTCTTCTTGCCGCACATGCAGCGCCTCCTTCTCCGCTGCCTGTACAGAAAAGCAGAGCAGATGTGAAAAAATTAATAAATACATTTAAAAAATTAAATCACATGGCTTTCATCCGACACTTCTGGCAGAAAGATGCTCACAGCACAAAATGTGTTTTCAGAGATTAATGGCTCACATATTAAACCAATTAGACATTTTCTTCGAATCCAACCGAGGGAAAACAGGAATAATTCACAGACTAACAAATCCCTATCACAGGTTTAGCATCACCAAGTTATCACTGAAAGATGATCGTATTTGTGTTCTTCTCTTGACTGTAAGTGGCCGATCAGTAACATGGATAGAGCTATGCACCTGTCTTAGTAAATACAGTAAACAAAGACAGATCTGGCCACGTCTCCACTCAGCGCAGGACGCACAACTTCTCCATTACTGCACAGTCCATTACTGCATTATTTACCTTCTCTTATTTCAATCAGCCTAATCATGCAGCCTGATACACATGAGCGGGGGAAACTACTTCATGATAAACGACTATGGAATGTGATTAACACAGCGCCATGCATATGAATCATTCTCTAAACTCTAAAGGGGCCACATGACAGGATGTGTTTTCACAAAGGGACACGTGATCCGGAGATCTTGCCTTGGCTCTCTGCTCATTAACTCGATTCAGTCTAGACTCGGTCTTCTGGACAGCAGCATCCCAGTCCTCCAGCGAACCTGCAGATGGATGGAAGCCATTAGAGAGACAAAACCATAGGCTGGATATTTATCAATACACTAAATCGAGCAGCCTTAGATGTAAAAGAAGGAAGAAATTGGGGGGAAAAGGAAAAAGTCGAAGGTACAAGTTAGGCCTTGTTCACACGGGCGTTAAAATCGAGCGTTTTTCTGGCGTTTGTAGCGTCCGCTGAGCGTGGATGAAGCGCCGAGGGTTTTCTACACATAGGAGTCAATGAGTGTGTTCACACAGGCTTTGGTACATGCGTTTGTCTGGCTGTGCGTTTATACAGCGTCAAAAAAACGTTGCATGCAGCTTTTTCTTGCCGTTCAAATCCCAACGAACGCAAGGAAATGCTTCTAGTCCATTTTCTCCACGTTCATTTTACACTTCGGAGGACCGGGTATATCCCATGATCCTACATGCTATACATAGCAAATACAGCAAATTAAAGCTGCAGCCGACAATCAAAAGTCGAAACGGACATCCGAAAGAAATTTTCGCATTTCTTCATAGACCACAAAAAAAAAAAACTCCCTTTAATTCAGCGTTGTGCAGTCAGAGGGTGAACCCAGTAGCGGCAGCGATTTTTTCTCTCCCTACGTCGCCATATTACGAGAATTTTTAAAACAAGAAGATTAATGTCTAATATAGCAAAATGGTCCATATTAAAAGGAGGCACCTGAAATAAAACGACAAGGGCTTTCATATCCAGTTCCCGACACACTGCCCCCACAGGTTAACACACAAACTACAATTTGGGCTGCAGGCTGGCGTTAGACAGAGACAAACGAACGCCAGTGGAGAAGTCAATCGAGCGGCACTACAAAACGCAACATAAACGTGTAGGACGTTCAGAGCGCGTTCGTTTATCCAAAAAATTAACGCCCGTGTGAACAAGGCCTTAAAGATATTTTAAGAAGAGACGAATAGATAGATAATAAACATTTATACAATTTCCCTTTGGGATTAAGAAAGTACTCAATTTATTAGAAGTGAAAGCATTGCATGAGAAGATAAAACAAGCAGCGACACGATAACCAAAGGAGGAGAAGAGAGGAGAGTGATATTTAAATTAATATTTTTTCCAACACAATAGAATTCTAGTCAAGACTTTACATCCAATCCATGTCTGACCATGCTGTAGCACTTACCCTCAACCCTCTCAAACGTGAGGAGAACCTCACACACGTGCTCCGGGTAATCTGATGTGCACTGCACGGCTCGGTGAAGAGCTTTCCTACAATGTGCGGCATCTCCGTACGACCTGAAAACAAATAAACACTTCAGTAACAAAGAGATATCAAAAGAGAATAAATGACGGTCACGTTAGAGCTGTGCACATCTTCGCCTAAACGGTCTGCTGCTGACACATTGGGGAATGATGTGCTCAGAGCAGGTGCATATGTTCTCATTTGTTGATTATAACATTATAAATCATTGCATGACACTGACCTCTCCAGGTTGTAGTACTCGAGCCACATGTTGGCGAATTTGGCATTCCCTTTCGTCATGATGCTATCCCACAGTTCTCGTGCTTTCTGCATGTTCTTACAGTGCAGAGCCTGGTGAAGAGACCAAATTAACGGTACATTTAGGGGGGAGGGGGGGGGGGAAATGGCTTGAGGTTATGAATTTAGATCAACATCTATTGACAAAGTATATTTATCCCTTATTAATATACTTAGACACATTAGTAAAGCCCAAATACTTTAAACAAACAGAAGTTAAAAAAAAAAAAAAAAAAAAAAAAAAGGAATATCTACTTTTTTTTTTATACTACAAGGAGAACTATTGTGCAAAACAAACATTGCTGGTTAACGAATTATTTAGTTGGTTGCTTTCTTTAAGGCAAATCATTAGCATCGCTAGATTTAGGTTTAGTCTGAAGATGATACTGGAATGGTGGAAGTGTGATTTGAGCTCACCTCTATCCTGGCCCAGATTTGCATTATTGTGCAAGACAGATCCCCACTCTCAGTAAAACCTGTAATCATACAGTCAGAGTTGCAGCAAAAAATATATCATGAGCTTCACTATTAATGCATTAGTCATTAATAAATACACTGAGACGTAAAAATTATTTTTTTATATCTAGTCCATTAAAGCTACATTGTTTGTAACAAATACACATTTTCCATTTGCTCTGCCAAAAAAAAAAAAAAAAAAAAAAAAAAAAGAGACATTGAATCAATTCCACATGAACACACAGTATGCCACTTACGTTCCTCCACGTCTTGCTTCAGGTAGTCAAGAGCGCGTGTGAAGGCTGCCCGCAGCTCCTCCAGCTCTCTGCTCCCCTCTGTAATCAATTATGAATCAATACATTAATACATTAATGAGATGAACTGCACAATTTATCTTTAATAAATGAAGCTTTATACAATGAACAGGCAGTATGAAAGTATAAAAGCGTTTAAATGAAGACAATCTATTTTACCCAAAATGTTTTCTTTAAATACTTGACAAAGTTTAATATGCATCATCTGGCAGTATAAAATAGTGATCGTGATAGAGATGGTACATACAGTATGCATAAAATGAAACCGCATTCAAAGTAGAAACAGAAGTGCATCTGTTACAAATATTAGATTTCATCTGTCCAAACTGTTCACAAAATAATGTGAAGAAAAATCCATTTGTAATTTTCTGCAAATCAGCCAAGCACTGTTACTGCCCTCCAGCAACAGCACCCCCCCCCCCCCCACCCAAACCCCCATTGCTCATTAGAGTTGAGCTTGCCGTAGTTTTAGATGGAAAACTGATAAATTGTTTATTACACAAAATTTTCTATATACAATCTTATGAATATTTAGGAAGAAAGTAACAGATTTTTATACTCGGCATAAGGAACCAGTATGACAGCAAACTGACTTCTAATGTAAAGATGTACAGATCATAATCTTAGAGATTAAATCTTAAAGAAAAAGAGTGAGTTTAGATGACAACACTGAATGAAGAAGTACAGCAAAAGATTCTGGAAGTGAAAGACTTCCTGTACTCGACTGCTATATTACACCTCTTCAAAGACTGAACAGGTTACGTCAACCTATATTAATAGAAAATTAATAAAAGCACTGACAAAGTCATCTTCTCACCTTTGCTAAAATCGACTCGTCTCCTCAGGTAATCCAGGTACGACTGCCAGATCTCCACATAATCGGTGGCCTGTATGAAGCCAGCATTCAAGGCCTTTTCAAATACATCTACAGAGAAAAATAAAAAATAAAAATATAAACAAAGACAGGTGATTCTTAATATTTCACTATTTCACATTA
>JAQQZT010000014.1:6355455-6371518 GCA_030068275.1 Clarias platycephalus
GAGTTCAGGAGATTGTCTTGACCAGGACCACACCCCTAAATGCATTGAAGCAACTGCCATGTGATTGGTTGATGAGAAATTGAACAGGTGTTCCTAATAATCCTTTAGGTGAGTGTATATAAGAGCAAAAAAAAAAAAAGTATAAAAATAAAAACTTTTCTCCCAGACCTTCAGTAAGAGGGAAGAGTTCGCTCATCTTCTGCCTGGCCTTGCGCAGTCTGTACAGCTTCCCTTCCTGCCTCAGCAGCTTGATCAGGTCCACGTGGCAATTATAATCAAACGCATTGATCGACAGCTGCAAAGTCACAACAAAGAGGGCAGAAATTAGGGAAAAAACGGTGTAAACACAAACATACATATTCGACTGCAGTCATACAGCAGGAATGCTAGAGGAAAAAAAAAAGTTTTAGTCGTCATCGTCATAGAAACTTTAGTAAAGACACTTTTACAGTTTTTTTTGTTTCATAATTCATACTGATTAACTAGAAAGGCCATAATATTCATAATTAATCAGATACTTTCACGATTCAAAAGAAATTTAATGACATAATTACGTAAATATTCCAGGAACACTGGCCGAGAGAACATGCAAATACACAGAGTTATTAACCGGCGCTCAGGATCTGACGCCACCTGCTGTGCCTTCGAGCCACTTGAGAAAAGGCTCATTTGGAAAGTGGCATAATAACAAGCTTCAACCTGAATTTTATTATTTACTAATTACTGGTGTGATTTCTGAACATCAGGCTTCATTTATTAACATTTATAAACACAGAAGTGAAGAAGTAGACTCTCTCACAGTAATAGTTACGCTGCATTAAAGGTCTCATGCATTTCTACGTCTTCAACAAGTTAACACGGGTCTCGGAGATCCACAAAAGTGTGCTAATGCTTCACCTGAAGTACATATAAATAAACACTATTACACTATTTGTTAGACCAAGTAGGCCTTAAAAACCTGAGCATTTTAGGAATTGAAATTACTTTAGGCATTGTTTTAATAAGTATATATGGGTCAGGATTGGACAACAGAGTTATCCTTAAACATTTTTTAGAACAACCTAGGCCTACTAAACCTACTAAACCTCATAAATTTTATGTCATTTTAATCAGCCATACACACATGTAAGAAATAAGAAATAGCACAGATAAGATCATACACTTTTGTACTTGTTATTTGGACACACAAACAACCTAAGACAACAATAACAACAACAATGAGGGCATAAAACATGAGACTTAAATTTTTGCGACGTCAGTCCCATATTCTAGTATAACTTTTGGCTTTACATGACATATCAGAAAAACCAAATGTACAGTATGATGTCTGAAACCTTCTCCGTCTACAAACCTGAATAACTTCCATATAAGTATTATTTTTTATTTTGTTTTTTCTCAGTCATTGACCAGTGCTGTGTAGCAGAGCACGAGTGAATGTTATAAACAATTGAACGATGAGAGACAAGTGCTGCTCAGAATGGGAGCCAAAACCAATCAATTCAGTTTTGAATCAGGGAGCAGCTGTCGAAATGTCCGTGATGCTCCTGTGCTGCGGTTCAATAAGAAATCTTTAATTGCAATTTTCTCCATTTTTACCCTCTCTCTCGTTTCATAACTTTACTTGTGGTTGATAATCAGACAAAAGAGAAACATGTTTCAGTTCAAAATATCCTAAATGTAAAGTACAGATTATTTATTATATAGATTTTCTAAGCCCCCCCACATTTCCCATCTTTCTTCGAAAAAAGTAACAGGCATACAGGCGTGTGTGTGTGTGTGTGTGTGTATACAGCTACAGTGCACCGCTCTGTGTGTATACAGCTACAGTGCACTCCTCTGATTCACTCTCAGGTCAGAGAGACACAGAACCTTGAGCTGAGGAAGCGTTAAAGGTCTGACTCAGTGTCTTGGTAACATAAAACTGCACATGATGTGACTTCCTCACATCTGATTGGTTGGGAGGTGCTGATTATATTCTGCTACATCACTCCCTTGTACTAATATGTTATTGTGTCAATAACAGCAGCTTTTTCATAGCAATTTAAGATTCAAAGAAGAAAGTTTTTTTTTTTAAGAAAGATTCAGAAAAACATTGTGTGTTAAGAAAAGGTTTATTTAACATTTACAGTCAGTAGGTTTTACGCTTTGGTGGCAGGAGTGACTGAGGGGACTTTGAGGACTTCATCTTCATATGGCGATCGTGCTGCATTTAAATTCTTACAAGCAAAAGCGAGGGCACACTTTACTGGTATAATCCTGCAAAGCCAGAATCTAGTAAGACAGCAGAGATATGAAGGAGATTTCAACTAGTGTTGATGTAGATACATCACTGCTAGACTTGTTGACTTTTTAGAGGCTTTTTGTGGTTTTAACTTTTAAAATAGCCTATCAAGAAATCTAGTGACTTTTTAAGCAGATGTTAATGACTGTCAAATGGCTCTCCAGCTCAGCCCTTATAACCAAATCATGACAGCAGACTCACTTCTCTCACTGTCAGTGTGTAATGCCTGAATTTCACAGGTCACCACTCTCTGTTCCAACATGCACAAATTCATTCTTAGTTGTTTTTTTTTTCCCTTTCTTTTTTTTTGGAGATAAATTGCTTCTTTCATGGTGAATCAGGTAAGAAAAGTCACGTTTTTAAAGATTAGGCTTCTAATGAGTTAATATTTAGCTGGGTTTGATATTTAAATAGACCATAGTTGTTTGTGTTTGGATATGCCTCCAATTAGTTATTTTATTTGCAGCTTATCCACATCATAGGGGTGGGGCTTCATAACCATGTGCAGGAGCTACTGACATGTCAAACCCACCTAATTAAGCAGAGGCTTAGACTAAACCAGACGTGATACTGAGCCCACATCTCATTCCCACCCATCTTCCTGAAGCTCCGCCCCGGGACATATGATGGCCTATCAAGAGTCTATGAAAAGGCTGACACATTGCAGAACATCCATTCTAAGCCATAATGGGTTTCCTCAGCCAATTACCGGTGCCTTCATTCCACTCTACAGGTCCAAGCACAGATTCTGGGTTTTATACTTGAGTTTCGTTTGCCTGAAATCAGCACTCTGTATCGTGCCCTAAGACAGATCCATGCACCGTGGTCAATTTTGCATTCTCAAATGTCTTTGAGTCACATCGGCCCGGTTTGGTGGCGATCGTATAAACTCTCTAGGAGGAGTATATTAAAATGCATCTGGTGCCTTTTGGTAAACAACACAAAATAACTGACTTCCTGTTGAGTTGAGCCCATGACATGCGGTGCGAAAGTTGTTCGGCTCAATGAGCTCTAAATGTGTAGCAAGTTCCGTGTGAATACGTACGTGCGAGTGTGGATGAGCTACACGACTCTCAGGCATTAGGATTAATGGCAGCAGATTCCAACCTGCCTGCCAATTTTCATGAGTTCTTGAGCATGTTCAGACCCCAAAGAAGCCCAACATGGTAGTGGGGGGGAGAAAATCCTTAGGAAAATAAAATATGTGAACACTGGCCATTGGGGGAGCAGCCAGGAAGGGGACAAAGCTATCAGAAATTATTTATTCTTCGCAAAGCCCACCTTTGTTAGTGGGCTGCCATTATAAGGCAGCAGTGGAGCAAGAGAGGCTTAAGGGCCCAACAGGGGCAACCTGGAGGAGCTGGGGCTCGAACTGCCGACCTTCTGATCAGCCTAAACATACTGATCGACCTCTGCCCCTATACACTGGTTTTCGCCTGCGCTCACTTTCCAAACACCTAATCGATACCATGTGGGCGGGGCTTCGTGTGGGCGGGGCTTCTCACACGTCAAACCCACCTGAGTAGACCGTACAGTACTTCTCTAAACATTTGTTTAACCAACATGCTTACTTATAAATAAATGACGAGCGAAAATCCTCCATCCTCCTTTATCTTTTCACCTGCGTCTGTAGTCTGATGCGCGAGTGATTTTAACCCGTGACGTCATCCCGCGCAACACTGATTTCAACAGCATATAAATAAATAAACACAGAACCGACATTGGCAACGATCTCATCGCACAGGGTGTCTCACCGCGCGGTGGAGTCCCGACACACCTGTCTGCGTGGACACACTGATTAAAGCCGCTGTTTGTTTTCCGCACGCGCACGGAATGGCGCGCAGTTTAACTCCACGCGCCTTTAAGCTCCGGGAAGCCTTCTCCCTCGTCACTACATCAGAAACCCGGGTGTTTAACTTTACCTTCACCACGTGACAGCAGATTAATACACGTTTCCACGCGAACGTTTTGTCAACCGCGTGCGTTATAAACGACAAAACACTAAAGTTAAGACGCGGAGAGTGGGCTGAAGGTGATGCTAACTAGCTAGCTAAAGCCTTCTATAAACCTAATGCACGGTAACTGAAAATATATCCATCGTTACAAATAACACAGTTTACATCAACAGACTGTGACAAGCAATGACACTTTTTCACTATTTGCTCAACTGCGTACCATGGCTAACTAGCATCGCCATTCATTCTCACAGGTGAAGCCTAGCATAGCCTAGCCTGTTAGCTCACCTGCTCCTCCAAGCGCTGGATTTCTGCTTCATTTTCTCGCTCGTCCTCCGACGTGTCGTCGTCATCTTCGTCTTCGGAATTCTCGACACCCATCGCTTCTTCCTCTCCCGACTCCATCTCCCGCTCCATCTCCTCGGCTTCCTCCTCTTCCTCCTTGATATCGGCTAACAGCGTCTCCGCGTCGTTCCCAGTCGCCGCCATGTTTGCGAGGATCTGCCTGGTAACAGGATGCGCGTGCCCGAGCTACAGCCTGATCCAATGAGCTTCGTGTAAAAAAAAAAAAAAGCACAGAACTGCGTTTGTTTTCCTTCTGATCCTCCCGTGTTATAAAACGTTGAGTTTATAAACGGGAAAATAGTATATGGTGTTAATTTATTAATAGCATCATCCTGCCTAATAAAGTAAACACGAATGTGATAAACTCAACTCGGTGAGATAAACAGCGCTGGGAGTCGAACGCACGCAGAGTCGACTCTCCGAGTCGATTCTTTACTGTGAAACTGATTCACTTCACTCAGAGCGTAAGAAAGTTATCACCCTGTTCACTGTACTGTACATTAGTTAGTTGGGATGGGAATCAACCGTCAAACTTAGCAAATAATTCACTCCTACCGCACGGGGTGAAAATGTGTAAATAGTTCACTGTGCCACCTGTAGGATTATAAAGAAACTGAAACTTTTACAGCATCAAATATCTCCAAAGTCTCAAAACTCAACTTGACAGTGAGCGCGCAGGTTGAGTGGCTGCGAGCACGTGGCTGCGTGTGGCTTCTAATGCACGCGGTTTTCTACTTATTATCGCTCGTAGTGTTTTGACGCTGGTGTAAATGTGTGTAAATGTTTGCGACTAACCCACAGAGTTTGGAGGAAAAGGCAGATTGGAGGCTTTTATTGCATGCAATTTTTGATATAGTCATAAAATGTGTTTCTGTTGCACCAATTGGAAGGTTCTGAGCTCAGTACAGAATTGGTTATGTTTGAGGCTGATCAGCTGATCACCAGTCACGGCCAATCAAACTGAAAACCAGTCAATTCTGGCCGATCTACTGGTTTATCTCTATTATAAATGTAACAATTTTTTTTTTTAATAGACTTTAGGCATATACAGTCTATACTGTACTTTGACGTGCACACAAGCACAGACACCCTCACTCACACACTACAGGCAATTTGGAAACACCAGTTAGCCTAATCTGCATTATTAATCTCTCATTATCTATACCACTTACCCTGTTCAGGATAAGTGGTATAGAGAATAAAAGATCAGTTATTATTTCTTATATCAATGCGGTTTGCCTTATAATAACAAAATATTTGTTTCATAAGAGATTTTTTTTCTTATAATAACGAGATGTTTATCTCATATGTTTATTTCATAATGATGAGATCTGTTATGTCTGTGTTTAGTTATAACTTAAAAAAATTTAATGAGATGTTTGTTGCTTTTTTCTGCATATTGTGATGATTGTCTCATTTACATTTAGGTATTTGGCAGACGCTTGTCTCATAACAAGATGCTTATCTGTGTAAACAGATGCTTTTTTAACAGCTGAATCTGACATTTCACTCACTCAATCATCTTCTGTACCACTTTACTCAGGGCTACTGGGGCCTGGAGCCTATGCCAGGAGACTTAGGGCGATGTGGGGTACTCCCTGAACAGGGTGCACCTCACATACTATGGGCAATTTGGGAACGCCTATTACTCCACATATCTTTGGACTGTGGGAGGAAACTGCAGTACCGGGAGGAAACCCACCAAGCACAGGGAGAACATACAAACTCCATGCAGACAGGCGTGAGGCAAGAATCGAACCCGGACTTACTCTGGAGGTGCAAGGCCTCCACTACACCACCGATCTGTTGTTTCATTTTAGGAAGATGTTCATGCAGCTGTTCCTGAAGTATCGACTCATTCGATTCCTAAAACATATCGACTCGGAATCGGAGTCGCCTCTTTTAAAAAAAGAAAAAGAAAAAAAACCTCGCCGCAGCGCCATCTGCTGTCTGCTACGGGGATCGTTTGTTTATCGGCGAAACTACGCACGCGCTTCTTCACTTCGTTGTGACGTCACTGAGAACATGGCGCTCGGTTCGGTCAGGAGTTGCTTCGCGTCCTTCGCGTTTCTCAGCAGACGAGTGGCGTCGCCGCAGATTCAAGCCGTTTGCTGCTACGACAAAAAAGTGAGTCCATTTTTTCCCCCCACAGCGTGTTTAACTCTCACTGGCTTTTTATAAACCTGAGCGAACTTTCATGCACGAGCGGCAAGCCTGAGGTGAAGTGTCAGAGTTAGCTTTAGCTAGCATGAACAGACAGTTAGCTAACGGGGGAAACGCAGCTGCTGTACAATATGTGCGTGTGATTTATAAAAAAATATATATATTTTTTTTTATCTTCTTAACGTTTCTCTAGTTAATTAATCTCGAACTAATTCCCAAAACAGCTTTTGTAGAACCGTAAAGAGTAGTGTTCACATTAATAATCACACTAACTAGAACTAGTGCACTTCAACACCAGCATGGAGGCTTTTGGGACTCCGCCCAAAACTGTCAGCCTGTCTGTCTCCCCCTCCTGTTAGTTGTGTTTATTATTTAATAAGTTATGAACCTGCTGTTCCTTGGTGACATTTCGCAGGTGGTGGATCACTACGAGAACCCAAGAAATGTCGGAACGTTGGATAAGAACGCCAAGAACGTGGGGACCGGTTTAGTGGGAGCACCTGCCTGCGGCGACGTCATGAGACTGCAGGTGACCTGTCCCTCTCCCTGCTGGTCTCGTCTGTCTGTGTGTGAGCGTGTGACCATGAGTTGTTCATGATTCATGTTTTTTATCTTTTAAACAGATCAAGGTTGACGAGAAAGGAAAGATAGTGGATGCCAGGTTCAAAACGTTCGGCTGCGGATCAGCCATCGCGTCGAGTTCCCTGGCCACGGAGTGGGTCAAAGGCAAATCTGTATGTCCTGTTATGAGTATGGATGACGAAAATAGGCTGTTAAATGTTTTATGTTGACCTGCAATCTATGTGTTATATTTCCCTCTAGATCGATGAAGCCCTCGACATCAAGAACACTGATATCGCCAAGGAGCTGTGTCTCCCACCGGTGAAGCTTCACTGCTCTAGTAAGCTTTAGCAAAGTCTCTGTCGACACACAGTGTTAAACACGACTGTTTATCTGTAATTAATTAGTCATGTCGTTATTTACTACTTAATATCCACTTAAGTGGAGTGTTGGTATAAACGACCCTGAGTTCTGATGGTGGTGTTTATTTTTCTTCCCAAGTGCTCGCAGAGGACGCCATCAGGGCCGCTCTGGCCGACTACAAACTCAAACAGAAAGACAAGGAGAAAGTGGCAGAGGCCAGAAATTAAACCATACTCTTTTAATCTTTCTCAAAGCAGGCTTGATGTCTTCGCATGATTTACACACACTCTGTGCTGCCTGGAAACAAACATGCTTGTGGCGTGACATCATCCTCCTGATCTACTGCTGAATATGTAGACGCTCTGCTAAGAGTTTTCAAATAAGTTACGTGTGCCTTATGATTTCTGTGAGCTGACGAGAGGAGGCTTTTTAAAATAATAATAATGTTATTAGTATTGCAGAGCTGTGTGAAAGAGTGGGTGGGTTTCTCGTAATGTCTTTCTGAATCACGCACAAAGATGGGCGCCTTTGGTCTGGTCATGTTTTTTGTTTGTTTTGTTTGTTTATGCAGACAAAGATTAATCCATGGAGCAATCAAGTATCCAGGGAGTCGTTTAAAAAACTAGAAATATAAACAATTTCATCTTGAAAAGCATTTGACTCCCACAGATCCTGAATATATTGTATTTTTTTGTATCTCTGACAAAGTGAATGAGGTGGCTTGTTAAAAATTTATATTTGTTTATATTAAATGTCCTGTTAAAATGGCAGTTATCAATATGCAATTATACACGCACAAACTAATCCAAACAATCTAATGACATGTTGTACTGTTTAAGCTTAATAAAGTTGTAAATACCTTAATATTCACGACTTTTCATTCTACTATTCTTTTCTGACTCTACACAAATAATGAACTTTAACCAGTACTATGTGGCCCTTATTAAGGTCAGATCCTCACGATTTCCCTCGACGAGCAGCTATCAGTATAATGACATAATCAATGTAATTCACTTAGCCTGTCAGTGCTGTTAATGTCACGGCTGATTGGAGTAAGTATCATTAACAGAACTTTAAGGGAATGGGTTTTTTAATTGATAAGGCAAATAATCAGTATATGCGTAACCCAATATTGAATTAAATAGATTTTACCTTGAGGAATATGAACAACATCTTGATGAACATGTGTGTTGGCAAAATTCAGAACTACGGCTGAAGCAAATGTTAATATTTCCAGCAAAGAAACAAAACCAAAGAGCGGTATATTATCAACAGTAAGAAGCTTCCTGTGAATTAGTCTTTGATGTAATAAGTGTTTGTGAATGCAGGTGTATTTCATTAATGATAAACAAATTACTTCACCTTAAATTTTTTACTCTGGTAAAATTATTTAGAACAATAAGGCATAACGTTATCATACAAAATATTATGCCCAGTATCATGTAGTTTCCCCTTGTGGGAGTGTGCTGTGCTGTTGTTGGCAGCCGTTACTTTGGGTCCTGTGGATTGTGGGGTGGGGCCTCTGTGGATTGAACTTGTTTGTTCGGCACATGCCATGGGTACTCGATCTGGGGAGCTTGGAGAGCAGTAAGACAACCATCATAATATACCCTTATAGTCAGGTAGTAGTGTTCCTACTGCAAAGTCTTGCCTTTAAACATAAATAATCCAAGTTTGATTAGCTTTCAAGATCCCAATCATTCTTTACATAGTAGTGTGGTGTGCATCAATAGCCAAGAACTTTAAGAGTTCCTTTGACTACTTACTGAGGACTGAATGGGAGCAACTCTCTGGTTTCTCCACAGGAGGCTCCTCAGTACCAGAAGTACAGTTAGGAGGAGTAATCCTATCAACACGCACAGAACAGAGAGTAATGTCACAAGTGCTGGGTCACTTGACTGGGTCAAAGTTCGAGGAGTGGCCTCAGCCTGCACTCCTGCCTCATTGGTGGAGTATGTAGGAGCTGTAGTGCTCAATAATTCATTTTGGATGTTGGTTGTGGTGTTCACACAGCCAGGACCCTCACCTTGTGTCGGGCTATGAGGTGTTTGGGTTGTCTGAGGGACAAGGTAAGTGGAGTTTAGTAACAGACACTGTTCATAGCTTAACCCCTCCAAAGAGGGTTGGTTTGACCCCTGATGAGGCCTAGATGCTGTGTGGTTGACTGCTGAGGGGGGCTTACCATTCAGGTTCCTCAGAGAGCTTCTACATGAGGTTCTCACAGTCCCGATCACACCAGAAGTAGCGTTTGACGATTCTTTTGAAGAAATCTCCAGCATCACCTTGGAAACATTCACTGACATTGATCTCTCACTAGTCTTCAGGATTCTCGGACAGATAGCCACAACAGAAAGGGTCAGGAGCAGCTTGTGTGCCAGGTGTAATGGTGCTGCACATACCAGATCTGTTGCCATGCGTAACCTGTCCATCAGTAGCCACCGATACAGGTACATGATGTCACATTCACAAACCCACAGGTTATTAGCCAGCTCCACGGAGCGGAGACGTGGTAAACCATCAAAAGCATGCTCAGGCACTGAGCGCAAACAGTTACTGTTGATCTTTAGGACCTGAAGATTGACCAAAACAGCAAGCGAAGGCAAATCCAAAGTGGAAATGCAGTTGGCAGACACATCCAGGTGTGTCAAAGAACCTGGAAGGTGTGATGGCAGACTAGACAACTGGTTCCCCTTCAGTGACAGCATCCTCAGCCGTGCCAGGCTCAGCAGTGCCCCAGGTTGGATGGCCCGGATGCGGTTGTCTTCAAGGTCCAACCGTGTCAGATTCCCAAGGTTCCTTAGATCCCCTGCTGTGATAAGTGTAATACGGTTCTCCTGGAGCTGCAGACTTTCCAGGCTCGGCGGAAGACGACGAGGGAAATGATCCAGCCGGTTGTAGCCAAGGCTCAACTCCTGCAGGCTGGAGTACCGCCACAGAACGTTGTCCACATTGCACAGGTGGTTTCGTGCCACAGACAAAGCTGAGGTGGTGAGGGGGACAGACCGAGGGAAGACATGGAGGCCCAGGGACTCACACAGGATCAAAACACCAGGGCGAGGACAGCAGCACCCTGGAGGGCACGAGAATAGAAGTGGGAGGGAGGCGTGAGGACACCCGAACAAGAGCAAAAGAACAAAGGGGAGGCAAAAGAGCATGGCTCACTGGTAGAAAAGAAGAAAAAACAGAAGAAAAAATAGCAAGCGTTAATTGCATCTGTAAACAGTATATAATTAGTTAAATCAATTACTTGTTGAATTTCATGAAGAAGAGATATTGATTGGAAAAAAGTTTCAAAACTGCAGGAAACTAAGACAGTCCGTATACTTTTAGAGAAATCAAGGATTCAGTCCGGACCGAAACTAAACTTGAGCATCTTGCAGATTTCCTATTAAATACAGATGCTCAACACAGCCATGACAAGTGTGACAAGTTTACAACTCACCACTCACTCACCATCCTCATGCTCCCCTGGTTCCTGTTTCTCAAACAGGCTTAGACACAAAGTCCGTTAACGGAAACATTCATCTCTCCGTCATCACTCTCCCTCTTTAGCCAGTTTCCAGAAACTGCGCTGCTCTGTATTCAGACAATTCCAGGCAACGGCCCATCAAACTTTAATGGCAGTCTTAAGGTGTTGCCTTACCTGTTTTGTGTCTTCAACACCATGTGAGATCTGTGTCATCCTGCTGATTTTACTACCACAGTGAAAGTCCAGTATGTACAGGATTTAAACTTCAGCATGATGCCTTTATCCAAAGCAAACTGTTATGACCAGCTTTGAGGACAACCAGTAGTCTGGGTTTTTGAGTCAATCAGGCACGTTTGAAAGTAAGGCTATATGTAAGGTATACAGTAATTCTAGCATATATGGTCAAATGATTGATCAAGATCCTTGCTAAGCTGTTGAGGGAGGGGTGGGTGCAAAAGCGTGGCAGGTTCTTGAAATAATTCATCACCAAAGGCACAAAAGAAGGGCAACTTGAGCTGGAGGCTGAGGCTGTTTTCGGTGCTCCGGTTGCAGCGACTCTTTGCCTGGTTTACTCTAGGAGTCGCCAACATGTGGCCTTGTGCCATTGCAATGGGGACTTTGTTTTCACTTATAAACCTCATTTGCATTTTTGTCTGATACTGATCTACAGAGAGCGTAGTCGTGTCAAATGTAAACGGAATAAGTTATTCAGTGATAACTAATGCATTGCCTTTATGCAGTACTTTATATAAGTGCAGCGTTACATCCTGTATAAAAAAGTGATTGAATAGATTTTGCATTTAAAATGAAAACAACACTGAGTTGTGCTTGGACAAAAGTAAAGAAGATATACCTCCAATGACAGCAGAGCCATAGTTATAGCCATAGTTCACTTGAGAGAATATACACATTAACTTCTTGCTCATCAGTTAAAACATTTAGAAAACAGACTGAGAGACTGCGAGAGCCAAACCAAGTCTGTATTCTTTTCAGTTCAAGACCAAACACAGAAAAACCTACAATGGTTTTAGAACAACCTGGAACATCAGCTCTCATTATAACCTTCTGAAATATTGATTGCATTTTGTATAGCAGGCTGTGTGTGACAATGGGGCCCTTTCTGTGGCACTGCTTTGGCCAGAAGAGTTTGAACAGTGCTGAGAAACTTATCAAGACTTTCCTAATGCACATCCACCACTGGGCGACATCAAAAGTCTGTTTGTTGGTTATTGTCTAGAAACAATATGCACAAAGTTTAACATGTACATACTGGCATTATGAAGGTTTTATTAGATTTTAAGCTAAAACGAAACATCTGTCAAAAGGTTTAAGTGATTCATAAGTTCTTGCTGTTGGTTTATTAAGATTGATGTGGGCAAGCAGTTGCAACCTTACACACACTTTGGCAGATAGACAGCAGCATTCATGGGTTCTTTTTCATTTTCTGTTTTTGGATTATTCTCCAATTCCTCCCCGTCACTCGGAGGCTCAGCATTCACGGTTTCTAATTTTAAGTTTCAAATTTATAATGTTTTGCTGGTTTCATAACATATTCTCTCCAAATACCAAAAAAAACCATACAGCTCTGTTGTCTTTTTATGTAATTCGTACGTTGTCTAGACTATTTGTGCTTAGACGTCTCTACTTTTAGTCTCCTTCAAAGTAATTTTGGATAAAGATATTCACCCATATTTCAGTCATTGTTGGATGAAATGTCACAGATGTGTCAGCAAAGTGGGCTGAAAAATCTCAGCCTCAGTTTTAAAAAAAAGGCTTGAGCTGTTAGTTTTTTGTATAATCACATGACATAACTGTCACAGACCGCATCCATGGCAAAAGAAATCAGCCCCATTCTCACACCTTATTACCACTCGCTTACTCATTCTTTGTTTATTGTGTACAGGGTCACGAGGGGCCTGGAGACTATCCAAGGGGGCTCGGGGAGTTTTGAAATTTAAATACTGCTGAATTCATTAAACTGAAATCTTTGACTTTATAAAACAACATCTTTGCATTTATGTGCACTGAATTTCACATGAAATTCTCAATAGTTCACTTCAAGCTGTGAAATTTCTTGATTTCAGTGGAAACGCATGCCTCATGTCACATGCCTCATATTCAGAAAGTATATTCAATGTTTCCTGTTTCATGAAGCTCAATTCAGATCTAGAATCTATCCGGCCTCTGGCCAGTCAGGTAACCAAACGCGACCCAGGAAGGTTGATGTCTTCGAAACCGGGTCCAATTGACGTCTAACTAGAAGACAGAACACACCTGCAGGAAAAAGTGCTTCACTGGAATAGTAATGGAAACAGCAGCTGAAAAGGGTCACAAATGTACTTGTAATGTGAACTGTTAGGAACAACTGTTTTTATCAATGACATTCAACATTCCAAATGTTGTCCAGCAATCCAACGTGGTGACTTATTTGCAATCTTGCGCCCATTTAAATATGATGGATTGGACCAAATGTATCTTTTGCTTAAAAGGATATGTAATCCTTTCATTTATATTCACAGGTAATCAACAGTCCTGACAGTAAGGACAAAGAGCACAGGTCAGCAGTGATCGACTCTGATTTAACAAAATATTCTCTGTATATTCTGATTACTAGATAAATGCAATATATTTTTTTGCATTGTATTGTAGGAAGATGGGAAAACACACTTTAGACAGCTTACATGTTCTGTAACATGTTCATGACTGCATTTATGATTGACAAGTTGATATTTACATTTCAAACATACATAGGTTCTGCATCCCCATGAGAAGTGACTGAAAAAGACGCCAGGAGACCACACGGTAAATTTGGCACTACCTGGAATCTTTCTGACAAACAAAAGAGCAAACTCTATTCGATTGTATGATTTAAATCATGTGGCAGCATTTTACAAAAAGGTGATTGTGTGAAAAATGATTCTGTGCTAAAAGAGGGTTTTAAACTGCATTTCACTAAAAAAAAACATATCTAGTTGTGTTGTCCAGTTTTTAAGTTCTGCCAATTTTCTTCATTTTGCAGAAAAGGTTCTTTGGGGTGAAACGTTGAATTTCAACACCTCAGAGAAAGAGGTGAAAAAAAGAGGCTCGATACAGTCACTACCGTCCTTCAGAAATCAGATGTGTATCTTTTTATTGGTAATCAAACAATTCCTTTTTGTTTAAATTGTTGGATATTAAGTAAAAAGAACTCACAATGGAAATAATATACTGTATCTTATAAAATAATTTATTGAAATATTATATATAGTATATAGAATGTATTTCTTTGTGTTTACAGAATTTCACTTTAAAACCCGTAAAAAAAAAACACACACACACACACACACACACACACACACACATCTGTACACATCTGCCTCTTCTATGACTTGGCCCGAAAAAATCGAGGCAGAAGTTTTTCTTTAACTTAAATCTCTAAGGAAGTTTTCCAGCACCCTTTTAAATCTACAAAGTCAAAGGTGTACCTAATGAAGTGGCTGGTGAGTGCACATGGCAGAATCTGTTCCACAAGAAACACTTCTATGTTTTTTGCCCACAGATACAGGAGAGGATCAGATCAATCATATTTTCGATGATGGCCAGGGGAGGATGTATGTCATGGGGTAGGTGGTGGGCCAATGTCATCTCCCAGGCTTCCAGGATCTGTATGTTAAGTCCTTGAAACATAGCACGCAGTACAGCATTCTGCTGCACAGAGAACCAGTCACTGTTTGACAAGCTGTTCTCAGGGGACAGTTTCCTCATGTTGATAGTGCGGATCATCACTAAAGTATCTGGCTCACGATTCAGCAGCCGCACCATGGCCCTGCGGATGTGCCGGAGTCGTCGTATATATACCTCAACTGGTAAGGAGTTAAAGTGGGGCCCCACACTCACAAGTACCACGATGTTTGGCCCACCCTCAATCCGGTCCAGCTCATTTGAAACATAGCGCAGGTCCGAAGTGAACAGTGTATTATAATTAAGTGGTGGCCCATGGGAGCGGTAGCTGACCATAATGTTGTTCTTACTGTCCACAGCCAGGAATGGCCCCTTGTTTATTGAACTGTAGAGATCAAACTTTTCCAGGTCTGTGGAGGACAGAAAGTAGAGAGAAAAATCACAGAAGAAAATTTACGAAAAATTTATGAGATGTCTCAAAATTAATAGGAAATTATGCTTAAAAAGGGATCATTATTAGTTTAAGAACTTTTTCTTACTAGGAACAAATGCAGTGAGGTACTCGAACCACTGCCGTACAGTTGAATCTCCAAGCATATGTACAATCTTCCCTTTAAGACAAGTGGATATGGCTGCTGAGTCCTCAAAGTGGTGCATAGCCATAGCGTTCAAAGGCCTCCAGGAGTTATTATAATAATATCCAGAGGCAGCATGATTCTTTTTCACTGGGGTTTCTTCTTTCAGGGAGATATACAGGATATATATATATATATATATATTTTATATTTTTATATATACTTTCAACAAGACATCCGTTTCCTTAACAAAAAGGGACTGGACTGACAAACACACACACTCACACACACTCACACACACTAATCACCTCAATAACACTGGGACTGAACTGATAAACATGCGCCCAAACACACTGATCAACAACCATCGAACAATTCCTACATGAAATTGCTCTTTTGCACAATATTTGTTAATTGCACAAAAAACTATTTTCTATCTTTGCTGCTATCTACACGTCCATTTACTGCTTCTCATTCCACTACCTCAACTCATTACCACAGAGTGTTGAAACTAGTTTTGTCCTGTTGTCGCTCTTGTTTGCACATTTGCATGTGCACTTCATGTTGTCTTTTTCTGTATAGGACTTAGATATTCATTCATTCATTCACTCATCTTCTATACCGCTTTATCCTGTATTCAGGGTCGCGGGGGACCTGGAGCCTATCCCAGGAGACTTCGGGCACGAGGCAG
>JAQQZT010000014.1:6397732-6410053 GCA_030068275.1 Clarias platycephalus
ACTCTTCTGTCACACCTACAGCACATCTCACCACTGTCTTACAGCTCTCATACATGTCCTGCACCACTCTAACATACGTATCAGTCACTCCAGACTTCCTCATACAACACCTCACCTAAAATGCCTGTTTCTACTTTTGGGGCAATAAAAAATTGGACATCAACTGTAACTGGTACAAACTTTTTATGTTCAATGAGGAGGATGGTCAGAGTGGCAAAATAAATTCACAAGGATCACTTGGTGAATAATGAGAACTACTAAAAATAAGAGCAAGTCTTAGGGGTTACCAAGTCTCTAAACCTACTATCAAACACCACCTTTATGCCAACACATTATTAGAAAGGTATGCCTTTTCAGTCAGTTTACCACAAACAAAGTACCTGGAGTTGTGAACTCTACTACAACTTTGATTGGAGCTTTGACCTGTTCTTTGGTCTGATTAAACAAAAATCAGAGCATTTTTGGCAATTAACACTATGGAAAAGAAGGGATGTTTTGGGCATTTTTAATCAAAACCTGTCTGCATCTACTAGGAAACTAAAACCGTTCCCTTCTTGGATCTTCCAGAAGGACAATGACCCAAATCGTATGTATCAACGCAAAAATGGTTAATTGACAGGATCAAGCTTCTGCCAAGTCCCCTGACCTGAACTCCATTGATGACCTATGGGGTGAGGGGAAATGGAGTGTGCAGAAGAGAGGGATAATGTCAAGAGGAATATGTATGTTCTGTACTCTCCAAGCTCATAAAATGTTGCAGGACAGGACTGAGTGCTGTTTTACTGGCAAAGGGAGGTTGTACAAAGTAGTAACTGCAGAGCTGTCAAACATTTAAAGCTACACAGGCTGTAGTGGTTAGCATGCCTTGCACCTCCAGTGTCTGGGCTCAATTCCCTTCTCTGTGTGCATGGAGTGTGCATGTTCTCCCCGTGCTCGGCGGGTTTCCTCTGGGTCCTCCGGTTTCCACCCACAGATCAAAGACAATTAGGTTAGGCTAATTGTCGGTCCCAAATTACCCATAGTGTGTGAATGAGTGTGTGTGTGTGTGTGTGCCCTGCGATGGATTGGCACCCTGTCCAGGGTGTACCCTGCCTTGTTTCCCTAAGCCTCCTGGGATATGCTATTTAAGTATCTATTGCACACAGTAAGCATTCATTTTGATTGATTGAGTAACTGAAGTGACAACTATGATCTGATTACCATGTAGTTCTTTTATCTCACGTGCTATTTCCCTTTTTTGTGATGAAACAGTCTGCACTACTTTGTTTCATTAAACGCAAGGGAAATTATACTCTGAAATAAGTAAGTAATAAAACATTTTGAGGAGTGTTCTTATAGCAAAATACAGTAATATAAGTGAACATATCTTAAATATATGCAAGTGATGTATGTGAAAATCCGGTTTTGTTCTAGAATGTAGAAAATTTTTAATTTAATCAAACAATCAAAAATGTCCATATTTAAGATATTTTTACTTGCATTTTTTTTTTTTGCTTTGTTACAGCACATATACACTGCTACTTCCTCACTGGACTCTTATTTTTCTTTTTCTTAAAATGAGTAAGAGAATGAAGCCTTTCTCAGAGCCTTTCTTTTATCTCCGATACCGGAGACTGCACACAAAAATGCTTTTTAATCTGATTACATAGTGCATCCATCATTCAAGTCACCTGTTACTATAGAAACGTAAAAGCTGCTGTTGTAGAAAATGAATTGATTAACTGTTTGATTAATCAATACATACTGTATAGTAATTACTAAAATTCATCATTAAATGCACATTAAACTTTTACTCACCATCACACTTACAGTCTGAATAAATGATTAATGACTCACTTGTGCACTATAGTCTTGATTCCTTTTTACTGCGTCAGCAGCTTATGACCAGTGTTGGGGGATTTTACTTTTTAAAGTAACTAATTACATTACAAAATTACTGTAATCAGTTACATTACAGTGTTACTTTCTGATGAAAGTAACTAGTTCGAGTATTTTTCCATTGCAGAAAATAAAAAACTCCTTTGTGAGTCCTCATGCATGTTGTTTTAGTCAAGACCTTTATAATTATTCTACCATCATCACTCAGCGAAGTTTGGCCCGTAATCTGTTAACTACTAATACCCTTATCTCACCTATGCGGTTTCGCGCGGTGGACGTAAGTGCGGTTCATCAATAGGTTTTGGTGCTGTGATTACGTTTCCATCTATCCGCGCGTCAGTCCTCGCATAGTCAAACCGCATAGGTGCGATAGGGGTATAACAGCAGGAATAACAGAGGGGGGATGGGTTATCGGGGGAGAGGCTTGAAGGATGACTTTCACACACACACACACACAATAACGGATTGGGAATGACTGCTGTCTGGCTCACAGTTGTCTGAATAACGGATTACATTTTTGAAAAAGTAAATAAATAACTGAGTACTTAAATGGCAGACCTAACGCATTAGATTACTCATTACATCAAAAAAGTAATCCAAGTACTCTAACTTTGTAATGCGTTACACTCAACACTGGTCAGGACATACCACAAGTAATCCAAGTACTCTAACGCATTACTTTGTACTTGTGCATATGTAGCCTAAATAAAATCCATACATCTATTAGTTAAACTGTAATTTAATTAATAATTCTTAAAAATCCATTTTACATCTTTTCAACGACTTGCTGAAGGTTCAGCTTGAAGTCCGATGTTGTGCGCACATCCCATGGGTGAGGCTCTGTGGGCACTGGGTGTAGCTCTTATTTCTGAACCTGGTTTCTGCTTTCTCTCTCATCAGGCCTTTGTGATTACAGGTTCTTCGCCACAAAAGGACACACACACACACACACACACACACACACACACAGACAGAGAAACTCGCGGATTTTAAAATAAACCTTCCATCTACATGTCTACTGCAGAGTTTCTAGAACACCATATAGTATCAAATATACTGTGTATACAGTTATATTATATACCAGATTGAGCCAGACTGAGCCAGAGTAATGAAGTTAATCACATATGACAAAAGTTATTATTTAATTTTCTGTACACATCTTGGTTTAAGTTCCATTTATTTATCATTTATGAGCAGATAATGTTCATAATCAGGGACCCCAAGGGCAATTTCCATGTTATTGGATACTTTGAAAGTCAAAATCTTATGCCCACTGCATCTTCAAGTCATGTGTTACAAAAAGAATCAAATACAAAGTAAATGACGTTTACTTTGTATTTGATTCTCCCCCCGATTTTCTCCCTAATTTAGTCATGTCCAATTCCTCCCCGTCCCACATTAAGGCTACTATTACCACTCAGCCAGGAGACTATCACGTGTTTCCTCCGAACCATGTGACACCAGCCGACCGCATCTTTTCGAACTGCTCGCTCACGCACCGCTGGGGGCGGCGTAACACACTCGGAGGACAGCGCTATCCACTCCTTCCACTTGCGTGAGCTCACAGACGCCTTTGTTTGTCTGTAGAGCCGTGATTAATGTGGGAGCACTAAGTACCTGTCTAAGTACCTCTCATCCCTCCCCTCTGAGAGAGCTCGGCCAATCAGCTCTCTCTAGACCTCCAGCTGTGAGAGGTTACAGCATGACCCAGGACTCGAACCATCGATCTCCGGATGATAGAGCGAGCACTTTACCACTGCGCTACTCGGAGGCCCCCTAAAAAATTTTTAAGGAGCATAAAGATTTGACTTTGGAGCAATGGAAAAAGGTCACATGGTCTGATGAGTCCAGATTGAGCCTATTCCACGGCGATTGGCACGTCAGGGTAAGAAAGGAAGAGCATGAAGCGATGCACCCATCATGCATAGTGTCCACTGTACAAGCCTCTGGAGGGAGTGTTATGATCTGGCGTTGCTTCAGTTGGTCAGGTCTAGGCATCAACATTATGTGGCAATAAAATGAAGTCAGCTGACCACCTAAATGTACAGAATGACCATGTTCTCACATCGAAGGAGTTTTTCTTTGCTGATGGCACGGGTATATCTCAGGAATCAAATAGTGAAAGAGTGTTTCTGGGAGCATGAGGAATCATTTTCACACATTAACTGGACACCACATTGTCTGCTGTAATCAAACATGAAGGTGATCAAATGAACTATTAGCGCGTGCATCCCTCAAGATTTTTTCTAAATACAAAGTAAAAGAACATGACGTATGAGCACAACAGTTATATCCATACATTTGGAAAATTCAATAGATAAATGTCAACAAAAAATATTAAGGCTCTATACACTCAAATGCCCCTTTAATATGATGGAGAATTAATACAATAATCCAATAGCTCTAGACCAAAAAGGTCACAGACTGTTGCAGTTCATTTAATTCCAGGATTATGTGCACCAGTGCTGTAATAAGCCTACTGACTCAGAAGAAAACTGTCAGGAGAATACAAACTATTACACTGTAGAAATAGATATAATAAAGATTTGGTTACTGTGTCTTTGGGGTTTTGTTTTTTTATACCTGTAATTGAGTAGGTTTCATCAAACCCCCATAAACATGCCAGTAGATGAATAGCCCACCTTAAATTGCTTTCAAGTCTGGATGAGTGTGTAAGACTAAGACTGCGATGGACTATGCACTCAAAAGAAACTCATACAGCATATACACATACTATACGCACACACACACACAATATAATATAATACAATAGCTCAGGCAACTAAGGCTCTAGGTTGTTGGTTTGGGGATCTGAGCATCTGGGTTCGAGCCCTGCCATTGGTGGGTTGCCAGAAAATAAATATAGGCAATCTTGTGGTCAACTGAAACTCAAGAGGACCCCTACATGACTTCATGTTTTTTCTATAACCTGTTTTTTAACGATTTGATACTGATGTGTCACAACCATAACATGTCAACACCGTCACACTGGTCATGTGTGACAGCACATTTTTTTCAGCAAAATATTGGTTTTAGTTTATTTCCTGTTAATATTAATTTATTGTTTCATTGCACACACACACACACACACACACACACACACATGCTCATTCACACACTATAGGCAGTTTGGGAACGCCAATTAATCTAATTTGCATGTCACTGGACTGTGGGAGGAAACCGGAGCACCGAGAGGAAACCCACACACACGGGGAGAACATGCACACACAACCAAGTTCAATGCTAAAACTTGTTTACATTAAAATGTTTTGAAAATCTGAAAAGTCCCAAAGTGTTAAATGCTGTATAAATGTTAACAATAAAATATAATATTTTTGTATCTGTAAAACCTTTGATATCTCTCAGAGATCTCTTATAACTTAAAGAGGGTCAATGCGCTCCCGCTCCTCACACTGCTCCAGTGTTTCGGTAGCCCTTACTTCTGCCTGTCGCTGTAGAGGCTCTGCATGCAGTCTCATCTGGGGTTCTGTCCGTTCTCGCAATTAACTTCAGTGATGAACGTCAGTGACATGATTACAGTATGACATAAAAGTTGATGATGACGCTGCCTACCATTACAGTGGGGAGGTAAACCTGTAAAACATCCATAGTATGACACAAATGCTGAAACTTGTTCCCACATTAGTGTATTTCTAATGAAATATTACATTTGTTAACATTAACAAACATTTTATTAATAGGATTACTCCTTTTTAGGTAAAAGGCAAGGATGGATTTTTCGTAATTTCTTAGAGGAAGCCAGTTTTTATCCTAATTAAATGCTATTAGAAGGTGCTGCATTGAATTTCGAAATAATTATGAGTTACAAAAAAAGAAATCGGTTATTAGACAAAACTTCTTTTTCAAGAAATTGACAAAAATTGTAACAAAAAACATTGTACAAAAATGTTACAGCTGGGAGGTTGTTCTAAAATAGGGTTTGATAACCTACACTGTTCAACAATATAGTAATAGAAACGTGCTTTGTCCCAGTTCTCAAGAATAATTGATTATACAGTACCAGTCAAAGGTTTGTTAAAATAGCATTTCTAACACCAATTCGACTGCATTGTCCCTGCTAGCACATTTGTTCTATAAACACAATGCAAACAGAAACTGAAAATGAAGGAAAGGAAGGAAGTCTATCATGCAGAAGAACCCATTCTTTTCTGTTTCATGAGCTCAAAACCGAACCACTTGCTGGTGTAACTGATTTTGTAACTTGTGTAGCGTCCAGTGTGGATCTAGTCCTGATGCGCATCACTGATAGATGTCTCCGAATGAGGTTTCTTGCACATGGGTATAACAAACCAGCACCCAACCTGTTGTTGGGAACTTCTGAATCATGAAAGAGGAGACTGGAAACAGGAACACAAATGACATAAGTCAACTGACTGGTGATTAATATGAAAAGTGGATTACAACATACAAATGATGGTAAACGGGATTTCATTTATAACACATTACATCAGATAAAAGGATCTTTACAAACTAGATTATGAAAGATGATGTATATAAATATACAAGTGTATGGGTAGGAACTTGCTGAAGTATACGCACAAAGTTCTTTGGCTGGAAAGAAGCCCAGAGACGAAAGGCTGCGATCACTAGGCAGCTCTTCTGTCACAGAAATACACACAACTATATTTAAAATGAACTTCCTCTTCCTGTCATCAGTCTTACACGTTCCATCCTGTGCAACACCAATACAAACACAAATATTATCATCTGTGCTGACAACCAGCAACTGACAATTGATAACTTGCCTTCCAGAGGAAACTTCTCTCTATTTATGCATCAGTACGCAACACATTCATCATAGGCCATGTGCAAATATTTATCACAGCTTGTTCTGTGGATTGGGTATTCTAGAAATGATTCAAGTCCTTTGTTTTTCCATTAAAAGACATATAAAGTCACCAGTCTTGTTTAGGAGCATTATAGACAAGCTTGATTAAATCAAAGAACCAGTGGTAACATCTTCGCCAAACACACACATCACATCAGGAAGGAAGAAGTGAGGGAAAGAGATCCACCTCATCTTGATCCTCAATGCAAACGCTTGGTTGCTTCTTTTTTCTTTTTCTTTCTAATTTGCTTTCAAAACAAATCCAACATCTATGCTGTGCCATCCGTATCATGCAGGAAGCTGTGGAGGGTGAGATCATCACCGTCTTCATCCTCAGTAATGGGGATCAGGGCGCCGTTGCTTTTAGGGTGCTTCGGTGTGGGGAGGGGATGATCGCCATCGTTCATGAGGGCCGATATGCAGACCATCTCAGTCTCGTGAAGCAGCCTCGCTCTGTGCCTGTATCTGCTGCCGGTTAACTTTGTAGCCAAGATGATGGTGGTTATGATAAAGACGATCGAAACGGCAGCTAAACTAGCGATGACTATAAGGCACCGACCCACAAGATTGTCCTTTTTTGGTTCGGCTGTAGGACAGACTTTGGTGGGTGATGGGTCCGTTTTTTGCGTGCTGTGAACCGTAGTTGGTGTGTGATTCTGAGTGGTTCTTGTTTCTTCAGATGTAAGCACTGGCTTGACCGTTGTTCCTGATGTGGAAGGACCGTCTGTTCGTATCCGAGTCGTTGTCACCGCAGTAGGGATGGTATTTGTGGCATTCGCTGAGGGAGGAAATGCAGGCGCGGAGCTTGCCATCGTAGAGTCCGAACTGGCATGTTTCTCAGGAAATGAGGTTTGTAGAGGAGTTTCAGTACTTGCTAAACTTTCATTACCTGTCGAATGGTGTTTGGTGCCGTTCGTTTCAGTTCCTTCTACATTGTTAAGGTTTTTAGAAGTTCCATTTCCCTGGGCAGGTTGGCTGTGGGTGGTTTCTGGAGACCGCACTTCTCTAATGCCAGCGGTCAGTGGAGGTCCAGTGGTGGGGTGAAGTTCGGTGGCATTTGATGAACTCTTATCTTCTACGCCGCTTGAGACCAAGCCTCTTAGAGTGAGCAGAAAAACAAATGACCTCAACTGGCACAGGTTAGTCATTGTTGTTTACTGTAGAGCAAAAGACAAGACACAACTCTGAGGACAAGTGCAAACGATACACACACTGCTCTTGACATACCAGACATGTCAGTTTGCATCTGACATTTTAACTTAATGGAAAGAGAGAAAAATTTTTTTTTTACGAGTATGCAACCACAATGTCTGACTCATGCACATGTGTTATTAGCATATTCCAGACCCATTAAAAGGAAGTCTATCATTTGATTTACCCCTTTCAAACTATGAATATTACAGAAATGTCAAAAATATGTTTCTCACAGTCTTCGAATTTATCCAAGTTTCCACGTGTTAAACATTTTACCTACTTCCTGACTACTTTTGTAAACTTTAACCATTCGGATCATTTCCATGAATGAAATCGACGCTTGTACCAATTACAGATCACATAGCAGAATATAAAAGGAAGCCTGTATACACGTACCGAGCATAAATACCTGATGTTAGGTTGAGTGATGTTTCCGACTCGAATGGCCTGTACCGCTTCAAACCCTTCACAGCGTTTAATTTAAGTGCAGGAAGTTGCCTCAGTGTCAGACCCGGCTGAGGTTTCAAAATGTGACGCAAACTTCATACGAGCAAACAGAAGTGGGTTTAAAGAGATCTTCAGCTGTACTTCCCTAATTCAATTCTGAACAGAGAAGCTTATTATTCAACCATCGCATTAAACTTCTGTCCCAATCGTAGGTCACGAATTATTTGATATATGAAGCAAAATAAATAGTACAAAAAAACAAGGAGGCAGATTATTAATTTTTTTCCAGATTTTATTGGGTTCATTCACTTTGTGTTCCATTTCAAGTGAACAGGGAGACTTTGGAAACTATGGCTTCGTTTTCTTACACAGTTTGACAGAGGCAGCATCAGAACCAAAAAGTGGAGTTATTTACAGAGCAACCACGTGCGCAAAAGCTTTCTAGTTCAAGCTTCTCGTCAACCTACAATGACCCTCACCTACACTCGTACATCCCAAAACCAAAAACATGCGGAAACACTCCATGAGGAAATATCAATTTCCTCCATTACCAATAACCATTACAACCTTCGTCAATCCCGATGCACGTTTATTTTTTTATTTTATTAAATGGGAAGCTGAAACTTGTTTGGCTACAACCATGACTCACTGCTGCTCTATATAATGGTTTTAGATCATAGACAGAGGAGTATGAATGAGGTTTTCTGTTATGACCACCAAGGCAATTTGGCAACTAGTTTTATTTATTAAACAATGACAAATCATACTTTCTATCCCATTAAACACCTACCGACCAATCCAATTTGAGAAATTAGTGGATCGATACGATATTTAAAAAAAAAAAAAAAGCACATTCATTTAAATTCTATATGAAGCACATAACTGCTACGAACTAAAAGACAACAAAACATTAAATTGGACTCAAACTTCAAGCACATCATTTCCACCTCACACCAACCCCGATGCAATTTAACCTTTAACCCTTCCATACATGAACCTCCACTAGCTCACACTCTTTCTTCCATCCTCACGCTACTAACACGCACAACAAAAAGCAACCAAATCCCACCTTGGGTCTTTTCTTAAGTTGATCATCATTAATCTAAAACGGTGTATGAATGGGGAAATGTTAATACACAATGGTACTGTAGTTTACTTGGTGGTGGTATGAGTAATAATAAAAATGAACACCTCTCTCAGTTCCTGAATAAAGCACGTAAAGGCAGAAAGGGAATAAGTGGAATGTTGGTCCGGTAGTTACACAAATAACACTCATTGCATGCTTTCACACTTGCTGTGTTTGTTTCCCCCCCCCCCCCCTCAGGATGTTAGCAAATTTGAGACACCTTTCAAAATGGCGCCAAGTCACATTTCGACTTGCAACCAATCAGGTTGGGAAACTGGAGACAAATTTGTGAGGTTATGAATGGAAAATGATCCATTGCCAATATTCCAATATAACAAGCAATAGGTTCTTGTCTATATTTTCAGATGTTTAGTAGTATATGATATATCATCTGAATTTACTGTAAGTGTCAGCGTTTTTTTTTTTTTTCCTACTAAAGTCAGAGCAAAGGCAAACAGCCTCCATCACCAGTTACATCAATCTTCAGTTTCTATGCATTTCCAACCATATGGATGACACAACTCTAAAAGGCATACTAGTCAAGTAAGTTGATTGTCGCTAGGACTGCTTAAATTGAAGGTGTGGTTACAGTTACACCCAAGTAACGTTTCAGCACCAGGAGCGTCCTGGCCAGTGATTTTTCTGAAGTCTGGCCTCGCCCATCAAGCATGTATTAATCTGAGTCAGAATTCGCAATTCTTCAGTTAGAGAATACTTTTTACATGCGAGATAGTCTAGACGAACTACACCCTTAAAAGAGTTTGTTTCGCATGGCTGAGAGAGCAGGGCAGGCACTTCCTGCACAACGGAAACAGGAAGTAACGAGCAGGGCAAAGGTGTCCGTCTAGACCTCCGCTAGATATTGCCTAATAAAAAGTCTTTTGTTTTCATACTGTTACATTTGAGGTAAAAATGCTTGCAAATCTTGACTTGATAAACAATGATAACATGGCTAAATGTAAAGGTCTTGGCAATGCTGCTGTTAGTTTGTTCACGCACCACTTTACTGATGTTTATCCAACTAGACAAGGAGCCCTGATCCAGTACTATAGAATCATACCCTACCGGTGTGAACTGATTTGATATAAATACTGACTTTTTATAGAAGAAAAAAATGAAATGAAACACCAAATGATGTTGTAATTCGTCTAGATCCTCCCATGTGAGGGTAGAACTTTAACAATTTAAACCCGAAGACACAAAACAAGACTTGTGGAAAATCAGGAATGTGTTTAGAAACAAGAGGAAAAAAAAAAATCTTTATTGCATGCATTTAGGATAATGAGAGGATACTGTTTCTGGAAGGATGAAAGAAGTCAGAGCTCAACAACTGAGGTCAGTGTTCATGGTCACTGGGATAACAACAATGCTGAAAAGTTACACCACTATACAAACCATTTCCAACAGCAAAGAAAAGAACAATAACGCTCTAAATGTTGATGTTTAAACAGAATTTAGCTGGAGCTAAGCTAAGCGTGAGACTGTTTCAGTATGTGGTTGGTGCTTTCCTCTGTCAATCTGTACATACAGCCTGCTTGGTTAAAATCAGCTTCAAACATGAATATTTCTTGTATAGAGACCTTTTAAATGGTCAGAGAAATCAAATAAATCCCCTCAACTTGCAACTTGCATTATCAGCCTATTGCAATGTCCCTTATTAGTACAAAGTGGACTAAAAAAAAGAAAGAAAGAAAAAAAAGAAACCATGGTCAAATACTGTCAAGGAGGCCCATATATGAGCTTCCTCTAAACATTTGGCAACAAAAAAGAAGAAGGGATGGTGAGGAATGCAATACTGATTCATTACTTGAGCACAGAACTTCAACATACGCTTCACATTAGAATGTTGGTCACAATTTTTTTTTTTTTGGACTATAAGACAAGAGAGAATGTTTAACACCTTTCGAAAACACCAAATAAAACACAAGTGCCACTTTTGGAACAACATTTAGTAAAAAGAAACTCTTGGCTTTTGAGACAGAGAGAGAGAGAGAGAGAAAGAGAGAGAGAGAGAGAAAGAGAGAGCGAGGAATGCTTCGTTTCGCTCCCGTTGTCATTTCGCAAATGGAACTGGTTCAAGGGGGTTAGAGAAAGAAAATGAGAGGAAAAAAAAAACAAAAAAGTTCATCTTGGAATGTTGGGAAGGTTTCAGGCGGAACGAAGTCGCGGTGACTGGCAGTGACTGGTCCCGCACACCTGGCCAATAGAATTTCCTGAACAGTAGCTGGGGGGGAGGGAAAGGGACCGGGTCCTTCAGACGTCCATCTGGGACAACTGCTCCTCGAGCTTGGCGATCCGCTTTTCCTGACTGCTCACCAGGTCTCGCAGGGATTTGATCTCTTTCAGCACCTCTTCCATTTTCGGTTCGCTTTTCTGTGTAAATAAACAAACAAATAAATAAATAGACAGATAAAGTAATACAGTAATAGCAGTGCAGCACTCGAGCACATCATCGCTTATTTACGAGAGCGATTCAAACATTATCCGCACTCTATTGGCTGCAAAATTCTCTGAAATTAACCTTTAGAATGTTGTTGCTTTTCAATACACTATTGTTCATCTGTCAACAAGCTGACGTATTAATGTTTTAGGCCGAGCCGTGAGCTACGGATGCGCCGCTGTCTTCAGTTCTTCATCAGAAGTGAGTCTTCGTCCTCGTAGGGCTGCTTTCAGGGGAACGGACGTGTGATGGAACGAGATCAGGATTATATGGAGGACGTTTTTGCAGAGTGTCGACAGTGTGCGCAGAACAGGGCTTGACATTAACTTTTTTGCTCACTGGCCAATGTGGCTAGTGGATTTCTGGAGTCACTCGCCATTCAGCCTT
>JAQQZT010000014.1:6412681-6427757 GCA_030068275.1 Clarias platycephalus
AGAGTCACACTCATGTACTTAACTTCATTCTTGCATAAATAAGGAAAATGTTAATATAACTCAGACTTCTGGGTTCTACTATTAAGCTTGCAAAACTTCTTTTTTTCTTCTTCATTTTTAGATTTGATGGGCGTTCAAGTCAAACCGGGACTTCTGTGCAGTTATGAGAGTAAAAACTTCCTGTATTTCTCGATATAATGCCGTGCTACACTAACGCACTGATCCCAGTGTTTCACTACTGCTTAGATACCACCAAGGTAGAAAGATTTCTCGGCCATGACTGCACTGCCTGCTTCATCTCTGAAACACTGGCCTCCCAGGAACTCCTTTAATAACCCAAACCATTAAAAGTAGAAATGGCTTGGAGTGAGGTCAGGACGGTACCAAGCTCCTGCAATGTGCACCTGCTGCTCGTGAATGATTGTGTGCACGCAGCTCGAGTTGGCGACGAGATACACGGCAATTGTAAAGGATGAAACGTTGACGGGAGCGACTACACCGGCCTTCGAGTCACCTCAGCCAGGATTGTATTTCACAAACTAAAGACTTTTCTGTGATGGAAAACTAACCGGCTCTTAAAGTGCTGGAACTAGAGACTCCTTTCATTAACCCTAACAAAAAAAACTACTTATGAATGAGTTGCTAGAGAAATTATACGGGGTGTTCATGTCAAACTGGGACTATTGATAACTCGGAACAACAGAACACAGTTATGAGATTAGGATCTACCTTTGCATTAATGTGCAAGAGGTGTTCATGTACGATTGTATGTACCGTTCCCACAGACAGACGGCTTCTGCTGTTACGTTTCGAGGCTCAGGTGTTCCATTTGCTGAACATTCACAGAAGAGACTGCGGTGGGCTCGGGGACACCTCGTCCAAATAGTCGTTCGCGGACCTTCCTAAAAACGTTCGCGTCATGTGAATGAAGAGTCTCATCACCGCACCGTGCTTAAAGTCTAACATTTAACGCTTTCATTTTAGAAAAAGTCTCGGTTTGACTCGAACGGCCCTTTGTATGTTGCTACTTCCTCTTTTAAACTCGGTGTGATGGTGCATTGTTTTCCATTTCCCCTTACTGCATTATATGACCTGCTCCATTGTGAGTGTTCGAGGCCACAGTAGAATTATAACATCATCCAAATTAAAGTGTGTGCGCGCGTCCTGAGTAATGGATGTGCGTGTAAAATACTGTACCGGGTCCCAGAGTGCAAGCTGCCTCTCGCTCATGCGGCTGAAGCCGGTGGTGAATATGTTCCCATTGGACAGGAAGATGGCTCTCATGGGCCTCGCACCCTCGTGGGCCTTATCCTTCTCCTGATGCACAAAACCACGCATTCATGTACGGTGACAGACATTATAATGTTCAACAAAGTTACCACAGCCTACAGAAAATCTCCTCTAGGTACACACTGATCGATTTTATGTGTACATACCGCAATGATCTCCTCCTTGCGAGGGTCGATGACGCGCACTTTCTTGTCCTTGCAGGCGGTGCAGATGAGGCTGCCGTTGCGGTTCCAGCAGACGCTGTAGATGACGTCTGGGTGCATCTCATCCAGGGTGATGAGCGACTCGCCCGTGCCCACGTTCCAGATCATGACCACGTTATCGCAACCTAATTTAAAAACGAGGAACCAATTTTATTTATGGAAGGAGTCTCCAGTGTCAGTATTTTGGTTTATTGTCCCCCACTAATAGCTCTGGAGTGACTCTGTAGCTCTACACTGGAAGTTTAATATTATTAATATTTACAGGCTTCCAGTAACACGAGTACAGTAGGTGTAAGATATGGAGAGGATGGTCACATGGGCGGTGAGCGCGGCTCCACTCACCGGCACTGAGCAGGATGTTGCGAGCCGTCGGGTGCCAGGTGACGATGCCAACGCGTTTGGAGTGGCCCTCCAGCACCACCACGGGCTCAGACATGGAGGTCACCAGGCCGTTCTCGGGGATCTGCCACACCTGAAACAAAGGCAAGATAAATTAGAGAAAAAAATTTTTTTAAACGAGTTTGCAAGTTATTACAGTGGCACCCGTCAGGCGGTGGGATATATTAGGCAGCAAGTAAATGGGTAAAGCATAAAGATCTGATCAACCAAGAATCAAACTGTGATAGCAAGATGACTGGGGCAGAGTGTCTCCAAGATGGCACGTCTCATGAGGTGTCCCAGTATACAAGGCCAACTGGTGAACCAGAGACTGGTGAATCATGAGTATCCAAGCACTGGAGCATCAGAACTGGACCATGGAGCAACAGTTTTCCAGGCCACCTTGGGGGAAACTTGGGGGAAAGGTTGTTGATTTCCAATTCTCCAGATCCAAATCCAATCGAGCATCTGTGGAATGTGCTGGTCAAGCAAATCCCATCTATGGAGGCCACACCTCCACTTCCAGAACTTGCTAAAATCTTGTTGCACACCTTTAGAGGTCTTGTGGAGTCCATGCCTCGATGGGTCAGAGCTGTTTTGGTGTACACAAGATTAGTCAGGTGGGTTCAGTGTTCTGGCTAATCAGAGTTTAATAGGAAGGAAAATGGTCATTCAACTACTGCATAGTAAGAGATTTCTGGTTGGAGACTATTGTTTGTGCTTGGATAAGCCTCCAATCAGTTTAAAGACAGTCTAACGCACCACAATAGATTCTGAGCCAGAGCTTCATAAACAAAGCCAGGAATCATTTAAAATGTCAAACCCACCAATCCATTCAAAATCTGGAAAAAGAGACGAGTCCTACCGAAGGTACCTTTAAACCAGAATGAGAAGTTTAAACCTTGCACTTGCATCATTGAGCCTTAAGGGGGCAGCAGACTGCAGGCATCCGGTCTGATTTAGGGCTTTCAGTGTTTATTAAGGTTACTCACGAAAACAGACAAAAGATCAGCACTTCTGATGAGCACTAATATCATATAATCATAAAGGAAATTCGATCTGATCAGAGCTTAATGTCGAGTTGTTCCACTGGTTTTCAGCGCTCTGTGGTTAACGGATGCTAATAGAAACTACAGTGCAGATATTTCTTTGACCATCGCCCTTTTCTCCTCCCTTCTGTTCTTAAAAAAAAAAATCCCTTTAGGAATCCATTTCCCTTTTCTTTCTGTAATCCCATCTTCGTCTGAAACACACCATACCATTTCTATACCTCCCAAACACACCCCTTCCATGATTTCAGACATTCTCCAAGCATTAGGTCAGTCTCTGCAAGGCCACAACGTCTTTTTCTTTTTCACCCCACTGTGGCTTCACATTCAAGTTATTGGAGATCAGACAAACGTTTAAGTTAAAGATCTCTACCAACTTTTGCTCCACCTTTAGAGAACAGATCACAGATTATAGTACAGTTATAAACGCCAACTTGGATTAATTGTGAGTGTTAAACAGTGAAACAATGGGCAGACACGTGTATGTTCTTCACACCTGCTGTCCCAAATCAATGGTCTTGGGTCTTTTCAGTGTTTCAGCGGTTGTCCTTGGACGTTACAAAAAAGAAACACATCAGTACAATCCTGATCAGTACAAGTATTGTAATTACTATCTGTACAATAGATGTTTCAGTAGTGTATAAATCTACGGTTCTATAGGTGAAGTAAATGCACTATATAATGTAATAAAAAGGCATCTCTTATCATCAATATACCCATCCACTGACTTTCGCGTTCCAAACGACAGGCGGCGTAAGGGGGCTGTTCCAAACGACAGGCGGCGTAAGGGGGCTGTTCCAAACGACAGGCGGCGTAAGGGGGCTGTTCCAAACGACAGAACGTGGGAACTACAGTGAGGCTCATTCAAACTACAGGCTTTGGAATGGGGCTGCTACAAACATGTCTTGGAAACATCAGGTCATGGAATGGGGCTGTTACACACCACAGGCTTTGAGAAGAGACGTAACTTTTCCAAACTATAACCAAACTACTGGCCTTGCGAGAACAAATACTGAGATAAAAGTTATTGGAAAGGACCTGCTCCCAAATCAGAAGCCATAAAATTGTCTCATTCCAAACTGAAAGTGCCCTGGGATGGGACCAGTCCAAACTACAGTCTAACCAATGCTGTTATATTTTTATTTAACATTTTTTTTGCCCACAATGAAGGAAGTTCACGTTGGGCTTTTTCATTCATATGGAATGATTGGATTTTACACTAAAATAGCATATGTTCAGTTCAAACCATCATTTCTACCAGATCAAGATATTACCTGATTATTTCTTTTTGTCTACTTGCCACAGAGTGAGTTTAGGACAAGGGATAATACGAGTAGTTTTTGCCTTTCTGGGTGAAGTCTAAATCATCCTGAAGAGACGTGAGAGCAGAGTGACGCACCACGAGAATCAGTGTGACTAATAAACCTAGCGGTGACGAGAACAGCCATTACCATCCGCTGCAAACATAAGATCCTCGTGTCAGCGAGATCATTTACCCGATTTCAGCACAGTAGTGCTTTACATTTACGCCATTTGGCTGATGCTCTCATCCATAGCGACACTTTCTCTCATCATACACCTGAGCAGGTGATGGGGTATAAGGGTCTCGATCAATGACCCAACAGATACAAACTGGTGGAGCTAGGGTTTGAACTTGGAACCTTCAGGTGAGTAGTCCAATACCGTAACCACCGAGCCATTCAGCTGATCAGGTCGATTGTGTGATAGAAGTCCAGCTCGGAATGGATGAACAGGCTCGGAACATAGTGTAGGACGTCCATCAAGCACGCTGATCATCACAGCAGGACCCGCCCAGAGCACCTGATACGCAGGGGTTCCAATGTGTTTCTCACACATTCACTACAACGCTCAGGCGTACTATCCTACAAACACTGGCCTCATTTGAAATCCTCTGGCACATTAATCAATCTAAAGGAGGAAGTGTGGAACTGCACAGGCTCCTCTGCTGTTATTTTAATGACTCACACTTCCTGAATGCCAAAATAAATAAACCGAGTAGGTGGCACCGCTGTACAAATGCATTTGTGGTCTCTCAACACGTCTGAACTTGAGATACTTAAAAAAAAAAAAAAAGAAAGAAAATGAAACAAAAGATATTTGACATAAATCTTTGGTTATATGTGGTTCATTTTGAATATATCGGAATACAAGACTGGACAAAACGTGTGTTGCAAACCAAAAAGACGTGGATTTAATAAGGTATAAACAGGTATAGAGTACCAGTCAAAAGTCTGGACACACGTTTGCATTGATTTTCCTCGTTCTAGAACAATACTGGAGATTTGTGGAGATATACAGCATTAGATCATTAAGTTACAACAGCAACAACAGTAGCGTTAGTGAAAATAAATAACCATCATACCATGACTGTGCAGTCCTCCGAGCCGCTGGCGATCACCTGATCGTTGTGAGGACACCAGTCGATGTCCAATACTGGCCCCGTGTGTCCACATACCGTCGGGTAGGACTTATCTATACGCCCCGACTACAGAGAGAGAGGAGAGAGAGAACACATGATTAAGCACTACGTCAAATCACAAAAATCCTATTCATTACTGACGCAGTTAATATTTACAAAAACACACTGAGGTTGAGTCAAATATTATCCGCACTCTGGTCATATTCAAATCCTCTGTCGGCCGCCAGTGCTTTCCGTTCGAGGCCGTGCAGGTGTGAAAGTGTTACATCGGTTCATTTGTAACTGCGGCGGAAGCAAAAAAGGATACCGCACTTGTGATTTGCACAAAAGAAAAGTAGTGTGTCGTGATTCGTTGGAGGTTCGGAGGGGGTCCCTGGTGCGGTTAGTTAGCGAAGACATTGTGAAAGCGTTTTGTAGTGAAGCAGCGTGTACTGTATGAATGGATGGAGACGTGCAAGGAAGGACGAGCAAGCGTTGCACATCAAGAAGAAGCCGGACGCTCATCCATGTCCACGGCTGGTGGCAAACACGCGTGCACTTCTAGTCCTGATCTCACTCCATCAGCTGTTTAGTTCCCTGAAAGCAGCCCCATGAGGACGAGGATTCACTTCTGATGGACATCAGTGGTGTAAATGGAGCATGTGTCTTATTCCAAACGTTCTCTCGTTCTACAGCCAGAGTGCAGATCATTTTTGACTCACACAATTGCAAAGAAAGGCTGAAAATTGAGTAAAACCGAGCACTACACACACACACACGCATGCCTGGGATGGAATGCCTTCCGTTCTAAGGTGTGTTACTCCGTTTTTTCCATCCTAATAAAGCTCTAACAGAAGGGAAGCTCATCGCGCATCAGTAAGCGCTTTTACACAATACACACCCTGTGTGTGACTCGGGTTAATCGACAGCTAGAGGGTTTGCAGGCGCACAAAAAAAGAAACATCGTTTATGATTTTAGGACTTTGATGGTTAGCCACATTTGCATTCTACACGTTTTCATTTTCCTTCCGACTTTGCAGCATTTGAATTACAGATGACATTCCAGCACCATGAGCTCAAGCTCACATTCCTGCACAACCTGTGAACGCGAGCTACGGTCGGGAATGCGCGAGGGTCAGCACACACAGTATTAGCTCCAATACATATACATACACACATATATACGCATATTTTTTTTTTTTAATGTGGAAAGGAACATACATTTTCCTCAGATATGTTTATTGCTAAGAAAAGACACTCCATGACGCTGTTAACGTTTGTAAGCTCAGCCACACACACACACACACACCACCACACACAGCTAATCAAATGTAAAAAATAAATAAATAAAGAACGCCAGATTTGCACTGGAGGCTTTGCCGGGCTGCAGGGTGTATAAATGTTTAATTAAGGGTGTTGGACAGAGATAACAGTAACCGCGGTGCAGTCGAACTGTAACAATGCTCGTCTACGAATGTTCGAGAGTGAAAGAGAAAACTAGCTAAACAAACTGACAACGGCAGTCATTAAGTAATTACACGCGGGTGAAATCTAAACACCATCGCTCAGCTGTTTCAATACGGACACACAGTGACGATAGCAGTGAGAAGAAACTAATTAATTGGTCCTGATGTGCAAGAAGTAAAACCGTCATCAGTTCACTTGTAGCAGCTGTAAACAGTCCCTCAGCAGATTCTCTTTTTCTCCACGTTAATTAGACCCAAAAAAAAAATAATAATAATTACAATAATAAAACTCCCCATGAACGAGGTGCTGGAGAGATTATACAGTGTTCAAATCAAACCGGGACTTTCGATTGTGAAGAATAACAGAACCCAGTTCAAAGCTTTGAAACCCCCTGTTCATGAACGATTGTGTGTACAGTTCCCACATACGGACGGACAGAGACGGCTGGCTCTCTTCTGCAAGCTATCGGTCGATTTTCAAGGATCAGGCGTTTGACTTGCTTCATGTTCACAGAAACGGGGCGCTGAGCCACGCCATTCATGGCTGTACTGCTTTCTTTAAATGTTTACTGCAGCTAAGAGTTCTCATCATCTTACTGTGCTTGAAGTCTTTCATGAGTCCTGGTTTGACTTGAACATCCAACTCCCAAAACTAAATTCAACATTTTTATTTCATTTTCCTTTTTGGAGGAATATAAATGCTTATCGTGCTGTTCTTTGTAATTTTCCTACATTAGGAAAAGTGTTACGTGTTATTTCATATTAGCAAAATTAACATCAGTCCATATTTACTTGATTATTTAATCTAGATAGAAATCTATGGAGCTTATAACAAGGCAAGATGACAGGCACTGTCTCTCTCTCTCTCACACACACACACGAATGAAATAAATTCTGCAGTTCTCCTCCTCAGCAGCTGACTTCCAGATGACACCGGTGCTCCCCGAGTGTTCTGGGTCACGACCTTCTAACCTTCAGCCCCATGAGAAACAAACAGAGTGAAGGTGCATGAGCAGGTGATTAAGTATTCAGTATCTGCTTGTGTGTGTGTGTGTGTGTGTGTGTGTGTGTGTGTGTGTGTGTGTCTCTCTCTCAGTGTGAGGTGTGTGGCTGATACGTTATGCTCCTGCATGACGACATGACTGACCAATCCCAGAGATATTTAAAACTCCAGCATCTAGGAAATATCACCTCGCGGATACAAGTCCAACAAACACGCGAAAACAATCTGAACGCTTCCCATGAAAAACTTCGAGATTTTAGAGCTGTACAGAGAACTGTGCTGTTTAGAGCAACTTCTTTCATGAACACCGTCCTAACCAGAGGTGGGAAGTAACCGAGTACACTTAGTGGACTCAAGTACCTATTTCATGTACTTTACTTGAGTAATTCTATTAGCGGATACTTTTTACCTTTACTCCACTCAAAGTCAGAGCAAGAATACTTTTACTTAACTACATTTCTGCATGGTGGGAACTTCGCCACCTGCTGACTATCATGCGCAATTGCTTGACTTGGCAACGTTTGACGCAACGTTTGAAATCAGAAGCGGAGCTGGTTGTAGACCGCGACAACAAATAAAACAAGAAAAAAACGGAAAGTAAAGAGAGATTTTACTATGAAAAAGGCTACTGTGAGCTTCGACAAACCTGGAACTTTTTAATACTTAAGATTAGGATTCAACTGTTTGTCACAGGAACCTTACTGTACAGTGACATCGTCCCATTTTGGAAACTGGAATCAGAGCGCAGGGTCAGCCAGGATACAGCGCCCCTTGGAGCAGACAGGGTTAACGACCTTGAGTAACAATGTCAGTTGTGGTGCTGCTGGTGCTTGAACCCCCGACCCGACCGATCAGTAACCCAGAGCTTTAACCGTTTGAGTCACCACTGCCCTTCTAATACTTGTGTACTTTTACTCAGGTACACAAGTAAATGGAGGACTTCAACTTGAGTAAATAGGAAATAAGGAATCTCTACTTTTACTCAAGTACTTTGCCCTCGTCTGTTCCTAACACAACAGCATTAAACCAAACTTGTTATGGAAAAATTACTTTGCCATTTTGGATAAATAAATGAAAAGGTGTGCTTTTTTTCAGCTTTTTCACGTCTTTGTATTGGTCGAGGCTCAAACACAAACTCATTAGATTGTCCCCCCCTAATGTGACCTCATATAGGAAGAAGATACCCTTCCCTTGCTTGTTGCTCATCTGTGCAGTTCTAAAGAGGGGCGTGGCTCAGCAGTCTCTCATTTACATAAAACACTAAAATGGCGTATTTGGGGGAGGAGTGAATAGAGGGAGTTGGAGGTTTTATCTGAATGGGATTTCAGCTGGAGTATTAAGAGCCAGTTTGTGGGAGCCCTGAGACCCGAGTTAAATGCTATGGAAATGTTAACCCAGAGAGCGTTACAGTACATGGATAAGGCTTATTTGTATTGTTTAAGCAGCGTGGCTAAAATATCGCTCAGAAAATACTGCACCAACATTCGACATCCCTCTTGCCAAGTTCAGGCAGAGAGCAGGAGGTCGTCACTCGGCAATTTAAGGATCCGAAAACAGATGAGAAATTCTTTAACGGCCCAGTCGTGTGGAGGCAAACACGACGCCCCTATAGGAGTTCAAGACGAGGACAGCAGACAGAAGAAAGGTGAGGTGAGGGGAAAAAAATAAAAATAAATAATAATAAAAAGACCTCAAGTTGACAGAATTCTAAATGAAACTAAATGAAAAGCATCAAGCATTACGGTTTGTTGTTACCTTTTACATCTACCGGTTTCTGGAAGAAAAGAAAAGTAAACCATGTTATCGCTCACGTGAGACGCTGTACAGATATTTGTATCAAGTACTTACTAGTTAAGGTTAGGAATAAATCACTTGTAGGCATACTGTAGGTATAATGTGGCACATCACGACACGCAGTAGATTATTCCGTTTATTCCTCTTATAATGCAGTATCAATTTGTTTTAATATACATCAAAGAAAGCATCATGATTTTAATTAACTTTTTATCGTACCACTTACATTCTAGCAGAACAAACATGACGCCGCTCACCAACATTTACTTTCTTATTCGCTTAAAGCGAGACAAAAACAAAGAACAAAATAAAAACTACCGCACCAGACAAAACAAATAAATTTGCTTATGTTTTTGGAAATCGCACAGAACACACTCCGTCTCTTAAGACTATCCTCCTGCAGAAACCGGAGACCACTTCGGAAAAATACTAAATAGATCTTACTGCATCAACTATTACACACCGTCTCGAAGACACTTCATGTGATCGCCTGTCAGTTAGAACAATACATCAATACGTCAATATAAACCTGTGATGGATAAATTTACTTCTCACCAGCTTAGACATCAGACACAGCCTGACACACATCTGAACGCCAGCTGATCTGTAAGTAATAACCTGCCTGTCCAGCGCTGTCGGCTTGATCAACCGCGATTTTTAATACTTTGTCGAAGCAGAGACATAAAGATGGAAAACAGACATGAAAATCAAGCACTACAGACAAAAATGAAATTAGAAATCCTGCTCCAAGTCTAGACTCTGATATATCTCTTTAAACTGTGCATTAATAACATGACTTCCATCATCTGAGGAACGCAGCACGAAAGCGAGGTCCTGTCTCTGGTTACAAGATGCAGGTTACAAGAAATTGATCCATGCTTCTTCTTCTTCTCTGGACTAACATACTGCCTCGCTCATGACCATCTCCATTATTACAACTTGCACAAAATACATAGTGAGAATATTAAAATGTACTGGACCATATTAGAGCAGCTTTAGTGTTTTTTTGCGTTTGTTTGGTATTACGTTTTTTAAAATCTTTAAATTGATTGAACTCAATGTGTGAAATGTCATTTTAAGCTGCACCTTCTAGTGCTTTTCCGTGTCGGAGAGCGAACATGGCTAGTACGCTACATACAGACGTTCAAGATACAAGTTACGAACTTTTGAAGATGGGAACACGTGTTCGCTCAGAGTCAATTGCAGAAGTTGTATCACATGTCCGGCGTACATCGCCACGTGTGTGCAGCGCGTATCCTCCGCCGGTGTAGTACAAGCCCAGGATATCCGGAAGGAGGCGGAAATCACTGGCGATGAAGCTGGTACTGCTAAGAAGCGGCGAGCAAGAACGATGGAGGAAAAAGTGAAAATAATTGAGAGAATGGAGCGATATTCCTTCTTTTAACATGATTGTAAAGAACACTGTACTGTAATATACAGTGTATAGCCAATTAAAAAGTATCCGAGTAAATGTTTGTTGGATTTCAGAACGAGCCTTCGTAACACAAGTTCCTATGTTCAAAACCTTCTTTAACCTGGACCTTATAAATTGCATAACCTTGTATATTGCACTTCTGGTAGATACAGTACTATGCAATGACAATATAGATTTATTTATCCGTCTTTTATTATTTGCCATCAAAATACTTTAATGCTATTATAATTACTGTATATTCATTCTTTCGTATTCTCCGAATAGAAAATGAGCATGAATAATTCTTTTTATTCCAATCTGTTTTCATCTAGACACACACAGCTAAATTAGGGCAGAATAAATAACATGCACTTCATCTCAGTCATCATCGTCGCCCTTGGCTTGCTCAATCAGGGACGATCTGATCATTGTGATCTATACACGTTTTTCTCGCTCATACACCTTTCCATAATTTTCTTTTCTTTTCAGTTAAAAGCGCTATATAAATAAAATTCTACTGAATTGAATGTAATCTCCCACTGAACTACAGCAGCCAGAGCTCCAGGCAGATAGAGTGAAGCACTTGACTCAAAGAAACAAGGAGGGGGGAAACAACATAAACTGCACCCTTTGAGCCCAGTCAGAGGACCTGAAGAGCTCCGATTGGTCCACTGCCCTGAAGCCCAGCCAGTAGGGAGGCAGCAGGAAGCCGGGCTGGAAGAGTGACAGGCGGGGAGCCGAGCATGACCATATATGGTAAAATCTGCAGTCGGTGGCCTCCAGAGCGAGAAAAGAGGAAGAGGTTGCTGGAATACAGATTGGGAATAAGAATGACACGTGCAGTCACTCACACTCTCTCTCACACACACTCGCACAATAAAAGCACACCAGTTTTGATTTACATTTAGTACCAACATTTCATTAACTAATACCTCACACACACACACTCTCACCATATGTGTGTTGTAATATTTGCCCTGGGGCAGAAACGTTTGTCAGGTTCTGCTAAGATCCTCAGGCACATTCTATGCCTGCGTGCCCTATAAGCACACGTCACCTGAAGCAGACCTAAAACAGGATGTATGAAGGACTTCACATTGACCAAACCGGAGAGTCACTTCCTCTCCCTCCATCTTCCTCCAATACCCCTCTTCCCCTTTCCGTCTTGCTCTTCCTCCCCGCTGGCGTAGCAGGAAGAGCCGAGGCCGTAATATACCGACCTCACATACTGCACGATCGCGACCCTTGCAATGAAACGAGGTCGCTTTCAATCGTCCGGTACGGATACGGCGTTTCATTATCACCACGACATCATCGCGATATGCTGAGCTGTATTTAATGGTACAGTGGGACGTGTGAAGCGCTGTCTCTCGCAGCTTCATTCACTGTCTGAATGGACAGCAGGAATGCGTGAGCGGAGGATGGAGGAGGGGCCGAGGATCTCCTGCTGTTTCCTTCATATGATAATTAGCGAGCATATCACACACTCGGGCAGGAGGAGACGGAGAGAGAAAAGGACGGGATTAGCAAGAGCAGGCGAGTCCAGCGCCCGTCCTGTACAGCTTGGTGTTTTTGTTCACCAACACACACACACCGTGTTAAAGACTAGGAATACAGTGTGTAGGAAAGCAGGAAGGATAATCAGTGCTGAGTCATGCCACACACACACACACACACACACACACACACACACACTATCCCCTCTAGAAAGACACCGTCTGGTCTGCATGTGCTGTGACTACACGCAGAAGTTACACACCGGACATGACGTCCAGGAGACAAATCTGTAAACAATGGGTGCTTTTATCCAAGTCGACCGCTCCTGTTGTAGGACAGCTTCCTGATTCCTGTAGGCTAAGCACTATGACAATATAACAGATATCACAATCATTTCAAAATGAGGCCACATTTGCGATTTTTGGTTCTAATCCCCACCCCCCCATGTCTTTCTTAGACGTGGACAGGGTGAACAGAAGGCTCCTTTGAAGCATGGACCAGTAGGTGTGATCTTGTGGGGTGAGCTTTACTACCAACACTGTTGGTGACCGTCAAAACTGAGTGCACACACTTAACCAGGATGGCTACCACAGCGTTTTGCGCCGACATGCCATCCAATCAGGTGTGCACTTACTGGGACCAATTATGTGTCTCCCAACAGGACAATGACCCCAAATACACCACTGGGTTATGTGTAAGAGCTACAAGTCCAAGAATCAGAGTGATGAGCTGCAAATCAGATGACCTGGTCTCCACAATCACCCGAACTAAATAAAACCAAAAGTTGGACCAGAGAGTTGAAGGAACAGCAACCAACAAAGACTCAATGATGGAACTCCTTATGATTGAGGGAAAACTACCTCATGAGGCTGACTGGGAGAACGCCAAGAGTGTGGAAAGCGGTCACTAAAGCAAACGGTGGATATATTGAAGAATCAAAACTACTTAAAAATTTATTCTGGTTTATTTAAACATGTTTTTGTTGGAATACATAATGTGTCATAATTTCAATGTCTTTCGTGTTAATATACAACAACGAAAACAAAAATAATTAAGGTGGTGTGTTCTAACTTTTGACTCGTCAAAAGTTAATATTATCACTATGCCTAGGTGTCGATTCGACCTCTATTGTATATAAGGAACATGATTTTAGAAACATGCAGAGTTGAACTTTTTACACTTACAAATAATTGCAATAATTTGCTCCTATCACGCAGGATGCTATGCCACCAGCCCATGTGTGACTAGTTTAGAGTGCACCACCTGTAGGATTGTAAAGCAACATTTTACCGCTTCAAACCCAAAAAGTACAGTGAAACCTCGGATTACGAGTAACGCGGTTTGCGAGTGTTCCGCAAGACGAGCAAAAATTTTTAATCAATTTTGACTTGGAAAACGAGCGGTGTCATGTATCACGCATGCGCTCCTTGCTTTGATGCCGAGCATCACGTGATCACAACTGAGCCAACGTTTTTTCTCTCTCTTGCGCTGCGGGTAATCATCTCCCCTGCTGGGTCTTAGTGCTCATCTCTTACTGGTATAATCAACATCCGTGTGCGTTTTTCTCTCTCTTGCGCTGCAGAGTGTGTGTTATGAGTGAGTGCGCACCGTGTCAAATTACGCGTGCGCTCACACAACACACTCCGCAGCGCAAAAGAGAGGGGGGGGGGAAATAAAATAAAATAAAAAACACACAGCGCCCATGTGCGCATAAGTGGAAACTTATCTGTCGGGATTTATTTTTACTTTTTTTAAAGTAAAGTGCAGGTTAATTTGTTTTACTTTTACTTTATATTTTGTGTTAATTATTTTTATGTATTTATTTTTTTGGGCTGTAGAACAAATAATTAGAATTTCCATTATTTCTTATGGGAAAATTTGCTTTGATTTACAAGGTTCCATTGTATATACATTTTTAAAAGAATTCAAAAAGTTGATTTCGAAGTTGGAAACAGGAATTGCGGAGCAAAAGAACCTTAACGTACGAAAGGAAACAGCACCCCCTAGTGATATATTCCGTTTACATGCTATACCGTTTAAAGGAAAATATTCTGTATTCAGCTCCCCATTCTTCGTTGACTGTAATGATCACATTAATAATTACAGCCTCATATTGTTTGCTAACCAGTTTCAGGTCCTGTTAAATGTTGAAGCTAGTAATCATGATCTGTAGGTACAGTAGTTTAAGAGAAGTCATTCTGTTGTATTTCAATGTTTGGTACTTAAATGCAACACTTTTGCACCAATACCGCTACTACTGCAAGCTATAGTACATACATTAATCTTATCCGTAGTGTTTAATAATTTGACTGTTATTTCAGTTTGTATAATGCCTAATTCCTTGATACTGTTTACAACTGATAATTCGTTATTGTATCCTGCTTCTGTTTGCACCCACAAAACACACACCCAGTACTGCCAAATGTCCCATGCACGCAGAAATAATTTTAATAAACCCTTCAGCTGTAGGAAGCTCATATAACCCGATATGCAACAGAATTGACCCCCCACCCACCAATCAATACACATACAGTACACACACACACACACACACACACACACA
>JAQQZT010000014.1:6431337-6441615 GCA_030068275.1 Clarias platycephalus
TTTAATGTCTACAAAATTGGAGCACACGTCTTTTTTTTTTTTTTTCCTTCTACATAATTCCCTTCCCCAGGCTTTACCTTTTGAAGAGGCAGAACCATGAACGCTCCGCCGCCGCTGGCCTCCACGATGATGGCGACAAATCTGGGGTTGACGGCGCAGAAGGAGCTGTCCCATGTCACCCGGGACACCCTGATGTCATCGTAGCACTGGTCGTTCTTCACCGTCTGGCCGAACACGTGCCGGAACTTACTCTGCCGCACCACCCGTTTCATATCTGCAGAGGGAGAGCGAGAGATTAGGTACCAGTAGTGTAAACTATAGCGACCTCTTGGGTCATGGGGTTTTTTTCCTCCCTCTCATTTACCTGGACACTGAAACATCACGTTAAGAGGAGGAGTGAAACTCAGGGTATTAAAATGCTTTATCTGAGGGGTATTTCAGCTGGAGCATTAACACACACACTTGACAGACCCTCTGTATAAAATAGTAGAGCTTTCAAACACTCATGGCTTGTGATTGCAGAGAAAAATCTCGAATATTCGAGATGAAAAGCACCACAGCTCCGTGAGCCGCCCTCGCGTATGGAGCTCACATTTCATTCCGGTGAATCACACAAAGTTTAGAGGGGCGTGTACAAGGATAGAGATCTACACAAACACACTGACTTGACACACTGAAGTGAAACTGTTCTGCATCCACATGCTGTTTAAAAAGTTTACGAAAGACAACACAAAACCGTCCAACCGAACCGTTCAGTCGCGAACCTTAGCAGTTCCAAGGACTCACCGGTATTAGCAGCTTGGCAGTAGCAGGATTTAAACTCATAACCTTCCAATCACTTACACTATGACTGCATGAACATAATTAATTGTGCTTCGTTTGATTGACCATAGCATAGTTTATTTGAATAGAGAAAAACAAACTGGGTTCCAGTGCAGCGAAGGCCTAGGGGGAAGGGAGACACCGATACAGGAAGTGGTTCCTGCTGGCGGGTGTGGTGGCCAATGTGACTCAGGCAGATAATGTGGACTTTGTCTCCCGATAAAACCTTCACATGCTGTCACATGCCAAGCTGCTGGCTGTGCAGCTCTCGTCTCACTTCGCCAGTTTACTGCGAGCTAAGCGAGTCGCAAAAACGAGGAAACGCACCAGACGCTGTTCTTATCCAACATGGATCCAGAACGCAGATGGAACTCCAAAGGAAATCTTGCGTCCCAAATTAAGGAGGAATGCTTTTCATGAGTTCAAAAAGTAGAAATAACCCAATTATGAATCATCATGAAATGAAGGCCACTCGGGCTATTACTTCAAGCCACACACACAACAGGGGGTAGGGACGACCGGAGGCGGCGTCCAATCACTTTCATTCCGCTTAAACCACCATGCCGCCATAGCGTTCCACCCCAATTCACAACCCAAGAGCATTAAAAAGCATATGCTCTTTTTATTTGATGCTGCATGGGTTGTTATCGAGCAAGAACATGGTTTTAAAAAACACCCAAGTCCAGAAAATGAGCTTGCTAGAGGGATTAAAAATATATATACATTTCCCTGATTGCTTTTAAAGGCTAAGCATAGAGTCAGAAAGAGGTCTGCAGTATTCGCTCTCTCAGGTTGCTTTCTTGAAGATGGTGTCTTGCCTGCTACTGCTTCCTTCACCATTGGACAACAGGTTTCATTTGGGTTTGGGTCTGCAGATGACCCAGGCTATGTCTTTAGGAGCTGGATAGCAGGATTGTAGCCTGATAGGTTAGAACTGATCAATGACATTACGCGGAACTATAATACCTGGCAACTCAAACAAAAACATGGTTGCAAAGCAACGACGATCGGGCCCAAGCACCTGTACCATCACCGCCTGGGCACACCAGAAACATGTGAAGGGGAAATGTGTCAGAATGTGATGTAACAGTAGGTCATCACCAGCTTCTAGAACTGAGGAAGTTAGACGTTTGCCAAGGCTAAAACATTTGAGAGATCAAAATTCCCTTCAAATGTTACATCCTCAATGTCTACAGATCATATTAGCCCCATTAGGTGACCACACAGAACTATAACACCCGGCAACGCAAACTAAACTCGGCCACGGAACTGTTGCTGACTCGGTGTTTTTTGTTTTTCTCACCACTCTGTGTAAATTCCCCTCCATGCCATGAATAACGTAGCAGAGATCACAATATTGTTTTTCATACTGACGTCTCATGTTAAACACTAACTGAAGCTCTTGCACCATTTCTCCATGATTGTATGCACTGCGCTGATTGGCTGGACAGGATAACTATATAAATAAACAGGTGTACAGGTCTTCATATTATAGTGAATGGAGAGTTTGTGCATTTTAAAGTTGCCCTTTATTACAAGCAATTGCTTCAGAAAATGAAAAAAATATTAAAATGCAGAAAATGATAGATTTACCAAAGTGTCTTCAGTTCATCAATCTTGAAGCAAATTAAAAAAAAAAAACTGTAGCAAATAAAATAAAGGATTTCACTGCTATATTGACTGTTCCTTGATTGAACTCCGACTGTTTCAAACTTTAAACAGAATTAGTGACAGAAGGCTCCAAGTGATTCTGTCTCGCACAGATTATGTTTAAATTTGAGACATAATTCCATGCGCTGAGTAATAAATCGTAGTCATATGAATACACCAGACAGATAAATTAAAGAGTTTTTGTGTAGACCTTGGTGACCACACATGCCATAAACAAGGATAACATAAAAAAATAAAATAAAATAAAAAATTATATTATAATAAATAAATTATAAAGATGGGGGCTAACGGTAACAGGAATAAACTAATTGGCAGCATGGAGTTTGCGAATAGTGCCTAATACTTTTTAAAGCATTTATAGTTATTTTAATGTCACTATGAGTCAGTAACACTGTGCAAAGTCTGTAAAACAAGTTTCCATTACCATTAACATAATAGCAGCTATAAACAGGCATGCCAGCAAACCCCCCCCCTCCCCCAACGCTTACGTATAAAAAAAAAAAACGAGCCCCCGAAAAAAATGCAGTCCGTCATGTTACTGGAAAACCACAACGTCATGACAGTCGAGCTAAAAGATCACAACAAGCACATTTTTTGAGATATTGAGACTTAAGATCCGATACAGAGTTGAATAACCTCTCAGAGCCGCTGCAGCTAAACATTTATCAACACCTTCTGGGCCAATCAGAATCGAGGTTCCAACAGCGTTGTGGTGTAAAAACCAAATCGGGTAATCGGGACGGTTCTGAACTGCAGATCGGATTTGTTAGGGTGATGATCACCATGGTTACACAACAGATGATATTTCAGAGTTAGGAAGAACGTTTCTGGATGGCGATTAAAAATTTACAAGCAGCAGGTAAAAGGGGATCCGTTTTTCTTCTTCAGCGCCGACGCTGTGTCTCCAAAACAAATCGCTGGTTTATTAAAGGAAAACAGACATAATCCAGCGGAGACCTTATTCTAACCTTTAGTCACACACCTCGACCAGGGCCTTAGTGCAAACGCTCTCCTTTAATAAAAGATCACTGTGATTGGCTCAGTCAGGAAGTCTGGATACTCCATGCACTTACTCTGGATACTCACTTCCCATTTCTGACCTTTTCTAAAACCATTGTTACCTCATGATCGGTCCCATTAAAACAAAAAAACAAACAAAAAAAAAAAAAAAGGCAGAACATGAGGCGAGGAACCAGAGGAACATGACAAATCAAGGAGAAGTTCAAGTCTGGGAAAATGACCATTTCTGGAAAAGCGTCTTTGTTTTCAATTCTACATCTGTTGCTCTATGAAATAAAGAGCACACAAATAAGGTAGGGGAAAACCATCCACAACTGTAGAGCAGAGCCACACACACACACACACACACACGCTAGAGGTTTACCCATGGTTCCGCCCGTATGCGAATCGTGATGCCGGTGTGCTACCATTACCTGCAGATGGAGTGTGTGGTCAACTCGCTGCCGCTCCTCAGGCTGCTCAGGAAAAAAAGACATTAAAGTTGATGCTGACGCTGCGTACTAATAAGTCACAAAGTTGATGGCGCAGATGACCTGTGAATTCAGTACGTAACATCTGTGACACGCCTGGTGTGCCGTCAACTCACTGCTCCAATGTTTCTGCGTCCTCTACTTATTCATGCCTGTCGTATGCGCGGACGCTGTAGACGCTCCCCTGTACGACGCGGTGTTCTAGTAGCTATGAGCTCACCATGACGTACCCGTTTTTTTGCCATAGACGACGCTGGCGACACCCCGGCCCCACACAAAGAAAATTTCGCTTTGATATAGATGGATAGAAACTAAATATATATTAACATAAATATATATTACACACATACCAAGAAAGGCATTTAATGGAAAAGAGAGAATCTGATGCATGACTCAGCATTATTGAGCAGGTGCTCCAAGACGCCTACAGCACAATTAAAAAAAAAAGAAATCAATAAAACAAAAAGAAATAATAACAATAACTTAATGTGCTTTCACTTGCAAACTTTTTCATCGAGCAGCATGCTTTCTAGCAGATGTCTCTAAAACACGCGGTGTCGTCTCACACCACCGCGCCGACTCTTAAAACAATAGAACTGCACAACTGGGACGTTTGCTGAGTTTGCACATTTCAGAAGTCCAATTGGGGAAGTCTGGAGGGAGGAAGTCTACGAGCGGCCAAATCCCACAGCGCATGAGACGTGTGTACGTGTGTGTGTGTGTGTGTGTGTGTCAGGGGAGGGGTGGAATCTCTAAAGGTCACCTCGTCTCCACACTATTTGAGCAATAATGCTGTAGACTTGCTGTAGTTATTCAGCAATTCTAAAGTAAATCAATAAAAACTATTTTACAAGCCAGACGTTCGACGTTTCAGTCAAACAACAACTTCTCCTGGTGAACCAGTCAACTGTGTTTGGTGTAAGTGATTTAATTAATATTTTGTTGAGGTAGTTTGTGATTAGATCGTTTACCTCAATAACCAAAAGCGATTCTGAAAATCGCCGAATGTGTTTAAAATTTACACCACAGCCTTTACAGGAAATATAAACTGATCTCATGTTTCGCCAACACTCTCGTTTTGGGAGATTATCGCTGGTCCTTCTTTTGAGTTTTACTGGTGATTGGTGCAATACCACCGTCTACGGAACATTGTGTATAATAATACTTCTATAATTAATATTATACAACATTATTTATTATAATAAATATCATGGAAATATTGCTACTTTAGCCTAAATAGACAGCAAACGTTGAATCGAATCAACTCGACCCATGATTTATAGCTCTAATTTAAAATCAAAGATATTTTAAACAAAAGTTCACCAAGTATGTACATATTTATTCTGTTACGTGACAAACCGGTTTTCTGTCCTAACAAGTTATAGTTGCTAAAAGTAAAAGGAAACAGTCCTTGCCTCACAAGGCTCGCTCTTTTCTCTCTTTAAAAAAAAAAAAAAAAACACATCTCGTCTCCCCGACCCATCGAAGACATTCCCTTAATATTAAACCTAAAGCTGCAGCTTTCATTCGGACCGTTACCAAGCACCAATTTTACTAGTGCCAAGTGTTAAACTACAACACGTTAACAAATCGCACGTTTTAAAATCCTTTTAATGTAATATTCCCTGTAGTATGGAAAGTGACCACGTTAGAATAAGTGCCTAAATAATATGCCTCTTAACCTGTGTTTTAACTAGTAGGATTCGATTACTGAGGTACTAATAGTTATTCCAAAAAAAAATGTCCAAAAGGGTCCAAAATCGCAGTATGAAAGTGTGTAAATATTGTAGTACAGAGAGCCAATCGGAGCGCGAATCCCTGATCCTGAATCTTATGGCCAGACAAGTGTAAAAACTGTACTGTTACTAATTGGCCATGTCACCGCTGCGGGTGTGAGTAAGGCTGTTATCCATCATCTATGCAAATGATGGGGTGGGTGAAGCTCAATGGTTAAGGCGTTGGTCTATGTTGTGGGTCACTGTTGTAAGGCCCTTAACCCTCGACTGCTCACACGTATGACGAGATAAAACTAGAAGTAGCTCTGGATAAAGGGCGTAGGCCAAATGCAATAATGTAAATGAATATAAACAAAAATAGCATTAAAGACTATATATTTACAATCATTATCGTAAGCAAGGAATTAAACCACCACCCTTGCACTTAAGTCTGCTAATTTACGCAAACGAGATCCGCATGGAGGAAACGCCCTAGAGTTAATAACGCGGAGTGTATTACAGCAGAGCCACGAAGCCTTCCCCATAGAGGTTGTCACTCACCTTTATCACGGTACTAAGCTGTTGCAATAACTGGGTGTGTGAAGAACTGAAGGTGAAATGTTAGCAGAAAGGCGCAGACTGCAGTTACGACTCACCCACGGATTGCCTGAAAGTCCTGCCACCCTGCTTTCTCAGAGCGAGATTTCTGAATTCAGATCAGGTTACTGACAGTTTATTCACGTGGCTGCTCTTTAAAGTACCATGTTACTTGTCTGGCTCAACTTCAGCTACAGCATGGTTCTTGGCAGGAAAACATCCGATAGGGTAGAGAGATGGAGCGTGAAAGAGGCATGAAGGCACCCATGCCCAGCTGAGTGCAGACATGCAGACCGGACTGAGGTTAAGCCTGAGTGCAGGTCAGTGTGTGTGTGTGTGCGTGCGTGTGTGTGTGTGTGTGCGCGCGTGTGAGAGAGCGTACTGGCAGGGGCTGACTCACTGGATCCTCACGTTCGGAGCACAGAGTGGAACGGCCAGGCCAAGACACACACATGGAACTTCAGTCGGTGTTTACCAACACTCTCGTGCTGCTTAGCAACGTCCACCCGATCTCCCAGCAGGCATTACGTATGAAAAAAAAATGAACCACGTGGCGAGTTTGACCTTTTATGTGCAAAAACAGTTTGAGGTGAAACTGCTGGTTTTAATCAGAGGTGTAAAAATGCTGTCGGTGGATTTTAGTTATAGTTAGACCAAGGGCTGAAAAAAAAAACAATAAAAGGACATAAATTACACTCAGTTTGGCTCAAAATATGGGTGGATTTAAAAGATGCTACACCCGTTACACACATGAAGTAATTTCCTTGTTAACAATAATAAAGTTACTAAAAGATCCTAGCACCGTGTTAATTAATCTCCCGAAACACCTCCCGAAACAGAAGCCTTTAAAACCACAGAATGTTGCTTCACCAGACAAAACAAAAAGGTAGTGCGGAAACTTCTGCGAGACGACTAATCGAGTCACTTACGTAACCCGAGTTCTTATAAAAATAAACCCTACAATGCAATCCAACCACATAATCCTGTCATAACCACAGGCTACAAGGCCACGCATTGTAGTCGCTTCGTACGCTAAGGACTTACAATGAGGAATTTCATGCAGCCAGACGCTGAATAGAAGGAAAACGGGCTTTAAAAAGGTAACAATGAGGACCTTACAGAGATGTGGCACAACGACGGATAACTGTGTGGATCTCGTGCCAATTCGGTTCCCAACCAGATGACGAATCCTCACCTAGTCAGTCACTGGTGCGACTGGTGAACAGAATAGACTGGGTTAAAAATATATTTTAAATGAAAGGGCAGATAGCAGATATTTACCAAAGGGGGAAATCCTTAGCCTTGGTGCGAGCATTATGGATGTATATCAGGTGAATTTTGTCTTATACTGTATAGATAAATACGCACAGTACTGTTTAAGTACAAGAGGTCCGTGTTAACGTTATGATTTTACCAGTTTATTACTTTTTCCTTTTTAATAATGTTGAATATTTGTGTTAAATATTGTGTGCATGGAGTTCGCATGTTCTCCCCGTGCTTGGTGGGTTTCCTCTGGGCGCTCCGGTTTCCTCCCACAGTCCAAAGACATGCAGACTAGGCTAACTGATGTTCTATTTCCCCATAGTGTGTGAATGAAAGATAAAAATGTGTATTGTAAAACACATTTCCCCCAAGACATAATGTAAGTGCAGCAGATAATCTGCTCCAAATCACCCAAAAATATGACCAACATTATCAATCTCCAACATTACAATCATATTCTTTGCATATAAAAACCAATTAAAACATTAAAAAAAAAAAAACGTGTTAATGAAGCCTCACTTAACCTTAATTTATGGTTCCTCTTGGCACCAGCTGCTTTAAAATCGAAACTGAAAGATCTTCCCTTTTGTTCTTGCTACCGGTCTTGATAACGTTCTTGGGACCCATGTCTTCACTAAAAGGACACGATCAAGTTTTGAACGGCTTCAGGACATACGCAAAAAAATTATAAAATACAAATCTGGGCTCGTATTCACAAAATTGCTTAGAATTCCCTCAGACAGCTTCTATCTTAGCCTTAAAAGTCCTAGCGTGAGCGACCTAGACAAAGTGATTTAAGGAAACTTTTTAGGCTTAACAACTTTTTTAGACTTAAGAAGCTTTGTGAATATGGGCCTTGACTTTTTATAAACAAACAGATTAGTTATGAAAGACGTTCATTCATTTAATAAACAAATTCAAAGCAAGTTACGTCTAAAGGCTAATAAATGGTCAAATAACTGACACTTTCATGGCTTTCCAGCCAATTTTCCAGCTTTAAGCAATTTTGATCTCCGGGAGAAACTTCTGCCTTATTACACCTAAACAAGTTATAAGTACGAGCGTAAACTTAAGTAAACTTAATCAACAACTGGCGAGCAAAAACCAACCGAAACTCTCTTGACCCGAGGGCTTTTTAACAGGCTGTATGTTCAGACTGACCAAGTCTCCAAAGTAAGGAGCGTTTCCTGTAGCGCCCTCGCTTGTACTTCAGCTCTCCAGTTAAATGGTTTAATTGTGCTCAGAAACCACACAGTTACTTTTCCATAAAGAACCATGCATAGCCATAGCAAAGAAACTCCAAGATGAGATCTCATGTGAATCTCTTCTTTGTCTCTTAGACAGAAATGAGGCATCTTTGAATGAGATTTAGGTGTTTACTGCATCTTCTCAAAAGGTGTCTCAAATGTGGCTCGTTACCTTTAAATCTCGGAGATAGTTTACATTTGTCTTGTGCGCGACTCACATATTTTCCGTTTCCCCAAAGCAGTGTTTCCCACAGATAAAGTATACAGTACTTGTAAACTGTGCAGTTGGCTTTTCTGATATGATCCTTTTTAAAATGTTGGCTTAGTCGTGTGTGTATAGTTAGTTAAAATGAAATAAAGTTCTTTTATTTTGATGAAAAAATGTCACTCTATATTGCACAATCCTGACTCATATACAGTATATTTATTAAAACAATGTAAAGAATGGCTAAAATGCTTTGGGGTGCCATCTACACTAAAGAGTGTTTAGTACTTTTTTTTATATACTTCATCTTACTCTTCACATACGGGTAGATGGAGGGGAGGGTTAGTAGGTTGGATCTCTGAAATGAAGATACGTAGATTGTAGGTTGGTAACAACTAAAGTCAGTTTTCCAAAATTGATTTGTAAATAAATTGATAAATTTTGATCTTGAAATCTAACTTGTTTATTTAAAAAAAAAAAAAAAAAAGAGAATCCAACCACCATATTATCGTACAGTACACCCAGGTGTCCCTAGTTGATCAACATGGCTACACCTTTTACAAATGTAATGGACCTTAATGGATTTATTGAAATTAAACTGGCAAATGGCAAACTTACTTTACATTCTGTACAAATGTCATTACCAATAAAGAACTAAAATACAATATACAGAATATTTTTTAGCAAGAAGTGAAGCAATGAGATAATGTTTGTGTTTTCCATACACTTATCATTTAAGACCAAACCTATTTATGATTATACATTCATACATTTTCTCATGTCCACCCAAATAAAGCCATAATTTCTCCCACACATGCTCCAAGCATGCAAATATATTTAAGCGGCTCAGTGTGTTCGAGAAATGTGCAGCGCATCGCCAGGCCTCGGTGTCAAGTCTGCAAAAAACACTTTATCCATCATTCATCCAGACCTTTAGGTGGCGGTAGCGCACCGCCTACTTTGCCTGCCGCAGATAAAAATGAAGACGACAAAGGGGATGGTGAAGGTGGGTTTTACTTTTTCGCGCCGAATTTAAAATAAATTATTGACAAGGAGTCAAAATTAAAGTAAGTTAAAACCATTCTGAGCAACAAAATTATGCTGTGTGTACAGATACGTTTACGGTTGTAGTTGTTTACAGACCCTGGATACTGAAGCATTCTAACGAAATCCCATACCTCATTTCCACTATGCTGGTGCCAGGTGCCGGTGCTGGTGCTCGGCCGGTGCTGAACTGGGAACCACCCGAGAACCGGCCCGCATTTACA
>JAQQZT010000014.1:6441715-6458705 GCA_030068275.1 Clarias platycephalus
CTTCTGTGGAAAAGCGCGGCACTGGTTCCAAAATTGGGAACCGGCACGGGAACCAGAGCAGTGGAAAAGGGGTACCACAGTGCCACCAAACATACCAAAGGACCATTTTATGTGGAAAACCTGTTCTACAGCTAAAACTATTCAAGTATTTAAAGTACAACAATACCTTTAAAACAAAAGGAAGCTGTTGTTAATATAAACAATCATGTTCATCTGGTTCAGCAAGACGAGGGCCAGTCTAACATACATGCTCCGACCCAATCCGGACCATATTGTACAAATTAGCGAGGCTGGATAAGCGCACTACACTCCCCTCCAATGTTCCCCAGCACTGCTTCGCCTGAGATAAGGAGAAGTTAGAAGAGGGGCATAGCGCCTCACGGACAACCCATCAAGACATGACCTAACAAGATGAGATTTTAATCTTAAAGACAAGACAGGCAAACACATGTAGTGGGCACAAAAAGAAGAAGGATAAACATTGGTTAGATGACATCATGGGATATGTATATTCGTGGAAAAAAAAAAAAAAAAAAAAAAAACTGGTGAACTGTGCCCCGATTGTTTTTCATCTCCTTGAGATACATTTTTTCTTTTTCCACAAGTAATTCTCCAAACCTTATGACAATTTGGTTATATGATTTTTCCTGGCTAGATGTCATTGTCAATGGTGTGAAAGAAAAATCCACATTCAACTTCCTCACAACATGGGGCGTGACTAAGATCTAAAAACAGCACAACAATACTAGGACTTCATTTTGATTACACCATGGTCAGGAGGTGGAACTGCTGCGGCACCATTCCACAACTCATGGCTCAAGCCTGGCGTGCCTGATATCTATGTCCCCATCTCTGCATGGCCTTCCTCTGGGATCTCCAGTTCTCTCGGACTTCCCAAAATAACCTAGGTGCACTTGTCGAAGTCGTCTAAAAGAAAGTACGTGTGTGTTAATCTGTCTTAAGTTGGATCCAAAGCTTTATTTGCTATGACCAAAAAGGTCCCAGGAATGGTTCGTACCCTGCTCTGGAATGGTTGCTCCTTCTCCCCTAACAGTACTTCCTCTACCAGATTTCCATCAAATACAGCATCCAACACATCCGAAGGTTGGGAAACAGCTATTCAAGTACATCGAGGACTGGAGTAAATAGAAAATCTGGACCGGGCTCGCTCCCTGAAGGCAAAACTGTGAACATCTGCCAGATCAGTGGTGCAGAAGGCCATCTTGGAATATACTCATCCTTAACCAGAGGACATAAAATGGAATACTACTTGGTCCAAGACCTTATTGTAACCTTATACTTCATCATCAAGACTAAAAGCCAAGTTCCAGTATGGTCTCTTTCTAATTCAGCCAACTTGCTCTTTCCTGAGCGTAGATATAAGAGGCGGGCGCTGCCTCCTCAGCTACTATGTGGTCTGTGTGGCAATCTCATCAGTTCCTGAACTTAGGAGCACACAAAGGAAGCTTTGTAAGTACTGTAGCATCACTGACCTGCAGTGGCTGTCTGAGATCTGGGATTCTCGTTCATCCAAGTACTAATATGGGTTTTGATGAAAGAAGGTTAAAACCGTGGTGTTATCACAATAACTAGATCAGGAACGTCGAGACTTAAAGTCTTCGGAAGGATCAAATGGATTTGGTGGAACGTGTTGAGTTCTTCAAATGGCTTCTCCATTAATGGACGGCCAAAATTCCAGCTCATAGGTTTTTAAAAATATATAATTGTCCTTTAGGGTTTCCTCCTGTTTCAAATCATTCACCTTTAAAAGAGGTCAGAATGTAACACACACACACACACAATAACTGGATAAGGTCCTGACCAAGTCGGTTTCCAGATATTTCCTCTTGACCCCCAACCTAAAACTGTATGCATAAAAGAGATTACTGCTCACTACCCTACACTGATTACCCTCAATCAGATCAGCAATGCACGGAGAAATACAGAAATCACTAAAGAGCTCTGAGGAATTCTCTTTCTTACTGTGCACAAGGCGTACAGACATCACTGGTCAGCATGTGCCGAGTTTAAATGTTTTTTTTTCTTTCTTCAGTGCTATAAAAACCTCAGTGCATTGTTCTGCTCTGACATAACTCTGAGCGAGCGAGAGAAAAGCAGGAGAGGCTCTCGCTTGCATTCGCAGAAAAGCCAGGGCGCCTTCTTTAATTTCACTTTGGGCTCAGCCAGTTTTACCACCATACATGGTTATGTTTAAGCAGCTCGAACACATTTCCTCTACACTTATGCCATAGTGCTTCAAACCCAGTATGAAATCCATAAAGCTTGAGAACTGGAACGAGACTGTCAGTAAAGAAGACTTAACTGCTCCCTGGCTCCTCATAAACTCATGTTATGAAGATGCTGGCATTATGGCCACTTAATGTTAATCATCAGCCTGGATCCTCCAACCAGCCGTGTCTCAATAAGTGATTCAGAAAGTCTGATATTGTGGGATTTCCTACAAACTTCCATATTATGTTCTTAGGAGATTTATATTTGTGCAGTCGATAAAGTCAAACGGGATGCAAACTATTAGTAAGGAGTAAAACGCTTACATGCATGTGGTTAGAGGAAACTAATCAGAGCTAGAATGCTGTGCAGAGATTACCGTAACCAACCCAACCGTATTCCTTTTACTAGAACATGCCAAAAATAATTGTGTGTATTTTAATTATTTTTTTTTTAAGTTTTTACATTTAGAATGAAGATGCACCGGTTAATCAGCCAGTCATTAGAATTGGCTGGTTTTTCCAGCTTGATCAAGCGTGTCCAAGGTGATTGGTCATGGCTGAACGGTGCACAGAAGCACATAATGATGGCGCTCCATTATCAAAAGTCGCACGTTAATAATCCCCCAATCAGCCATTTTCTCCAAACACTGTGAGAGTTCATCTCAAGCCCACTCCTTACACACACTGGCACTAGTCCCAAAAACCATGAGGGATAATCAGTCTGGAAACACACATGTTAAAAGCCGTGTGTATCCTCCCGCTTGCATGCAACTTCTCACTTTGGAGGCATTTCTTTATCGTTTTCTTTTACATCAGCGGTTCTTAATAATCCTACAGGTGGGAAACTATTTACTCATTGGCATCCCATGTGAAAGGAGTAAATTACTTGCCAAGTTTGTTTAGAAGAAGTCTTATTTATGGTGGATACGTAAAAACTAATGGAGGGAATAGGCTGCGTTTAATTCCTCATGTTTAATTCCATTGTGAAGCTAGCGAATAAAGCTAAAGTATAAAACTTTCAAGTTGAGACAACTTTTTATTTTTATCTAAAAAGACTTAACATAAATTTGTACTTTTCCAATTTGGTATTAAGTAAAAAGTTAGATTTTTACAGAAACACAATCTTCACCTAGGTATCGCGTTAACATCATATCGCGTCATCACTGTTGATTTCCATTTCGGAAAGGTGGCTCATAGTGGTGTTCGAGCCCCAGCACTGGCAAGTTTCCACTGTTGAGCCCTTGAGCAAGGCCCTTAACCGTAGCTGCTCCGGGGGGGCTGTAACCTGGCTGACCCTGCACTCTGACCCCAGCACAGGGGAAAAAAAAAAAAAAAAAAAAATAACATTTATTGCACTGTTTGTGACAAATAATTCAATAATTTTATTGTTTTTTTTTGTTTAGTTATTTTTATTGATTACCCAACTATGTAAAAATTACCTGAAATAATCTAACTGTTCAAGTCATGGCTCACATTTAATTTAGTGCTTATGTTTTCATGTTACGCGGGTAACAATTCAGACTTTCCGAAAAACTAGAGCATGTTCAATGATCTAACTCTGAATGAGGGAGAAACTAAAGAACCCATCAGGTAGGAGATGAAAGCTTTCCCTCCGAGACTGTTGCAGTGGGATAAAAGCAAAATAACACGACAAAAGGGTGGGGCAGTTACAGTGACGTGAAAACAAAACATTTGCACTTACAGGTACAACCTGGCGTGATTCCACAGCCGGTTATCCTACAATTTTTGTTAGAACATCAATAACTTTCTTTAATCTCATTTGAATTATGCTGTTGCACAGACAACTCATAACCAGCGGACCGTTTTACTCATTTACTTTTTTTTTTTTTTTTTTTTTTTAAGGTATATCTAAATGATTAAAACAATACCGACTCCAACAGTTCCCCACGTAAGCGGTATTCATCTCGAAATCAAAGCTATGTGCCTGGGGCTGAGGGAGGAGCACAGGTTCACACGGACTCATCTCGTGTCAACAGTGCGTCTCTTTAATTACCCTGGTCATCAAGAAAGGGAACAGCCGAAAGACAAAGAAGACCACCAAGTATGGATTTGGTATTCTCGCGAGTCTGATCAATTCTCTATTGTAACTTTGCCACCGCGCACTACAAAAGCTGCTCATTAGGTGGCATTTGCAGGACAGGAAGTTGCTGTAGTGCCTCCTATTATTTATTTTCACAGAGCACAATTAGCAGTCTGCTCCGCTTACCATCTTTAAACATGCGGCACGTCCAGATGGCTGTCTTTGTGTGGCGTCATCTGTTCGTAGTGCGATAGAGTAAACTGCGATTAGGTCACGTAGCATTTAGAGGTGTACTAACTGCAATGTTTTTGTTTTTTTTTTGCGATTTTTGCAAAAGTGCACTTTTCTTTAAAAAGACAAAGGTTATAAGATTTTCTTTCACACAAACAAATATGTTCGTGATTGTCTGTAGTTGAATCATTACCGCACTAGACTCCCGGCTATGAATGGCTATACGCGGGATTCAACTTTGTGTTCTCCGAATGACCGGGCAAAAACTCTCTGATCATCTGATTCGTTTTAACACTTAATTACAGCAAAGAAAATACCAAACATAATTTCAGAAAGCAAGTACAGGAATTCACCAACTGTAAAAATCACACTTCCGGAGTGTCAGTCAGCGCAGAATCATAAATAACAAAGACTCCTCCTTTGACATATTCCTGAGTTACAATCTGCAACGCTGGCAGGTCTGCAAGTCCTGCTTTTTGTCACTGACGACATGAAAACAGTCAAAGCGTAAAAGCGTGTGATCGGCCACTAAAGGAATCCCAAGAAAACAAGTTCAAGTGGAGATTACTAGTGCAGCTTCCAGTAAAACGTCCCACCGGGATATGACTCAGTGGAGCTGGACGGCGATGCTGCAGTGCGTCCAAAACGTTCCTAAAGATATTCTCTTTCACATCGAGCATTTATACTGAACCCGTCTCCGCCTCGCATAAAAAGAAAGTAAAAATTTTTAATTATGGTTCATGTCAAAACACATCACACGTAAACAATCGTATGCACGTCTAAATGCCGACAGTTTAATACTGCCAAGGTTGCTAAACACTGATCAGAAAATCTGGGTCCTATCAGTTCATCGCCGTGGAGGTTTTGGCTAAGCCAAAACAGCATGATTTCACCGTTCTGGCTCAACAACTTGCCACTTAGGCCAGGCCAAATGAAACAAACGCAAACTGAGCAGAGGAGCTTTCTAAGCATGTCGGCACACTGCCTCGATAATCAATAAAAATGAATCGAGTTTTACAATCACGGCACTCCGGACGTCCTGTGATACAGAAACTAAGAACAAGTATATGCCATCATGGGAAAACCAATCAACACATGTAGAGAAAAATTGATCGCTTTCATCCAGCTGCATCTCATTTTATTCGTCTTCCACCACGCCGATTAGCCAATTACTGCAATTATGTATTTACAGTTTAAGTATTTTTAGAGACACATTTAGTGTTGCGGAATGTCCACGGAACAAGTTGGTTCCTGTTATCGCTTGCGTTATAAAAGCTGTAAACAGTCATTCCCTTAGCAGCATGCCTTCCCCCCACCCACCCCACTCCCTTGACGTGAATATAAAAAAAAAAAAATTCAAAAAGCAGCTTGGGTTCCAGAGAAACCACAAACTTCTGTCGTAAGAACTGTTGTGTCTGTAAAGTTACTGTTTTGTAACTGTTACAAACGTCTGACGATTACAAGGACTTGAGCCATCCCTCATTTCTTCATATTCTGCTTCCAAAAAGCCTTTCTTGTATTTTGAACGTAATCTTGAGGAACAGAACTTTTCTGTCTCCAGTCAAGTCCCTGAACCTGAGCAGTTTCAGAGGAAATGTTTTATCTGTTAAGCCACACAGTGACCCATGAATCACTGAGGCATAAAAACATCTAAGTAATGAACCAATGAGAAACAGGTGCAGATGATGACAGATGATCGCGCTGGTGATTAGTATACTGGTGATGCTGAGTGGTTGGAACAGACGAGAGGGGAAATGAGGCCGCTGCTGAGGTTGTGACAACCAACCAATTTTTTATTTTGTCCTGTCCAATTCTTTTTCCTCCATTTTCTCCCCAATCTAGTCGTGTCCAATTCCTCCCCGTCACTAGGGGGGGCTCCCACATTAAGGCTACTACTACCACTCAGCCGGGAGGGCCGAAGACTATCACGCGTTTCCTCCGAACCACGTGACGTCAGCCGACCGCATCTTTTCGAACTGCTCGCTCACGCACCATTGGGGGCGGCGGAACACACTCGAGGCCAGCGCTATCCGCTCCCTCCGCGTGCACGAGCTCACAGACGTAGAATGGCGTAGAGCCGTGCAATTAATGTGGGAGCACTAATACCTCTCATCCCCCCCCCCCGCTGATCGAACCAGCGATCTCCGGATGATAGGGCGAGCACTTTACCACTGCGCCACTCGGAGGCCAATTTTTTATTTCTATCTTTAGGCACTCTCTCCCGTTTATTTAATTTAATATCGGTAATTGAGCCTGAGGCAGATAAAAAAAATATAAAAAATACAACATATGAGAAACCATTTTAATCACCACTTTACTATTAAGCAGTCTAAATTTATTTTAACTGGCTGGAAATTAAAATGTAGACTGAAAATTGGGAACCAATTCCTCTGCTGCATCTTGCCATGCCTCAATTGTGGACGTCGCACTTCCTGTTATATGTTCAACGCTCTTGGAGAAATAGGTCATTCTGTCCAACAGTCCCGAAAGCAAAGCCTTCCTGATTTTCTCAGCTGAACTACTGCCGCACAAGAATATTAAACACAACATAACACTATAGACTGTGGGAAAAGTTGATGCACATTAAAGCTCCTTAAAATTTGGTTACAACTGACCAGTTTTGAACCGACCCTAATGTTCTGCATGAACCCGACGACAATCTTGCAGAACGTTTTTTACTCACTCGGTCGCTCGAACACACCCTAGCCCGGCATCCTTCCCAGTCCCACAGCAGCTTCCTTGCTTCCTACATCTAATTTTATCCAGCCGACCCATTTCCCGCCTAGCACGAAGACACGAGTCCAAGAATACACACCACTGAGACACAGCACACATGATCATGACCCAAACTGATCCATGATGACATCCCACCCAAACATGACCATATTAAGACACATATCTTTAATACAGCCACTGTTATTCATCTAATAATTCAGATTCAATCATTCGTCTATCTGTGCTGGAACCAGAGCCTCTCCCGGGAACACTGTACACAAGGCTGGAATGAATCCCAGTCCATGTCAGGCTACCATGCATACATAAACACATACTTATGTACTCCTAGAGCCAATTAAGTGTAGCGAATACACAGAGAATGGAGGAAACCAGAAGACCCAGAAGAAACCTACAGACACAAGGGAGGGACTTGTGAACCACCACACGGACGTGACTGAAGCTTATGTGAATCCTGTATTGGTAGAACTGGGTAGATTGGCATTTTTTATTATACACTTGGTTAATATGGTTACACAGCAAAAGTGGTCAAGTCTACCTAAAATCTGTGTACATCTCCACTTCAAACCATATGCTGTTCAATAACCGCTTGGTTTAGTCCACAGTGTGATCTACAAGCATGACCATCTAGCTGTAAGGATTACGCGCACACACACACACACCTCTCCTAAGTGGATTTTGAACCCCTTGCCGCAGTTTGATATCGTTAGTCAGGCCTCAAAGTTTAAATTCAGATGTGTGTACAGATCGAATGCGAACTTAAATCAGTAAACCCGAACCCGGCCGTGTTGTTCCATAAAACTGTCAGCGCTTGCTCAAAGTGGAAATAGCAGGTTCTCAGTGAACATCACATGCTCGTTGATACACAGCATGTCATTCTGAAGCGGATATTTTCAGCATGAGGAAATAAAAAGAGCTACAAAAGTAACTTAGAATTATCATGGGCATTAATACAGTGGTATTTAAGATACCAAGACGTCTTCATTATTATGATCCTGAAAACACTGAAAAGCCAATCAAAGACAGATTTTTAAGTTAAAGAAAGGGTTACTCGTATCTATAACAATAACTTCACATTTTTTCCCCCACTAGATTCACTGGTTAACTACATAAATTGGAAACGTGCAATTTTGTATTATATCATGGTCAATCAACAAGGATTGTGATCTTTACCAATAAGAACTTTTTTACCATGGTATAAGTACCATTGTACCCGCTCCACGGTCCTGATGACGCTACATAGCATAGTGTGGTAATTTATTATACCCTGATATGTTCTTTGGTACAATGGAACACATATCAGAATATTTTCAAAAATATACTCTACACAAATCACCAGGGGTATGTATTAGCATATCTAATAGGGACGTGAACGACCGGGGACCAACCGATATGATATCATGATATCTAGGTGGCGATTTGAATGCAATTAATTTAGATTTTGTGACGCTCCTCCAATGTTGCTGGAGATATATTATTACATCACAGTATGGCATAAAAGAAGATGATGCTGTCTCCCGTTACGCGGTAAGGGACACCCGTTACACAGAGGCTTCGGTAGCTATGAGCTTGGCCTGATGTTTGCACTATAGACGCCGCCGCCTACTGTTTGGTGAGGATATATAGAAAATAATAATAATAAAAATAAGTTATACCGACATATAGTACAAACCATAGTAAAAAAAAATTGGGGTAATAAGGACCCCAAGTTATTTCTGGTTTTGATATTGTTTCTGATTGCGAGTCATGTGAAGTATCTGATGTATCGGTCATAACTAGCTGTTTTAAATTATGAGATTTTTTTCATGCCATGTTTGCGCTCATGACGTTTATGGTTGTCTTCTTGTATTGTCTGTTGTTCTTGAGAATTTCTGAAGTAACTGCAGCTCACTTTCTTGCTGTTATCTGATTCAGTGTTGCATTTTTGGTTTGCTAAAGTGTTTTGCTTTTGCTAGTCAATGCTCTATAAATATTTGTAGGTGTCTAGAACAAGGATCACAGTTTGGTGACTCTTCTGCTCAAATACAGCTGACTGGGTGTGTTTAGGTGTTGGTGGATTACACACCAAGAGCCCAAGATGCTGAGGGAAGCTTGAATGTCTCGTTACACAGACACTAGCAGCCAATAGCAAACAGCTGATTGGGACACAAGGGGTAGAATATCATAAAGTCCTAAACACAGAGCCCACACACTCCGACACTTCAGGTACAGTGTAACCACCATTTTGTGATAGTGAAGTGTTTCTTTTGTTCAACTCCACTTCCTCACTTACACCCTGAATCAAACACACAATCTGTGTGTGTGTGTGTTTGGGGATGAGGAGTTTCCTAACCCGTCTACATCAAAGGCCTGCTCTTGGCTACGTCATCAGCAAGGCCGGAAATGCGGCCAACCAAGGAAACCGCCACGTTTCACGACACCGCTTCACGACAGTGTCACCCTGGTCGCTGTGGCTACATCCGAAACCGCACAATACCGTCCGTACCCAATCAGGGCTAACAACTGTTGTGTAGTAACTGTATGGCTGCACTTCTTAGTACAGTCATGTGGTTTTTAGGACAGAGTGTATGTGAAAGAGACAGATTTAAAAAAAAAAAAAAAAAAAAAAAAGGAGTGGCTAGCGTTGGTGAAGTAAATACGGTCTAAAACACAGGATACATACTAGGAGAATCATTAAATGCCATAAGTCGGAGTATGAGCACTCAGCCACCCACACACACACACACACACAAATACTATAGTACAACCTAAATAAACATACAAATAAAAGGTTATAAACTGAGCTCGCGCGCGCGCGTGAGCTAACTGGGAGAGGCGCGCGCGTGTTCGCAGCCCTGCTTTTTTTTTTTTTTTTTGTTCCAAACGAGCTGAGAGCGCGCGCATCAGCCCACATTCAGCTTCAAGCCAGGACATGTGCACAGGAGAAAGAGAGAGATGGGGGGGGATGTGAACCCATTCAGCATGTTTCAACACACACGCACGATGAATCTGATCACAATTACTCCAGCAGCTCAGAAATTAGCCATAAGGGGTGAGGCTCCAAGACTGGTGATCTCACGATCATTACACCAGCAGCACATGTGAAGATACAAACAAACAAAAACAAACAATCCCACAAGGAGCATTAAATTAGGATCCAATGTATTAAAGCTGACTAATCGAAAGACGAACTCTGACTTATCGTGACTGATCTCCAGGGCATAACACGATGTCAGTTCAGCAAAACTACACCGACAGGAAAGACGAGTGTCACAAACTTGCGTGTTCCTTCATGCATATTTGAATATAGAGGGAAAACTAGCGAACAGGTCTATTCACAAACACTCTTTATGAAAATCAGACACGATTGCTAAATTTAAATGCCGTTCGAGATCAAGATCTCTACGAGAAAACGAGTTAGAGATTTTAGACGCGTCTGCTAAACTAAAGCCCATATGCAGGCACAGTTTGAATGAACGTTTGCTCCTCAGGAAAAGGTGTGTGTTCCTGAAAAAAAATATATATATGTTTTGAAAACCAGCAGATCACAGTATTCCCAATCAAACCCGACCTCGTGCACGAGCAATTACACGCATGATCAGAATGCACAATAATTTGCAACAAAGCAGAACAAAACCTAATTAAGAATCAGTAGCACTGAGGACACATCCCACCAGGCCTGGAAATCCCTGCAACTTTGTGCTCCACTGGAGATCAACACAAAACCAACAAAAGAGCAAGATGAAGGAAAAGCAAAAAAAACAAGCATTACCTTCTCAGCTAGAGCAGAAAAAAATCCCTGACCAGCGGTATAATTGTGATATGTACAGCTTCTGTATCCTCACCAGCGGTGCCGTGTACTGCTGAGCCTATTGCTGCCTTTGGAGCGGCTGACTCGCCTTCCCAAGCCTACAGGCCGGAAACCACGCCCATTCCACACAATGCCCCGCCCATAGCGCCATAATTGGGGAAACTGACCATCTGAAATCCCAATCGCAATCCGCGCTGCTAATAGCCCCGCCCATTTACATTCCAGTAATAATAATAATAATAATTATTATTATTATTATCTAATGATTCATGATCTCTAAAAAGGTTTAAATTGTTGTACTTTACTACAATTTTTACATCAAACCTCATTAGGTTAATTGTATAGTATCAAAATGGCTACATTTAACTGTATTATAATAATAATAATAATAATAATAATAATAATAATAATAATAATGTCATATTAGAATAATATGATTTTCACATATTTGGTAAGGTACATGATGTCCATTCAGTTTTCCCACTAGATGGCACCATATCGCAGGTTCCCCATCCCAGGATTTGCAACCCAACAAACACTTCTGGACTTCTAGACTCATACTACAGTTCGAACTCATATCTTTAGTTTCATGTATTCATAAGTCATTAACAATTCTGGAATGAATGGATTAACATAGTCTTATCTGTGATCACAGAAACCCCATTGTTTCACCAGCGTTTAGTAAAAACACCTTTAAGATCTCGAGAAGACAGGACACCAGTTACACTACTAAACATTTCCATCGTTTCAGGAAGCATGAGTCTTACCTTTCCTTGCGGAAGGCTTTCTTTCCAGACCTTTATCCGGTGACTTTTTTGGCGAGTCGAACGCCGCCTTCATCTGTGCCACTTTGACGGACTGTGCAGAGTCCAAGAGCACATCAGCTTTAGCCTCTGCTGGTTTGTTCCATTCCTTCATCTTCTCATGCAGCTGGATGGTTTCTTTTATCAGGTCAGACACAGGCTTGCCTTTCACAGGAGTTTCTGCTTTTTGCCTTGCTTGGGCGCCACCCTGAGCAGATACAGGAGTCTGATCATTCCTTGTTTTGACGCTTTTATCAGTATTGTCATGGTCAGGAGCTAGAGACTCTCCAATGGATTGTGGTGGCAGATTGTTCTGGTCTGTATCGTGTTGCATACAGCACACTTGTGGGGAATTTTGTACATTTAGAGGAGTAGTGGTATCTACCCCAGGGTTCTGTGATACAGGACTCCCACATCCATCCTTCACCGGAACAGTTAATCCTTTAATGGGTTCTTCAATGAAAAGCTTTGTTTCGTTTGTCACAGCTTTTAGTTCTTGGCTGTCTGTAGATTTTGAGATTTCGGTCCACGGTATGTTAGTTTTTGGTTCTGCATGTGACAGCAGTGGCCGAGCCTCCTCACGACCCACAGTGCTCTCTGAGACAGAGATGAGCATGGAGTCAGAAATGGATACGGATGCTTCCTGATGAATATCAGTAACTAATGTCAGGTTTTTGCCAACACTCTGGTTGTCTATGTCCCTTTTTGATGATGTCATCTCACCTGAGGATCGTTCCTCCAAAAGTTTCTCCGTTGCCATAGTGTTTTCTGTACCTTCGCTCTCTAATGCTGTAGTTTCAATCAAAAACAAGTCTGGAGTTCTCATTTCTCTCTCTCCAACAAGAGCATCTTTAGATTCCATGGCTGTGTACAAGGCCAGATGGGGATCCATTTGACCAATGTTGCTCGTTGTCCTGTCAGGAAGTGATAGCATCTCTGACTGTCCAGTCATCACTCCCAAAAACTGCTCAGACAATTTCTCTGCAGTTTCTGTTGGTGCATAATAATCAACTCTGTTTTCTTGTTCTGGCTCTTCAGTCTCCTTATATGCTTCTCCAACATACAAGGGGTCAGTTTTTCTTTCTGAATAATTCTTCAGTTTCTCCAAGTGGGGCATGGGCAAGTGCTGATCCTCTTCCAGTTGCTTTTCAAACCCTGAGATGATTGGACTTTTGTAGATTGTATTGTCCAAAGATGCCATTGCTAAAGAATCTGTGTTGGTCCTGCTCCTCCCTGTTGTACCAATACTCTCTATGTTACTACCAACAGCCTCGTTTTTTCCTGTTTTTCCAAAGCTACCCCTGATTTTGCCCTCCGCTGTGTTGGTAAAATCACAGACATCTCCACTACTGGGCAATAACATCCCTATTGGCTCTGTTGTATCTGCCAGGTCAAAGGTCATTGCAAGAGATGGTATTTCTGTTCCATGGACTGGTTCTGATTTTGCTGCCAGCTCCTGTACTGCTGAACTGCCTGAAATTTCACTAGAAATTGTCTTCTCCTTGCATTGAGATTTGGTTGATGTCCACTTAAAATGTACATTGTCTGTAGAAGACATAGAAAGTGATAATAAGTCTTCTCCACTTAAGCATGGTTCACTAGACTTTAGGATGACAGCAGATCCGTCTTGGAATAACAGATTTTCTCCAGGTAAATTCTTTTGTCCTAGAACATTCAATGTGTCTAAGTTGTTCTTCTCCGTGGTTCTAGTTGAAGCCACAGACTTAGGAAAAGACATTTCCAATGGAAAATAATCATCATGTAAATCCTCTGTGATGAATAAAGCATCAAGGCCAGGAACAGCCATAACATCACTCGTTCCGCTTCCATCTTGTTTCTTAGTGCTGCTCATATCCTCTGACGTGACAATATTCTCCTCAATGACTGACGATTTGCATTGTTGAAAAGAAACATTCTCCACTTTGCTAGACAGATCCCATTCGAGGTCCTGGATGCTGTCCTTATGATCTACCTTGCATTCATGACTCTCATTTTGTGAGTTTCCCAGGTCCATCCTGTTGCTCCTTTCTACCACAGCTATGAGCTCTGCTTCTGAACAGCCGGTAACTTCAGTGCTCAATGTGCCTCTAATATTGTTCAGCTTCTGCAAACCTCGAACTTCGGTCCTGCCTCCCTGTGCCTCTTTTTCCTCCCTCTTTTCTCCATCCCCTCCCTGTGTCCATTCCCAGTCTATAGGAGGGGCTGCTTTTTTGTGAGAGTCAGTATCCAGCTTCAGAGTAGGTGATGCTGGCTCTATGCCTGGGCTTACATCCAGTCTTTCCCTAACCAGTCCCATTTCATCCTCCACCTCTCTGCAGGTCACCTCACTTGTGTTTCCTTCCTTCTCGCTACCCCCTGGGTCTGGGCTGGGTTCCTTTTCCTCTAACGTCCCCTGTTGCTCTCCAACCCTACCTTGCTTCTGTCCCATTTCATTCTGTGGAAAGAAAATGTGCAATTACTCATCTGTCATGCATATTGCAAATGATGCCATGGCTCTGGCATGCAGGTTTAGCAAGTTCATATCTTGGAGAGGGCTGAACTTCCCACACTCCTCCATACTCACTCCCATTCTTCATGTATCTCTGCAGTGTTGGCTAACCATATCAACTTCATATTTCTCTCGCTTATCTCTAAGTATGTACAAATCATTCCACCAGATACCATCAAACACAGCTACAACTGCTGTTCATTTCAGCTGTCCTATTTCTAACCTTTTATTTACCTTTTTTCCCCATCAAACTGTTTGAGGTATACAGCAGTGACATGAGAACTTTGTGAGTCTTAATAATAATAATAATAATAATAATACATTTAACTTATAATGCACTTTATATTTGAAACAAATCTCAAAGTGCTAAAAAAAAAAAGTCTCAGAGTCTTGTGATCGCTGCATTTCAGAACGGTCATTGGTTGCGCATTCTGCTCTTGTTATGAGAACAACAACATAAACTGGAGAAAGTGGCAATGAGAGTCACAAGTTTTCACTAAAGATCTTAACAGTGTAGCTGATAATGCTACTACAGACACAAAGTTCCAGCTCAAGGCAATATGGTGTTGTAGTGCTGGATAAGAGATGGCCCCCAAAACTGTCTTTCCTTTCATCTGAACATGAATTAGGAATATGGGATTGTTCTAAATAGTCTAAATTCATTTTTTAAATTTGGTCTGACTTATGGCTATACACCACCTGGATTTATCTAAGCAAATATTTAAGCCTTCCACTGGATAATTACTGCAGCTGAACCCTATTAACCCCTTAATAGGGTTCAGCTGGCAACAAGTTATTTTACCCTAACTGATGCAGTGAGTAGCTTTTCATTCCCTAAACAACCGTGTCAGAAGATATATCATGTGGTCAAGGCAGAGATGTTACTCAGTTTCAGAAGGATCAAATTATTGTCCTGCATCAAGCAAAGGAAAAAAACTTATCGAAACTATTAAAACTGGGTTAAGAACTGAAAAACACATTATTAAAACCTGGAAGGATGGTGCTGAACCATCATCTTCGAGGGAGAAATGTGATCGAATTTTTTTTAATGATCCTGTTTGGAGATCAAATCAAATTATGAAAAAACAATAGTAGAACTCATGGCCATGTTTAATAGTGAAAGTAAGAGCATTGGGACTAAACATCAGTGTAGGCTTAAGAAAACCACTTATCAGTTAGACTAATAAAAAAAAAAAAAATAAGGCTACAGTTTGCTAGGGAGTGAAAGAGTGGGTTAGGAAGCATGAGACATCATTTTCTCACATGGCCTCAACAGAGTCCAGACCTTAATTGGACCTCCACAGAGAATCTTTAAGATGTGCTGGAGAAGACTTTACGCAGATGTGCGACTCACCAATGCAAGATCTTATAGAGAAATGAATGCGACTCTGATGACATTACATATATTTATCGGAACATTGCCATGGCGAATGCATGTCGTAATTAAAGCAAAAGGTGTCAAAAGAATATAGCGTGAATAAGATCCTCTGTGTTAGAAATGCATTTTTAGGTTGATCTTGCTTATAGAAGAAATATAGTCTCTTTTTCCTGGTAGAAAGCTCTCAACTCTCGAAAAAAATAAGGAAAACAAGATGAACAGGTCACATGTCATGTTCCTGACACACTTTGACTATAACTTACAGGATTGAGTTTGTGCATTCTTTTGAAATCTATTCTAGGAGATTCTTCCTCGCTGGTACCATCCCAAAAAAAAGTCCCATTCACTATGAAAGGTTTATTTTAGCCTCCATTTCTGCACTTACTAACCTGCGTGAATGTTATTTTAGGTTTTATCACCCCCGGAGATCAATATATCAGTCTATTATAGCCTGTCGTAGTTTATCTAACACTTACAGTATGTTTTCCACATCTGTAAAAGCCGAAGGTCTTCGAGGCGACATCGGTAGTAATATATTTAGCAGATAGTATGGTACAATGCTGAGAAAGAGAGACCCACTGGAACAGGAATGACTCATACAATAGGCGATTTTCTAGACTGACAATGTGTTTCCTGCCCCTGCACCTCCTGATACCTCGTATACCCGCACCCAGACCTAACCAGCACACAGAATTTGGTTCAGAAGGTTTTCTTTGATGGTTTATAACACGGATAGGTTTTATGTCATAGCCTCATCCCTAAAGAGTCACAAATTAACACTGAAAGCAAAACTTAGGAACAAGTCGTTTATGTGCCTATTACACAAAATAAAGCTAGCTAGGAAGCACTGCTAGCAATGTCCAAAGCTAGCCAAAGACCAATATGGCTAGAAAACTCTAACAGCAGCCTCTAGCTATTTTAAAAAAGGAGGTGTCTATTCTTAGAATAAAGTTAGTACAATCCTGACATCAAGATTTTTATACATACTCTTATACACATACTTTTGAGAAACATTTGAGAAATATGAGATGTACATGAGAAACAGAACTGCACTTGAAGGAGAAGCAAATGAGCCATATATAAGAGCATAATGAGATTAAAGTCAGATGTAAATGAGATGCATGAAACACAAATGAGAAATATTAGTTTAATTGAACATATAAAAAAATCCTCAATTAACAGCATACAGTGTAACAAATTTATAATTCACACAATATAACAGGGCGGCACGGTGGTGTAGTGGTTAGCACTGTCGCCTTGCACCTCCAGGGTCCGGGTTCGATTCCCGGCCAGGC
>JAQQZT010000014.1:6459209-6475650 GCA_030068275.1 Clarias platycephalus
GTCAAACCACACTGGTTAACTTAGGACCAGCCTAATAATAATACTGTAACCAGCTGACTGATTTTTACCATAAAAAAAAATAACTTTCAAACTCACAAAAGTGTAAATTTCAGCTAAGTATACCTATATATATATTTATTTATTTATTTATTATTTTTTTTTTTTTACCACAGACTCTGTGGTTTTAACTTACATTTTGACTCCTTGTCAATAATAATTAATTTAAAATTTGGCACGAAAAAGTAAAACCCACCTTCACCGTCCGCTTTGTCTTCTTCTTGATCCGCCGTAGGTCGGTGCGCTACCGGATGAATGATGGATAAAGAGTTTTTTTTTCCCTGACTTCACACCGAGGCCTGGCGATGCGCTGCACGTTTCTCTGAGCCACTTAAATATATTTGCAGGCTTGGAGCAGGTGTGGAAGAAATTGTGGGAAATTATGTCTTTATTAGAATCTATATCTACTGTAGGCTTTATTTGGGTGGCCATGAGAAAATGTTCAGTCCTACTGTAAATGTCTAATCAAAAATAGGTTTGGTCTTAAATGCTAAGGGTATAAAAATCACTGAACACAAACATTCTCTCATTGCTTCACTTCTCGATAAAAAAATTGTATTTAAAATTGTATTTTAGTTCTTTATTGGTAACGACATTTGTACAGAATGTAAAATAAGTTTCCTATTTGCCAGTTTAATTTCAATAAATTCATTAAGCGTAGATGGCACCCCAAAGCATTTTTAGCCATTCTTTACATTATGTTTTAATAAATATACTGTATATGAGTCAGGATTGTGCAATATAGTGACATATTTTCAGGAAAAATAAAAGAACTCAATTTTATTTCATTTTAACTAACTATACACACATGATTAAGTAAAAATGTTAAAAAAGGATCATATCAGAACATATCAGAAAACCCAACTGCACAGTTTACAAGTACTGTATACTTTACAGTATGTGTGGGAAACACTGCTTTGGGGAAAAGACTAATATGAACTATCTCCGAGATTTAGAGGTAATGAGCCACATTTGAGACACATTTGAGAAGATTGACAAAAAACTGCTAAAATCTCATTCAAGTCTCAAAGACGGCTCATTTCTGCATATGGGAGTCAGACACAAGACAAATATGAACTATCTCTAAGATTTAAAGGTAATGAGCCACATTTGAGACACCTTTGAGAAGATGCAGAAAACGCCTAAATCTCATTCAAGTCTCACAGACGGCTCATTTCTGCCTAGGAGACAAAGAAGAGATTAACATGAGATCTCATCTTGGAGGTTCTTTGCTATGGGCTGTAGCTACTACCCATAAGTCCCAAATCAGTAAAAATGTGTAAGTATCTCTGTAGCGCTCCAAGAATTCGGTCTCTTAATTTTTTGTAGATTTTTTTTTAAACTTTGAAATGAAAAATATGTCATCTGCAGGCTGCAAGGTCAATCTTTCATATTCACCACAACTCTCCCATTGTCCCACTGCTTTACTCAGGCTTAAGGCAAATCACATGATCGTCTTGTGCCTGCATGATTTTCTTCATTCACACACAAGCTGGGAAGTAAAAGCTACGACTGCAAGCAAGCTAATCTTTTCACAATCAAACAAAGTCAATACAAATACAAATTTGTAGAACAGACACCTAAATAATCTAATGATGCCTTCAAAAATTGTATACATGTGTGTGTATGTGTGTGTGTGTGTGTGTGTCACTCACCGATGAGCACTGTGGAGTTCTATAACCAGGCAACTTCCTTCACCAGGACAAGACGACTCTTTGTTAAATTTGCAGTCTGTGTCCCCGATACACTTCTTCTTTAAAACTGTGTCGTCGATAGAGCTTTTTATTGCTCTCCTCTGCTGTGATGTCACAACCCACTTTTACTTAATGAAATAAGTTACTCCTCTTCCACTGTGATGAGAACCGGACAGAGACGGGGCCCAAGAGCCGCTCTCGACTATAGTCAGATGCCTTTTGAAGGAATTTAGAGGCACCAGTTGATTATTGATCAGTTGGTGCTGATGAGAAATATAATTTAACACACATTCTCTAAAAAAAACAACAAAAAAAAACAAAAAGTACTAAACTGTACATTTCGTTATTGCTAAAAGTGGTAATGGCATCTTTTTTTTTTTTTTTTACCTTTAATATGAATATTTCATTATGGAAATATATATGACTATACAGTGTACCCTTAACAATAATTTAACCTGACCACAACTATATTTCTGAAATAACCTGAATAACCCAGATTAGATTTCTCAAGATGATATCTAAAATAGATTCCACAATTTTTTCCTAAGGGATCCACAAAGTCCATCCATCCATCTGATCAGGAATCATTATAGTCAAACAGTACTGTGTATGTTGGAATTGTGTTCAGTGTGACCAGGATAAGTTTGCTGAGGTAAGAAAACATAGAAACTCTAATCAGAACCTGTATATATGATTGTGGTTTCTTAATCAGGTTTCTGGAGTGCCCTCACTGTCTCTGCTACAAACCACCTGACTGAGCATATGACGGGGCTGTTCACACCGAAGTCGAAAATGTCATCGCGCTCAGTTTCGATTACTTGCCCTCTGATTATTTATTGTGGTCAGGTTTCAACTGTTGGTTGGAAAAACATTTTAAACAACTACGTCAAATTCAGTGTTGTGCCGTGTGAGAATGATTCACCATCAACAACAACAACAACAACAATAAAAAACGGTCTATTGTCGGCCTGTAGTGGTCCAGTTCCTTTGATGGCCTGGACAGAGGAGTGGCATGGTTGTTTCAGAAACTGATGATTTCCTGAAATCAGACACCATACCGCGAAAAAACAAGCAAGCGGTACAGTAGATCTGCCTTGTTGATGGAAGAGGTCACAGAAGAATCAAGAGCAGGCTGGTTCAAAGTGACAGGAAGGCTACAGTAACTCGCTTTTTACAACCGTGCTGAGATGAAAAGCAACTCAGACTTCACCTTCATCAGACCTTGATGCAAGAAAAGGAATTTGATGCTAAAGATGGCTCAGGTTTACCAAAAAGTTGAAGGTTATCAAAAAAAAAAAAAAAAAATTGCTCATTGCTACTAGTACTTTTTGGTTTACAGACTTTTGGTTCGAGTGTTGAGGCGCTGAGGGCTTTTGGATACTGTAGCACAGCTTGGATCTTATTAAGCTTGTTGCTAACACATGATGTCACCAAATTACAATGTTAAAATGCCCATATCCTCCCTATTGGCTAGAGTGGTATCGAGCCATTAAGCTTATTGAATAAACATGGCATTTCTATTCCTGGCTCCACATGGTGGAAAACGAGAAGTAGCTCTGTCTGGTGCTAATTCATTCCTCGGTGTTTTCACATACGACTGCGATGTGCTGACTGACTAACGTTATTATGGCTAGATCGTAACCTATGCAGAGAATGGACTTTCTTTGAACATGCTCCAAAGGAACTTTTCAAACAGAAATGCACTTGGGATTAAACAAGAAGTCGGAGGGACAGAGTGAGAACAAGTGTTTAGCATGCTGTGTCTGTTTAATCCCACTACAGGGAAAGGGGATATGTGTGGGAAGAGAAAGGTGGTAGTGTGTAAACAGAAATAAAAAAAGAAAACCATGGACAAGCAAGTGAGAGACACTGACACTACGAGGCAGTACAAACACAGAACAGTTACAACAGTCATAGCGAAATCTCCCTGTTTTTCCTCTCAGCCTCCACAGCAACGGCCAAACAGGATGTGTTTCTTCGAGACGGGGTAAAAGAGCTGCAGGCACCGAGAACACAGATCCCATGAGACATTACAGAAAGAAATAAAAAAACAAAAAAAAACAATAGACATTTAATTGAAACATGGAGTTACTGAAAAGCAGGGTATAAATAAAATGTATTCCAACACGGTGCTATCGAAGTCTGGATTCCGATTGGTCAAAGGATGTTGATTCATAATGGTCGGACTGACGGTAGTGATAGGAACACAACGAATCTCAAGTCTATATTAATGCACTCGGTCAAAAGCACAGAGGGTTCCATAGCAACAGCTAGTTCACCATGATTTGCACAGAGGGCGCTCCACATAGCGGAGCATAGAGGAGAAGTTTATTTAACATTCATAGAAGGAGTCTCTGAGGTCAGTGGGTTTTTTTTTTTTTTTTTTGTATGATAAAGTCTTCAAGGACAGACTGAGTTCATCTTCTGGGTGTGCTCCGGGAACAGGACAAGAGAGAGAGAGAGGCCCCCTCACACAGCCTGTTTGAGGCATGACTGTGTGAAAGACACGGATGGGGGGATTGTTGTTACGGTTTTAGGTGAGCACCGGAGGTTGTCACAGAGGCGAAATGAGACCTGTGTGAAAAGGAGAACCTGCAACAGATAGGAGCGAACCATATAGAAACAAACCAAAAGGAGTGTAACGGTTAGAAATGTCCTGTCGAAGCTCTGGTCATCTCCCACGTGTGTGCACTTTGGCTCCGTGCTTTACACAATGCAGTTGCAAATACATGCCTGTTGTGTTACCATCCTTGGCTACTACAGAAGATGTTTAAAATGTCCTTCAGGATCAATAAAGTATGTATCTATGTGTCTAACCATCAAGCAAACTGGGAAGACTGAGGGGTCCGCAATCTCTTTACCCCATAAGTGGAGCTGTTTGTGTGCGTTCTTGTTGTTGAATAGTTATGCAAGGGTGCACAGCTAGCAAAAGCACCTCAGTTCTCCTGCACACTTTTGAGTGCTTATTAGTACTCGGAGCATTTCTGATATCATACGTCACACTAGTCAAAAACAATGTTCTTGTTACTCACCATGCCGCTTTCGATTCTGAAACTTTCCGAAAACATACATTAATCATTGTGAAAAAAGTTAATATACAGTGTACATATGTAACATTTTGTTGTGTTTATTCCTAACTTAAAATTAGGAGTAATGAACAAAAACATGTACAGCTCTACTGCAGGCATCACAAACTGGATCTGTTTATTTAGGTAAAAGGTTAAGAAGGAAATGAGATCATGCTAATGTGTTGAGCTTCAGGGAATATAAACGCATATCAGGCTTTACCGCATTTGTGTAGAAAGTGATTCATTGCTGTCTGACCACTCAATTATCTGAAAGAGGGACAGACGCCACAGTGGTCCTCATGCCAACGATGACATTACGCGCTCTTGTTTCCTGTTTTCCTGCAGATTCTCTCTCTATCGCCACGGAAGCAGAGCGCGCTCACTTTTCCTCTCGGTTCTGGGAGTGTGCTGTCCGTGCACGGTCTGTTTCAACCTGTTGGAAGGCTTTTTTTTTTTTTTATAATGAAAAAAAAAAAACATTAACTATTCAATATTTTTGCAGGGACCCAATACTGTTTGACTGTAGGATCTACCCAAGCTAAACCAAGGCATTGCCTCCGTACGTACATTCCACATAGTCGCTTTTCATTAATCTCCCCTGAACATGGTATTATGTGGAAAAACAAGCTTTTCCACGCTGATGTCATGCTAATTAATGCCAGTGGCCGGTAGCTGCATGAGCCGAGCTCAACCACACTGCCGTGCCAAGCATGCCAACTCAGTCAGCCAATCAGACGGAGGAAAAGCGGTTTCTCCAGCCAACCAATCAGAGTCTGAGATGCCGTGAGTGGAGCCAGGGTGCTTTGCAGACTTTTCTCTCAGAAAGTGTGTTTCCATCCAAGTGTCCTGCTGAATTTTAAACTAATTGTACATTCAGCATCAGCCAATATCTGTCAAATGTAAATATTCAAAGGATGCATCAAGGAGAGTGATGTAATGTTTTAAAGCAAAATCTGCTTCTAGATTTGACATTTGATTTCTTTAGCAAATCTGTTCATTATTATGTCAGACTTTCTTATGCACAAGTTCAAAATTCACACTCAGGTGGTCACTTGACTGGCAATTCAAGTAATTCAGGAACTCTAATGCGGAGCTACAGTACACACAGAAGGTACTACGACATGCTTTTATATTATTTTCACTAAATTCAGCTTAATACTTATTAATCTTAAAAATGTTTGGCAAAAGAATTGGACTAAAATACTTATATATCAGCAATAATTAGATTAATGTTTCTAAATGTTTATAGCTTATTGACGCATGGTGTCGAGGTGCAAATATTAAAGGGCAACCACAAATATGGCCCCGAAGGCCTTCTTCATGTTGGTCATCGAGAGCTTTATGGATATTTCTTCAATCTGTTCGAATATAATTCTAATTAGAGGTTCTGACCTAGATTTTTACACTGACACTGATCTGATGTTAACATGCGAAACGCATTTTTTTTTTTTTAAATAAAAGTTGTTTTGCCTGCTGTGAAGTGGCTGGAATTTGGAACAGAAGGTGAAGAAGAATTATTTTCCTTCAACTTTGAGGTTAGATTAGGAGTCCCATTTTGGTTAGATGCTTTACTACATATTAAGTATGAGGCCAGTCAGTGCGTCTTCCTCAGCCGTGACCCTGTGGATGGAAGTGAAGACCGGTAGGAGAGAGAGGCGCTTGCTCTCAGAGTTTAACGATCGCTTCCCCAACGTGCATCTCTTAAAAATGAGTAGCCTGAAATCATTGTGGAGCACATTTACTGTGAAACCTAGAGCCAATGATTTAATCTGTGCAATATCTAAAGAAAATCAACATTTAAATCTAGATCATGAATAAGGAAGCTCCTAAAATCTGTCACTTTGTACACATGATATAAAGCATGAACCTGTTTTCAGCTTTTTCAAAGCAGATAGAAAGAATAAAGTTTTTTTTTTTTAAATCAGGTGGGAGGAAAAAAATTGAACCTGAACAGAACTGAATGAAAAAAAAAAAAAGTTTATTTCCATAATATACACACAGTACATCATTTCCACAAAATGTACAAAGTGCAATATGCGTCAGAACTACAGCAAATCCTGCGGTACAAAAGACAAAATTACTGCATACTTAAATATAAAACAAAAACTAATGGCAACAGTAGTGAATAAGAGAACCGCGTACACATCACGACCTCGTCCTATTTGCATGAAGGGCCTTAGCGACAATATGGCTGCTTTAGCGGTGGCCCAGATACGTCACGACGTTACACATGATTCATGTAGTGATGAAATCTCTCTTGTCCGCTCAAACCGTTCTTTCCGAAGGTGCAGTAAAAGTGGCATCAGCTGAGGATGTGGATCTAGAAATAAAGTCTATACTGACTTGACTGGCATTGAACATTTCATTTAACTTTGGTTATGGCTCAACCAAAAAACGTTTGGAGCAAGAACTTTTTCTTGGCTAGAATTTATTTTAAAAACAAGCAAACAACAACAACAACAAAAAAAAGTTGAATAATCAACAAGCCTAACTTGTATAAAACGTAAAAATGTACGCGAACGACTTTATAACAAAATTGTTGGCAACATAACAGAAGGGAAGATAAAGATTTAACCATGCCTCTGGTGTTTCACTTTAAGGCACTTCAACGTTAATAATGCGATTAATAAACACTAACGCGAACGACACGAGCTAGCAACTCTTTTGACCGAATGGCATCAGAGGCAAAACGGCAATGGCTTGTGTGGGAGTGATGGACAGTCGGGGGCAGTCCAGGCGTGAACTGTGGCTCAGTGGAATTGCATTTGTATGAAACGTTAATCTGATAACATTCAGGTATACTGTACACACAAGGGGTGTTCGAGTCAAACCGGGACTTTTGATCAGAAGACAGAATACAGTTTTGAGCGTAAATAACTTTTATTTCTCTGCTACACTAACGCACTTATCCCAGTGTTTCACTACTGCGTGGATACCGACAAGGTAGAACGTTATCTCAGTATGCCGCAGCCACGATCTGACTGCCTGCTTCACATCTGAAATGAAACACTGGCCTCCCAGGAACTCCCGGGGGGTGGGGGGTATGAGAATAACTCCCAGCAGAGTTCCTGTAACGTGCAAATAGTGTTGGTGGGCAGTATGAGTCTGTGCTTTCATGAACAAACCAGGCCTTTTTTTTGTCTGACTGTTCGTGGAACGAATGCGGTGGGCTCCGAGCCACCTCGTCCGGGATCGCATGTCCTCGTTTAAAAACATTTGCGCCATTCAGCTTGAAAACTTCACGAGTAGTTTCAGCACAAGTTTGACTTGAACCTTGAACACCCCTTGTGTGTATGCATGTACGTATGAGAATATATTTCATGTATTCTCGCGAGAGCAGATGCTCTTGGAAAATGATGGAAATAAATCGTTACATCACTGCACCTAGGAAGAGATCAGGGAACCAAAAGCTTCCACTTCAATAAACACGGCTGATCTGTAAACTCATCAAATGTTTTTTTTTTTTTTTCAAACAATGCTTGTTTTGGACAAACGGCTCGTCCCTGATAAAAAGCAGAAGTTGGCGCAGAATTTTGAAAAAAAAAAGCAAAAAAAAAAAGCACAATGGCCCGGAGAAAGTAAACCGGATAACACTTTACACTGGGGTTCCATTAGTATTAGTCACTGGGACCAAATCTGAAACATCAGACTTAACAAACCCTCAAGCTAGAATGGCATGTATAAATTTCTGATAAAATACAAAAGTCTGCACTAGATGAACTCGCGTTCCAGTCGCTAATATGTTCAATAAGGTGTTTCACGTTTCAACATTCATTACCGGGAATTATTGTGATTTTTTTTGTTTGTTTACTCATGGCTATAAGCTACTTTGTTAAATGTTACTGATGCTGTGTTAATGCTGCAGCTTGCGTTTGTTCACGTGTTAACCTTGTAAACAGAATTAAAAATGAATAAAAAAAGATGGGGAGGACCTAGCACTGCAGGCGATGAGTGAAAAGGGGGCCAAGCATTCATCGTCGATTACTTCAGTAATCTGAAATTGCACAACAAAATGTCGTGAACAAACGCAAACGCACAAAGCTATAAATAAAATAAAAACAGAAACTAAAAGTTAAAATGCAAAAAAAAAAAAAAAAAATGTAAAAAAAAAAAAAAAAACCATGGAAGTTTGAAATCTTTTGAATCATGAATCAAGCGAACAATTCCTAAATAATTTGTTTCAATTTGTCGACAGGAATCCGTACACGTGGGTAAGAAGAAAACCGCTAGCTTTTCCCTGATCACCACCAACGCCAACGTGTGGACGTGACGTTTCCTCGCAGAAACCTTGCCACACTTGCAAGGTAAACCTTGATGTGTATTTTTTTGTTGTTGTTTTTTTAACAGTACGATATCAGGACATGGAAGTAAAATTCGGATATCAGGTTGCTATGCAGGTGTACAGTAGTGCCTTTTTTTTTTCTTCTTTTTTTTTTCAAGCCAAAGAAATCCAGAACGTCTCCCTTTCCAGAGTGGTCACAAGGACACAAGTACCGGAGCGCCATTTTGTCACCTACGAACATATTTACATACAGTGCATTGTGATGCGTGTGCATTAGATTGGAGCGTGTGTGTGTATTGTATGAGCCTGCTCATGGATAAATACTAACGTGCACTCACACACTTGGAAGTTTTTTTTTTTGTCTTGTTTTTTTTTTCTTCTTCCCCGTCTCTCATAAATAGTTCACAGTAATCGCACGGTCCATGATGTGAGACGTCACTCACGCTCGCATGCAAAGGTATATACAAGTCACGCTTCGGTCAGGAACACACGCACTCGACATAACGACAGATGTACAAAAACAAAAAAGGATTTTGCATAATAAAAAAAAGAACTCAAGTATTTAAACAACGAAATAAAGGGAACAAACCTGACTGAGATGATGAGTGTGTGTAGCGGTGAGTGTGCTAGAACATGGAATATCTGTATATAACTGAGTTTGCGTGTGTGTGTGTGTGTGTGTGCTTGTGAAGCTGTAGACCTCGCGATCTCACGCACAGGAACAATCCGAGCCCCTCAGGACGGCACACACTAACATTAAGGTCACGTGACCTTCGTAGAGATCAACACACTCCCGTACTCAGTCACGCTGGAATGCAGTTACACAGACAAACGGGCACATACACACGCAGCTGTGTTTGCGTGTGTGTGATTAGTTTTTTTCTGTTTTTTTTTTTTTTTTCAGTCGAAATGTCTTTTAAAACAGAGCAAGATTTGAGCAAATAATTTTTTTTTTTTTTTTGGTTAAAACTATTCTTTTTTTTTCAGTAGGATATAAGAGACTTCGTTTCTTTTTGTTCTCGACCCTTCCAGCTCTTTGATGATGTAATGCATGGAGAATTTTCCACACCAAGTGAAATGTACGGCGTCTTTAAAAAATCGGACCCTGCGTTCATACTAGCGGCTGTTTTACAAGTTTTTTCCAGTGTTGTCACTTCAAATTCTCATCTGATCAGCTTCGTATAACCTCGCCGCTGAATGCTTCATTCTGATTGGTCGGGTATTTTACTGTCTGCGCGGCAAATCAATGATTAATCACACATGAATCTGCTTGTTTTCATAAGTAAGTTAAGTAGAATTTCCATGGCAACGGCTCTGTGGAGGGAACGGTTGACGCGCCGCACTATAAATCTAACAATCAACTGATGCTATTTAACAAAGAGACACATATATTCGTTGATCTGGTGTAGCGCTCTATAGGAAGGTTTTTTTATTGAACTTTTTTGTTGATTTTTTGGTAAGGAGTCTCCTGTGGCGTTTCCCCCATGTTTTACGGTTTCTGTGAGGGAATTATTTTTTACCACTCCTATAACCTAATAACGTTTCATGTACAGTGCATAAAATGAATAAAAAGTCACACAGAGTTGCTGTGATTAAAAAAGGATAAAAAAAAAATAAATAAAAAAAAACACTTCAGGGACATCCTGCTACATTAAATTAATCTACGCGTCACCACTGGGTCGGGTTTTATTTAGTAGACATGCTCTGATGTACACTCCGTATAAATCTGTGTGTTGAAGTTACATTTAAATACTATAAGAAGTGAGAACTTGGGTAACTTTAGGTTCTGTTTTACTTTCAAGCGTCAAACGGTGTAGAATTAGGATGTAAGTAGGAACTGAAGCTGTGATGGTGTGGAGTCGGGCAGACAAACAACCTGAGGGATGACCCGATACGATAATCATCACAATACTGAGACACCGATTCGAATTGTGCGAGTATCATGATTCATAAGTATCTCGATTCAATATTATTTTTATTTGATTTTGTTACAATTCTAAGCTCTTTTAGCAAAAAATCTGCTCCTACCGCACAAGACGCCGTGCTGCCTGCCAGTGTACCGACAAACTGCTAAATTTGCCACCTCAAATGCAAACATATTTTGATTTAAAAATAAATAAATAAAAATCGATGTTAAAGTCTGAAGTTTGGCCAGGAAAAAAATTAACCGTCTCCAATTATTCTTGGTTTGTAATTTGTAACATATTGAAGAAAATCTTAATTCAGACGTTGTCTGAACCCTACTGTCACTTATTGCTGGATTCACGACTCACGTCACGTTTAGTTTTTTGTTTGTTTGTTTTTTTTCCCCCCCACTCGCTAGTGTGAACGCAGAGTATCTGGAATCTTGTCTGGGGCCGATGTTAAAAAAGCGTCCGTGCGCTGCGTTCATACGATGCTTCAGCATCCAGTGATTTGCATTGCTGGTTTGTCGTAGGCTTGCTTGTTAAAATTTGTGGACTTTGAGGAAATATATTAATTTTTGTGCTATAACCCAGTACACAGTGTGTGTGCGCCAAGTTAAGGGTTGATTGGAGCTGCCCTTGGAGAGTTCTACCGCTGGAATACATAGCTCTGGACGTTACATGACAACCAGGATTAGTTTCTCATTATCCTACCCGCAACCGGGGGGGAAACGACCGTAGTGACTTAAATAGCCCCGAAATGTAGCACTTTCACTGAATCACATTTTTTTTTTTTTGACAGTTATCCAAAAAAAATAAATTCCTAAGGTGCTAAAGTGATACCTTCCATATTAAAGCATTCAAAGAGGTCATCACTGTGACAAGTTATCGCCCACTGTTTCTCCAAAACACCTTGAGAGGACTTGGAAGTCTTCTCACACACACGTGAACAAACCTTCGGGTTTTTCGATATAATATATCAAACCAAACGAGTCCTGACGGCCGTCACGCGCCCAGTGTTAACATTCAATGGTAAAATAAACCATGGAATTCAGACCAGAGCAAAATACAGCTAATTATCTCCAGCAACATGTGTTGATATACAGAGCAGAGTGAACAGCAGAGAGATTGAAAAAGAATCGTGTTCTTCCTTTCTGGAAACCTCTCCTCAGCGCGCACAAAGTCACCAGCACTGATTGAGAAATCGCTTTTCCCGCTGCTCGTCAGAAGCATCGTCAAAACGCGAGTAAGCAGGAAGATGAGATTCACACCGAAACCAGACTCAGACGTGTAGACGAACAGACAACAGGTAGCAATTTCTTGTGAAATATGGCTGCTCAGCAGGAAGGGGAACCAAAAGCGATGGTTTCCTTGGACGCTTGGCCGAAGAGCACTCGGTGTACAAGTAGTTTTTAATCACACATTTGCAGCTTCAGTTCCATGCAACAAAAGCCTTAAACCAACAAGAACCTTCTCAAAATATTTGGATATCCTGTTTCCCTTGAGTAGCATATATACTTTTTTTTATATTCACAGCATTTAAAAGGTCTGTTCATTCCCAACTCTTTGACCGGATGTTCCCTTTGTGGATGACCAGTCCTCTCAGATACGACGAAAGGCTTTTGGGAAAGGCTTTTGGGACAGCAGTTTTTTTTTTGTTGTTGTTGTTGCAAACCCTGTTTTCCCCCCAACTCTACATTTAAAATTTTGGGTTAAGCATCATCCTTGCACACAAGTTGCAGGAACTTCAGCAAAGCCTTGTTCAATCCACCCATTGAAGAGATCTTTTTACTGCAAACCCTAACGCCCGACCTGGGTATTGATTCGCGGATGGCCAAGCCTACCGTTTAAGAGAAGTTGGTTTTCAGGAAGAGAATCTTTGTTCAAGTACATCATCATCTTGCACAAATCCCCCTTTTCTTACTGTCAGCTCCTGGGTTCAGATGCTCCTGGACTGAAGAGCTCCATGGCTGTAGTGGCAGAGCAGAGATTGGCACGATCCCAATCTGGGCTGAAAGTGACTTCTGGCTCTGGGGAGAGCGTGAGAAGAAGAAGGGTGCCAGCGTCGGAAGAGCATGCTGAGGAGCAGAGGTCCTCCGTGGAGAAGGTGAGGCTGCCGAGCTTGGCCAACGAGTTGGAGCGCTTTAGACGGGAAGGCACTGTGAGTCCGGCCAGGCGCATCCTCGTTTCTATCTCCTGTGCCCGCTGGCGAACCAGACCCGGCTTTCCGCGAACGCTGCGGATGCTGTCACTGCTCGAGCTGCGCGTCAGCGTGGAGCCGTGCGGGGAATAGACTGGCGTCAGCGCTCCCGAATCCTCAACTGCAGGTGGCACTGACGTCCAGAAGTCTCCTGGAGTACTGACCATTCCAGATGAAGTGTCTAAAGAAGCAGAAGGACGTTCTGGCGTCTCCGCAGAGTAGTGTGTTGCAGCAGCTCCTGCGTGTTCACGGAACCGCTCCTGGAACAGGCCTGAAAGTTTCTCCAGTCTCTCCGCTCGCCGCCTAACCAGGCCGGACCTCTGTAGCTGGTCTAACGTCTCCTGCTGCTGCTGTGAGCTCCCCTCTCTGGATAAACTCGGAGCCTTCTCTTCTGCCTTGTCCTTGCCCGATGACCGTTCGTCCTCTTTGACCCCTTGCCCCAGTGCTGTATCCTTTGTTGGCTGAAGATCGGGTTTGCGTGACTGGCTTCCAGACTTGTCCTTATGCACCGGGGGTGGAATGGCTGATGTGCTGCATGAATCTGAAGCTGTCTTGGTGCACTTGTTGCATTTGCAGTTTGGGCCACAAAGACGTAGTCGTGTGGGTGTGATAGCCTTGACTCCAACACTGGTGCAAGATGGCACTTCTACAGAGATACTAGGCACACCAGAGATGGGTACGGGGGCAAAGCCACATCCACTGGCATTAGAGACAGTACTGGAGGTTGAAAGAGAGCTGGATGGTGGTCTGGGGCTAGACGACTGTTTCTTAAGGGCACTCTCCTGTACAAAAAGACCAGATAACAGAACGTTACAGAAGAAAAGCTAAGCACACAGGCACTCAGTCTAAAGGTATTCCCTATGAAAGGCTTAAAGGAATTTACTATGAAAGGCTTATTTACTACAAAAGAGCTACTATGATTGAAATTATATTTATTGCATTTTCTGACTATGGAACAAAAATAGATCATCAGAAGATTTACTCACAGCAAGGCTGTTTCGTGTCCGGAGGTGGTTGTTGTTGTTGGAGTTCTCGTTGCAGAGGTGATTCATGTTACCCAGATCGATGCCACTCTCCTCCGCTGCACCCCCTTCCCTCTCTCTTCTCCCCCCCTCGGCCAGTGCCTGCATCTCCTCCTGCTCTTTCTTTGCCTCCTCCTCATCTTCCTCCTCTACAGTGCTGAACTCCAGGCGCAGGCGCAGCTCCTCCAAAGGCTCGGCACCACGAGTGCAAGTCTGCGCCGCCGTGCCCTCTCCAACGGGTGCAGCGAAGCGGGGCGTTTCGAATGCCTCGTCATCCAGCAGGGCATCACGTTCCACGTCTTCGATCTCGATGTAGACTCGATCCACATCCAGCAGAGGCGCCGGCATGCGCACCGGCGTCGACGGTTCGCTGTCCAGGGCCGAGTCTGACAGACGTCTGAAGTAGTAGTTGTAGTTCTGGGGGTTGGAAGGGTCGAGCTCCAAAGCAAGGGGTGAGGTGTGGGCAGCGGCCTCGCAGCAGGAGGGACCGGCCCCCGGGGATGAGGAGTCGGCGCAGCAGGGTGCTGCAGGACGCTGACAGTCGGGGTGATCGCATTCAGAGTCCGGATGCCACAGCCGATTGTGACGCTGCTTGCTGTAGTGGATTTAAAAAATTATTTTTTTAATAGTTTGCAAATATTGCGTGAGCGATTACTGGTTAGTAAATAACTTTTGAAACTTACATAATAGTGACTTATCGTTGGTGTGTTGTAATTATTCCATGAACAATGAAAGATCTCCTCTGTGGAGAATAGCCTTACCTTGCATCCAGAATGCCTTCGTATTCAGCCAGCTGTCTCATGAAGCTTTCGTTCGGCCGCGTGACGCTACGTTTCTGTTTGACAAAGTTGTAGGCTTTCTCCAGGGTCCAGCCGTACTCTTTCATGGCGTAGGCTATGACCGTGGACGCCGAGCGGCTTACACCCATCTTACAGTGGACCAGACACTTGGATTGGTTCTTCCTGAAAAGTCAAGTGTTAAAAAAAATTTAATCTAGGAATAAACACAGTAGCATTCAAAACTTTCTTGGAACTGACGCCGTCACTATGTTAAAACTTAAGGCTAAACTTTCTGTCCAGCGTTCTGCCAGCATGTAATGAACTGTAACACATCTCTATTCACAGGTTAACGGTTAACAATCTTCAAGACCAACACTTGATTACATTATTTATCTCTGTGCATTTTCTCCTACTGTTTCTTAGCAAGTACTGTTACTCAGTGATTGTTTGAGAAATAAAAGTACAAACTACTGTCCGTCGTGTGTGTCTTACTTAGCCTTAACGATGAAGTTGTACGTGTCGTTCCAGTGAGCCAGCAGGTCCGTGGTCTCCTCGTCGTACACACGCACGTTGTGGTAACAAAAAGTTCCCGGGAAAAAGTTGTCAATCTCCCGTGTGACATTCAGGATGTAGCCCACCCTAAGAACAAAAACAGTATGGTTTTAATTAAGAGAGATTCACTTAATGTGCATCATAGTTCCCACACATCGTAAATGTACTGATTTGTATCCCGTCTCTGCTAACGATACTAAAACATTGTAATTTTACATTTTGTCTTGACTGGGTCTTAAACAAGCAATTGAGATTTTCCCCCTATTGTGACCTCATATACCAAGAGACCCAACCCTGACTCAAGTGAATAGTTCAGTCCAGGCTAGGCTAGTGGATAACTGCTAACGGCTAACCTAGGGTAGTAAGGGCTAGGTTGGCCATTAGCAGTAAGCAACTAACCGCTAACGGCTAACCTAGCCTTCTTTATCACCTCTACTAGGTGTTGTTACTTTTATATCACTAAATATCAAGGATGTCATCGTGAATTATTTATCATACATATAGTTTTCCCTTACTTTGTTTGCTGCGAAATCCTTGATATGGTCCTGACAATTGATGCTACCTGTCCCTCTGTTCTGATTGGCTAGAAAAATACACTTCCTCAAAAGGGAATGTTCATTTAAAGCTACAAACAACGAAATGGTACTTTTGGAAAAGGAGTGCAACCAAAGTGAGAGAACCAAGCACTCCGACAACTGCATGAGTTAAATTTTAGCTGGCGCGTTACCAGACCTTATGGAAACATGTACATCTTAACCTGGTAAACTTGTTTAAAATGGAGTATAAACCGGTAGCTTTAAACCGGCAAAATCATCACCATTGAGTACATTAGGTATGATAGAGACACTCTTGTTTCTATTGGTATACAATGTACTCACAATTC
>JAQQZT010000014.1:6475750-6494619 GCA_030068275.1 Clarias platycephalus
GTCGTGTAAGCATTTCACTGCATATCGTACTGTGTATGACTGTGTATGTGACAAATAAAATTTGAATTTGAATTTGATTTAATACTGTATGTGACCTTAAACTCACCCTGTCTCCTGAAGCTCCTCCAGATTGGAAGCGTTCCATTCAGATCCCTAAAATACACAGGATTTACATAACAACCTCCAGCATTACTCTTATTTCTAGTATTACTTTTGGATTTTCAGTAAGACTTTTAATGAAGGCTTCATTTTTCCCACTGACCAGATAGAGGTGGTCGAATATGAGCGTGGCTTTATCCATCTGACCCAGGATCAGCAGAATCTCGTTGTCGATGAACTCTTTGTACTCCTTCAGATTGCAGTTCATGTGCTGCTCGAGCTCAGTACGGATCTGACAGACAACACAGGATTTAAAAAAAAAAAAAACAATAATAATAAATAAATATATTTTATATATAAATTCTTAACACTACAGCTACAACAGCTAGAGATTTTAATTATGAGAAGATCATTTTTCATCTACAGTTAATTAGAGTTAATTATGCCACATTGCTTTTATAAATACTGAATTCTGATTGGTCAGAAGGTAACAGTGCAGAAGTGCATTTAATGCCAAATAAGTTATAAATATTCATGTTTAATTAGATATTCTATTCCAGGATCTTCATCCTGATGGTACAGAACTGAACACAGCAGTGTGTTTCTTCATTTATTTATTTTTTACCTCCTTCGACGTCACATTCTCCAGGTCCTGCAGCATCATGATGCTCCTGAGTTTGGTTTTGATGAGGCATTCTGTTCGCTCTCTCTCCGTGGGCCTGGACAGAACACCAGATGAAGATTAAGCCAGAGAAGAGCTCCGGTTTGAGTCAAAATCTAAAATCATTAGCAACTATATCTGTTTTGAGATCTAGCCTGTTTCATGTTATGTGAAATGTCTGGATACACACATTGCTGAATACGTTATCAAACATGAACCAGACGTCTCTTTTTATTATAGGTGTCTGAGATACATTTAAAATACACCGAAACGACACGTGGACACGAACCACAAAGTGAACGAAGCAAAAAGCTTCAGGTTAGATGAAGGGAAGTTTAGGAACTCACTTGTCTCCGAACATGGCGGGCGAATCGGGCCGCATGGTCTCCAGGTCCTGCATGGCGTTCCACTCGTTGATGCAGCTCTGCTCGGAGGAGATGCAGCTCTCATAGTAGCCCGTCCAGGTGAGCGCAATTCCACCGGGGAAGTAGTTATATCGCCGCGAGACCTCACACGCTTTGTGCAGCACCTGCAGCGCTGACCTGGTAACAGGCCAAAGGTCAGGAGTGAGACACGGAGACTGGACTGCTCCCATTATTAGTCACGATAATAACGATGTCTATAAAGCGCTTCAAACTGCATCGTTTCAATCGTCATCATTAAGAGGAGAAACCAGGATTCTGTTCACAGCCACATTGGTCAATTCTGATTTTGGATCTGTATGTCATGATGGTTCACATTCATAACTACAAGTGACTTTTCTCTGACGCCATCAATACATCAGATACAATATATATCCAATCCAGGACCGCATATAAAAGCGACTCAGATCTGATTTGAAACATCATCACCACTGTGCGTTCAGACAGCCATAAAAAAAAATCTGATCTGTTCGACATTGGGGTAAAAAAAAAAAAAAATCTGAATTGATGGTAATGTGAACGTAGCCGAATGTTTTCAGTCCATTAAGTAGTTTTGTTTACATTTTGTCCCCCTCCCATAGGTGGCCTTTAGACGAGCGCTGGTGCAGCTCTCACATTCTGAGCTTCTGACATTTCAACCAGGATTTTCTGACTCTCTCCCTGAATGCTGTCGCTGACTTTCCCTAAAGTGACTGATGATAATAATAAGATAATAAGACAGGACTTTTTCATGACATTTCTGCGACAACGAAATGCAGTTGGGAATCCTACAGCTGGCACAGATGACCGTGGTAAACAGACTGTCTGTAAAGCACTAGGGAAAGAAGACTCCTCTATTCCGTTCCATCAGGCAGAAACTCGCAGGACGACGTGAAGCGCATACAAAACATCCTCGTCAGTCAGCAGCATCAATTCCACCAGTCCACCACCAGGTGGCAGTCAACAGCCAAATTTGGCAAATCTCCCACTGTCTTCTCATCGACAGTGTGAAGGAGTAGCGTGTCCTCAGGAACAGAGCTAGAACGAGGCCTCGGGTACGAGGCGGCCGGGATGAGAGCGGGCACACGCTTATCCAGCGTTATCGCTTCCTCTTTCCATCGTAATGAAACGAGGTATTCACGCCCTGGCCTCGAACATGAAACCAGAGCTTCTCAGGACAACAATGCTGCTGTGTCATGAGCGATCACCTTTCATTTTTTTTATTCAAATCACTAGGACTGTGTGCTTAATGGAAGGAAAAAATGTCTATCTAGTAAGACCAGCTCGCAAATGTTCAGGTGATCGTAGTTTAACATATTTACAGTAATATGAAATCTGTTCCCGCCTTCCGGATCTAAAAATACATTAATAAGACTGAAGTTTGTGTTACATCATGTGTTACTTCCTGAACTGTTAAAAAAATAAATAAATAAAATCCCTACGGGGATGAACACATATTCGTCGTGTCTTACCACATGGCCTGAACCGACACGGGCTTAAAGATGTGTGTGCGTCCCGCCGTTGTCATGCTGAATCCCCTGCGGATGAGAACGCAAAGGTCAACAGAGGTCAACCTAGCCAGACAGTTACGGAAATTTAAATACATGTTATAAAGCAGAAATTCAAATATCCTTCTTATATACCAGTTCCTTACTCTGCTCCAAAATCATTGAGATGATTGTTGAGACGGATGTCGTTACAAATGAACCACACTTGAGCACTGCTGGTGCTAGAACTTTACACCACAGAACTACTGAATGTTGCAAAATCTTTCTAACATTCACGACAATATTCACACAGCTGCATGAGACTGCGTTAGCATGCTTTGACCAGTAGGGGAGGTTGCACTCACCCGTCTCCGTCCAAATGGATCTTTGTGTCGCTCCAGAGAGGCAGGACCATCCCTATAGAGCAGCTTTTACTGTAGGGACAAAAGAAATGTTACCCAGTTACTCTGATTTCAGTCTGCAGAGATCCTAAGTAAACACATGAATGTAGCTGCTCAGCCTAGACATTTCTGATGTTTAAATGGGAACTCCTGTGACAAATTCACTTTTTAGCCATTTGGAGACTCGATATACAAAAAAAAAATCCAACTTTTTGTCCTTTTTCTATTTTGGAATTGTTCAGGACTTAAACAAGCCAGTTTGGATTTCCCCTAATGTGACCTCATAAGACGAGTCCGCTCCTCTGGCTTGATGCTCAGGCAGGGTGTGGCTCAGGAGTAGCTCCTTTACATAGGAACTGAAACAGCAGGTTCAGAGAAGGAGTGAAATTAAGCCAGTTTGATATATGAGAAAAAAAGTTTTGTTTTTTTTTTCGGGAAAAAACACCAGGACTTTTATTGCTGCACCTGTTAAAGTTAATGGAGCCAACATCTAAAATACGTTTCAGCCTTTAGTGTAAAATATATGAGATATTCTATTATACATTATAATTATCTTATACGAGGGTGTTCAAGTCAAACCAGGACTGATAAAATTTCTCGTGAAAGAAGGCGTAAAACTGATTGCACAAGCAAGCAAGTACGGTAATGAGACACTTAGACACCTGTCTGTGGGGACTGTACACACCATCATTCACCAGCACCACTTGCACATTACAGGAACTCGGCTGGGAGTTATTGCCACACCCTCTGTACAGTCCTAACCTCGCTGCAAGCCATTTCCACATGTTTGGACCATTAAAGGAGTTCCTGGGAGGCCAGTGTTTCAGCCATGAAGCGGGCAGTTCGATCATGGCTTTGGTGTACTGAGGAAACTTTCTACCATGATGCACCAGTGTTAGGGGATTATATAGAGAAATAAAAGCGAGTGTGTTTGAATTCTCATCAAAAGTCCTGGTTTGACTTGAACGTCCCTCATATTCTATTCTATCACAGCTTTGGGTGTCACTGACTCTAATATGAAATGACATTCGCATGTCCAGCTTTAAGCCACGCCTCCTATCTGAGTTTGCTGAAAGTGATTCAGCTCTCGCTCTGTATTTATCTCTGTGACGCCCTTTTGTCCTTTTTTTTTTAATAGATCGGTGCGTCATACGCTGTTAGAAACCACACACGCGCAAATCTGTTCGACACTGAGCAACTCGACACACCTGTTCGAAGTGAGTGTGTCATTATTCACAATTTATCAGACAATCTGTGCCAAAATAAATTACCCTTTTAATTTGTCAAAAACTGTGCTTTTATAGGTTTTGTTTATTTAAGGAAACTTGTATATTAAGTTCTAATCTGAACTTAAGTTCTAAAGTGGGTGGAGCTTAAATCCTTGTTAAAATAAATGTTTTTTTATTTACACCTATTTGATCAGCAAGTGAAAATCAAATGATGCAAACATCAAAAATGTCTTGGCTAATCGATTATTTATTTATTTATTTATTTATTTTTCCACCAAGCAAACGCTTTAAATGTAAAACATTTCCAAGACATAAAGAATATGCAAAATACACGTATTTACACACACACTTCTCTTCTCCATCATGCTTCTCTTCAGTTGAACCTTCATAAATTGGGCTGAAATGAATGATGTAAAGTCTCGCTACTGATCCGTTATTGCAGCTGTTCACGTGGTCGGATCGAGCGGCCCGGTCGCACTGACTCAGAGCGTTTATGCTTGGAATTTTCGTTCGTTATTAGTTAAGGAAGAAACTATGCTGTGCTAATCTTGCTTCTGCCTTGTTCTTATCCTGCACTGGGGGTAGGACATGGATTTGGTCTCTAAAGCCGGGGTCAAAGTTGAACTTAAGAATTCATGCATCATCTTGTCCTGGATTGGCTTCATACTTGCCATCAGTGCATGTTTTCAGTCTAATCCTAGGGGAACGTTTCAAAAATGAAAAGCATTTGGTTTGTTTTTTTCAGCAAAGTATACATGGAAAATGTGAACAGATATAAAAAGACTTATCGTATGGTCAGTTAAACTGCAGATATATTGGTCTTTATTCCAATTTTGCAATCTAACACGAATATGTCTATTTTCAGGAGATTCAGTCAAGTTACACAAGGAGCAGAAATTCTTTTAATAAATAAATTAATTGCAGCATCGGCGCAAACCCTCCTCATCCGGAGATCAGTGTGTGTGTGTGTGTGTGTGTGTGAGCTCGCAGGCGGGTTGCAGAGGACAAGCAGGTTCCCAGTGAGTGACAACCTGTGTATGTTAGAAGTTGTGTATTTATACAGTAGGGTACATTGAAACTTTGCATTGAGGCCCTTTTCACCTGTTAAACAAAGAACCGATGACGCTGGCTGTGTACCGTGTGTGTGTGCGCGCGCGCACTCACCTGTCTTTATTGTTGAAATCCATGCCGAGCAGAATATTTTCCTCCGTGTCCTGTCTGCCACTTGTGTAAACCACCACCATGTACCGCACACGATCTGACCAAGCACTCTCCAACCGAACCGCCTGGCCAACACACACACACACACATCATACTGATTATGAGAACCAGTCACTAATGTCAGTAGACAGCAAAGCAGATATTAAAAGAACCCAAAGTATTGTGAATAAGGTTTTTGTCTGAGGTATAAGAGTTTGTTTACAATGACAAAACCATATAATGCCCCAACTTAACTCTTCCACTGACTCGTACAGGAATGCGGTCCTCTGGTTCTGAGCCGGCTATCTTGGGACCCGTTAGCGCTACGGTCGTTTTGCTTTTCTGAGAGAGAAGGCTTTACTTTTGTGGGATGTCAAGTTTCTTGTCTTTGGTCACAAGAGCGATTTAAATTTAGTTTAAATTTAGGCGAAATGGCCTGAGAATAGTCAGAGTGAGGAGTCAGTGTTATCCAATCAGGATTTCCGTTTTTGTGTGAGTTGTTGTTTCGCTCCAAACGAATACTTATACTGTAACTCCCAAACGGTTTGAGCGTTTCTCTCCGCAGGCGTCAGGAGACCCGGCTGAACGTTTTGCTATACGTTTTGTGGGGGCGTGTGCAAAACTGAGCAACGATCAGAGAGGGAGAATCAGAGAGAGTTTTTTTTGCTGACTCATCGTCAGTACGGTACAGCACACGACTCTATTGGTTTTCAATGGAGTGTGTTTTGGTGGGAATAATTACTTTTGATCAACATGTTTTTACGAAGTACTAGAAATCGTGATGATTTCTAGACCAAAGGATGAGTGAGCTCGGGCCACGGGAGACATGGGGTTTGGCCCGAGTCCCAAACAATCCTCATAACTCAGAAACAATGTTTTTTTTTTTTCCTCAGGAGAATTTTTTCAGAGCATTCTGGAGACGCGTTTGTCCCTTATGATACCAGTTTTGTGGGGGTTTATGCTCAACTGAGTGACACACGGCTGTCTACTCAAACTCTGAAAAACAAGAGTTTTATTTTGAAAAAAAACAGTCGGTCGGATGCCTCTTAAAAGTTAAATATTGAAATCAGTATAAAACCTAACAGCAATGCTGACCAGGATAAAACAATCCCATATGTTCCACACTGTCGGTTATGTACACTAGGTTTAATTCGTCACCCCAATACTACAGAGTTTGTTATTTTTCCCCAACATCAATCAATGTTTCAGTGTAGGAGTTGGTGAAAAAACGCCAACAATTCTCAGCAGTCAAAAATTATCCGCACGCTGTCTGTAGAATTTATTTTAGAACTTTTAGAAAAGACACATACATAATTTTTCGACATAACCTCATTGCTTTTCAGTACACTTTGTCCATCTGTCAACAAGCCTTCGTGCTCCCCCGTTAAAATACGTTTTAGCTGTGATCCACAAACACACCGCTATCTTCACTTCTTCATCAGAAGTAAATCTTCTCCCCGTACTGGCTGGTGAAAGTCTTATAGAGCGAGACCAGGACTATAGGGAAGACGCTTTAACACCTCAAAACTACGTTTTTGCAGAGTGTCCACAGTGTGGGCAGAAGTGTGCAGACGTGCATTGCCGCCCTTGGATAGCGGTCCTCCCAAAGTTTAACCTTCAGCACTTTAATAAGTGTCTCACTGTAACAAGCACTGTTGACTGTTGATCCTTTTTCTTGATAATGTTCCTATACTGGCCCCTGAGAATCTCAGAAAACTTAAGGAATTTCCCAGCTGAGGGTTGACACTTGAACTTCTTCTCGATCTGCGATTGAAGATGTTTCCGTTCCATACTGTACTGTTTACTCTCAGGCTTATAATGATGAATCCATGTCTCGTCACCAGTAATGATTCTCTTTAAGATACTTTCATCTTCCTTAGAATATTGGTGAAAATCTGGTTCGTAGATATTCTAACACTTCTGTTTATGCTCATCCGTGAGTTGTTTCGGCACCAGGTACTCTCTCAGACCACAAAAAAATTTATCATAGCATGCTGCTCTTCATTCGTGTAAATCACTAGTGAGGCGTCTATTTCTGCTCGCGTTGAACGGAAAGCGTTCATGACATGTTTTAATATAACCGGAGTGCGGATAAATTTTTATATGTACAGTATATGTACAAATATGTAGTCTATTTCAGCATAAAAGCACATTTTTTGCCAGGCAATTTACATCAAAATGGTTGCGGTACTGTGTTTAACAGAAACAAACCAAAAAAAACAAAAAAAAAAACACACTAACACAGAACAGGCATCGGCACAAATGAAAAATGAGGGGCTTGTATGTATGTAGTCCTGTAATGGCGGTAATGACATTTGGACATGGTTTGGACATTTACACACACAAAAAAAACAGTCATTTGTAATGAATCCAGTAAAGAATGTAGGTGGTATGTGTATAAATTTTCCATCTGATTTATAGAAAACATAACGCATCATGACATGTATCATTCCAGGATGGAGAAATGCCTTCACATGGCATTATGTCACTGTGTACAGAATGTAGTCATGCTTTAAGTATGTCAGTAATATACATATACATGTGTGTGTGTGTGTGTGTGTGTGTGTGTGTGTGTGTGTGTGTGTGTGTGTGTGTGGTTAACACCTGTTTTTTAATGCTGTGCTGAAATGTAATCTAATTACACTCATCACTGAAGAGTGTTTAAGTGGTGCTAGAAAATGTCCTCCCTAATCAGGATCGTGTCTGGTCCTCGTTAATACTGAAATACGAGGAAAATGTATTGTAACTGCCGTGCAACAAACACTGACGGACTACACATAACCGCTTCAAGAAACAACAGGTGAAAAGGGTGTAAACACTCAGCTATAATGTACCAACAAGCGCGCCCGTGTGTGTGTGTGTGTGCGCGCGTGTGTGTGTGTGTGTGTGTGTGTGTGTAATAGTGTGCTTGCGCTCACCAGTTTGATTCGGTCCTCTGAGCGAAGAATGTTGATCATCACCTGTAGGTGCTGAGGTAAATCTCCTATTAAAAGACAGAGCAGACACTGGTAAAACACAACCCCGATGACCTGGGTTTTAATAAACCAGCGCCGCTCGATACCATGACATACTGCATGTGTTAAATCAACGCAAACATAATAGCAATAAAAAACACAGCAAGATTTATGGAGCTGAGGAGCAACTGGAATGGGGAGGAACGAATGATTCACGTCTCGATGAGTGAGGAGGACAGGACGGAGCCAGCCGGCGCTCAGGGCACACTGCGCAGCATCCATCCGCGTACGTGTTCGAACTTCATGTAAATTACTACAGCTCCGAGAACCTGAGCCTTATGTTTGTTTTAAATCCAACCCTGGTCCTCAAAAGTATGTAAAGCCAAGTACACACACACACACACACACAACCACACACACAACCACACAGAGAAATGTAATGTGAAGATTCAGCAGATACAGTTAAGCTTCTCCAAGTTCAAGACTTAAACATGTACAGTAGGTTCCCAACATTGAAATAAGTTTCGCAAGTCCAATTTGATAGTACGTCTAACAAACATTGTCCATGTACTAGGATACGAACACAACTGGCTATTCAAAGTATAAAACTAACATGTTCCATGATCTTGTCCTTGTTCTTTAGAATCTTGTCAATGGTTGAACGATTCAGGTTAAAAAAATGAGAAATGTCTGCCATCTTTTCATCTCGCTTCATTCTTTCAATTATTTTCAATTTTGTCTCCATCATTATTGCTTGACTTGCACAATTATAGCAGTACCAGCTTCCTCACTGCTGATACTGCTATGAATTAACTTCCGCAAGTGAACGTGCATGAATGCATGTTCTTATCTTTGAAAGTTCATAACTCGAATGTTTGTATGTAGGGGACTTACTGCATAAATACAGTTTTGGGAAACAGAACACTCACTTCTGATTGGCTGACAGGTGACTCTCTCGTAAATCACGTGGCTGATAAATTCTTCTTTCTTGTGAGTCAGAAGACTCAGTTGAATTTTTTTTTTTTTTATGACAATAGCCACTTCCTCAATTCCGATTTTTTGTTCAGATTGTGTTTGCATGTCGTGATGGTTCATGTCCATAATTAAATGTGACTTTTAACTGACTTTAAAGTAGAGGCGTTTGTCCTCCGAGACAGCACACATGAGATGATTTGTCTTTTCTTGCGCCATCTAGGTTAAAACACCATGAGCTTGTGTGAGAGCTCATTTAATTCAAACAATTATTTGATTGCGATGATGAATGAATTTATATATATCATGGCAAGTCACATGACCATGTATACGACATGTATTCAATTTAGGACCGCATGCAAAAGTGACAAGTTAAAAATAATAAGTGACGTAAGACATATTAAGGCAATCTATAATGTAAGTAAATATTTTACTTTATACTAATGTTTTTGTCACGACCATAATTTGTTATGAAAGCTACTGTATTAAAATACAAAAACATGCTGTTGGGTGTTGGGTTTATCAGTTCTCATTTGTTGGGATCACGAAATACAAGTCCTGCATTGAAATATTTATCTTTTCTGTCTTGTTGTGCATGTCTCTCTCTCTCCCTCGCCAGAGCTTATTCAATTCTCTTCTTTTCTACAAGTAACCTTAGACTCGTTTAACCTTTTGAACCTTAGCATAAAGAGTTTTGACACAAATTACCAAACCATTTTCAGTCCAGAATATGAACTCATACCTCGGTTCTCTCCTCTCGAGGTTGTAGAGTTTAAACTAGCCTAAGGTTAAAAAACAACATAAAACTAAATCCACCATGACCTTGCCTCCAAACACAACCTGATATGCAAAACAAGCTTTTTAAAGTTTTTTTTTTTTTTTTTTAAACAGCATTTCTTTGGATGCTGCGGTATGACGTGTCAGAGAGGGAGAGAGGGAGGGAGAGAGGACGGGAAGGGTATAGAGAGGGAGAGATGGCAGCCAGACAAGCTCGTATATCTAAACCACCGTCGGCGTTAATTAGCAGTTTGGGTCTCGATCAGATGTTGTTTTACACTCGGCCTCTGCGGCTGTTGTTCCTGCTTTCTGTTTTTCTGGCAACGCTTCAGGTTACCAGAGCGATGATCCATCATTGCAGCAGTGAGTCACGGTGCCACGGTCGGCATGGTGAGAACATCTGTCTGAGAAAAAGGAAAGCGACAAAGACCCGTGTCTGAATGGGACCAGGATTTAAGGAATTGGAAAGGTTGCAGGTTTGGCTAAAAGTCTCAATAGGAATGCAGATCTAAACTTAGTTCTTGCACTCCCCCCCCCGTGTATCGTGTACGCCTAAGGACGTGATCATCCATCATTTCTCCCTGTGCACGCGCTGAAGTCGTCCATTCATCAAACCTTTTCAACGAAAGGTTTGACCTTTAAAACAAGATTTTGATTTGCTGTTCCACGTCTAGAAAAGGAAAACAGAAGCAAACCTTCCACCTGGATCAAAGGTGCTTTTCTGCTGATCAAGCACTAGCTTGATTCTCCCTGACCTTTAACCTTGATAAGAGGAACAACTAAACTGACCTTGGGTCAGGGCAAAAGAGCACGTGACCAGATGACATGTCTAGACAGGAAAAAAAAAAACACACGGGAATCTTGTAACGATTCAGCTTCAGGGCATACTGTAACTGCAGGGTCTAATGTGGAAACTGGGCTACGGAAGCTGGAACACCAGAAAGCTGGGACAACCTGGGAGCTGAGAAAAGTTTCCCCTAATATTACTACATTAATAGAATGACTGCCATCACTTTATACGCCACTTTGATTAGGAGTTCAGACTTGACAAACTGAAGTCATGCAGCACAACCCGTCACTCTGGTTCCTACCTCCAGTAGTTTTGTCAAGAGATAATTATAATACAAACAAACCAGAATAAAAGAGCTACCATAATTACTGTTTACAACAGCATCACTTCCTATATTTTATAAAAGCTTGGCTATTTAGTCGAAACGTCTTGTACACCTTCTGACAGGTGCTGCAATTTATACAGCTTGATACGGTTGATTTCTTTCAATTATCGTCTGTCCGGTTTGGGCGAGTCCGTGCCCATGACAGCATCAGATTGCCGTCGTTGGCTGACAGGAGTGGAACCTGATCTGGTCTTCTGCTGTTGTAACCCATCCGCCTCTAAAGATTCAATGTTCTGTCCAGACCGAGATGCTTTCCTGATCACCATGCTTGTAAAGACTGATTATATAGATTACCATAACTTGGAGTTTGTGTAGAGATACCGCGCACCATTCACATTGTCGTGGGTAAGCAATGCGTGTAGGCTCCACGGCACCTGGAAATGGGTGTGTTACATTAAACAGGAAGTGGACATTTTGTCCCCAAAGTTGATGTGCTGGAAGCAGAAAAAATAGGAAAGCACGAGTGATTTTGACGACGGACAAATGGTGATGGCAAGATGACTGGGTCAGGGCAATTCCAAAACTGAAGCTCTTGTGGGACGTTCCTGGTCTACGGTGGTCAGGATCTAAAAAGGATCCAAAAGTGGCCTAAGGAGGGAAATCTGTCATGGACAGCAAAGGCTCACTGATGCACTTGAGGAGTGCAGGGTGTCCTGTGTTGTCTGATCCAATAGAAGAGTTATTATAAGTGTTGGAGCACACTGTACATCAGTTTGTTTCGTATGGGGTTGTGGAGTGGAAGACGGGTCAAGGTTCCTATGCTGATGCTGAACCGTGTCCACCACCAAAGGCGCATCAGGACTGGACCACGGAGCAATGGAAGAAGGTGGCCTGATCTGGAGAATCATGTTTGTGGCACAGTGCATGCCCGTCACTTACCTGGGGAAGCGATGGCACCCAGATGAGCTATGGCAAGAAGGCGAGAGGGGACATAGGCAGTATGATCCTCTGGGCAATGCTGAACATTATTGCTACCAAGTACACCCATTCATGGAAACCATGATGGCAGTGGGCTCCCTCAGCAGGAGAGTGGACCCGGACACGGTTCAAGAATGGTTTGAGGAACACAATAAGTTTGTTGTCCCAGCCCCCAAATTCTCCAAATCTCACTCTAATTCAGTATCTGTGGGACGTGTTGGACAAACAAGCCTGATCCTCACAACTTGCAGGATTTAATGGATGTACAGTACTATTGACGGCAGGGAGTTAGATACCACAGCACAACTTCAGAGGTCTAGTGCAGTCCACGCCTCGATGGGTTAGTTGGTGGGGTTAGTTATTATTTGCCTGTAGCCTGTAGAGTCATTCTCTGTCTGTCTCTTTGTTTCCTGCCGTGCATTACTGTTGCACTTTTTTAATACGCTCCGTTGTCACACGCATTTTATTTAAGTTTGTCTTATTAACATGAAGAGTGATGAATTCTTTTTGGTGCATGATTAAACTTGATGCAAATACTTTAACATCACTTTAAATATTCACATACATTTCCCTATTTGTATTATTATGTGAGTATTCTTTACTCTCACACAGGACTGCTGCGTACCGTGCATGCTGCAATCTGTAAGTGCATTTGAAAGTGAATGTATTTCATTATGTTGTTGTTCTGCTTAACAGCGTTTCAATTATGAAACAGTTTCAATTATGATCTATTGATTTGCATAAGATTAAAGGTTAAACCTGATCCAATCATCCAGCTGAAAATGTGCACTGATGCGTTCGATTTTTGTTGTTGGGGGACTGACACGGGTTTGACAGGTCAGGATGTAGAAGGGTGCTTGACTTAAAAACTCCGATCCACCATTCAGTATAAAGTTTTGAGATCAGCAACCTGCCGGGGTTAAAGTCAGAGAGATCGATAACTGAAACATTCGCTCTCTGTCCCCGTGATTTCGGGGACTTCCGCTGCCATGTGATCGTCAGGTGTTCAGATTCAAGTTCATTGAAGTTCATCACGTCTGAACACTTTTTATCAGTGTCAGAACGGACACATGCCTTACTACAGTATCTCTCTCTCTCACTACCCCTCGTCTCACTCTTTGTCTCTGAAAATAGAACCGGATACATCGTTCGTGTCCCGGGATCTCGAGTGGAACGGACACGGATTCAAAGAGACCTGAAACGCTGAAGAGGAGCAAAGTAGCGCACGAGGTAAACAGGGTGAAGGAGAAAAACATCCTGGAGGAATATCGACGCAAAAACATAAAATATGTATAAAATAAAAACAAAGGGCGCGGAAAGACATCCAAAAAAGCGGGACAGCTTATTTACCCAGACTGCTTTCTGCTCTATTGATTACAGACTTCCAGGAAAACAAGCGAAACGAAGGAGTGACTAGAATACAAACTGTACTGTTTAACATAATGTTATAACCTCAGAGCTTTTTATAGAACAGCACAGAGAGACACGTACAGGGGGGGAAAAAAAAAAACAACAGTAACTATTCCCATGACCGAAAGCTCTCTCAGCACACAGAACAGAAGCACTCGACCCGCATCTCCTCGTGTACGCCGCAATAAACCGTCAATCCGCCTAATGCCCACACACACACACACACACACACACACACACACACACACACACCGCTTATAGTGTCACACCTAACGGGTCCTGTGCAGCATCTGTGTTAGCATTAGCAAGGTTATCTGTACAGGATCGGAGGACCGAAAGGAAGAGCGGTTGCGCAATCAGAGCAGACACATGGGCTGAGAGAAACAAACACGCTGGAAAAAGATTGACGTTCAGATTCACTTTCCCGAGACCCGTCAGCATCGTGAGCGCCACAGAGAGAACAGAAACACCTCCGCGGTAAAGGTTTAATGAGAAGCGCAGACCAACTCTAGTGTCTCTGCATGCATGTCAAAACACAGGACCATTTGAATTCAATAAATAAATAAAAAATTATAATAAATGAATAAATAAACAAAAATTATTTATAAAAACACAGAGCTCAAAACATGCAATAAATGTTTTTTTTTTTTTTTTTTGTGACTGAATCATCCTCGGTTCTGTTCTCATACTCTAGACCAAGCGGCTATTTTCAGTCTAATTGCAAGTGTGTCTATATAGATGTGTGTATATATAGATGTGTGTGTGTGTGTGTGTGTGTGTGTGGGCTCTGAAGCTAATTACAGCCAATCTGAATCACAGTCAAGAACAAAACAAGCTAAAACAATGTATTATTATTTAATATTGTATTATTATCATCATTATTATTATTATTATTAATACTTTTTTTTTTTCAGGACCGTCTTTAGTACAGTGATCTGTAGAGCTGTAGAGGTTTTTTCTGTTTTTTCAATTCAAAAACAATTAACAGTTTTTTTTTCTGGTCATTTGGGTAAAAATGACAAATGGTCTAAAAAAATGTTTATTTCTTTAAAATATACTGCAGCTTTTGCTGCAGCTTCCAAATACTTGTGTTTTTCAAGAGTATTACATCTTCTTATTTTGAGTTCATTAGAGGTTAGGTACAGCCAATCTGAATCACAGTCAATCTGTCACACTCTGGACTGGAGCGAGCACCAGAACAAGACGTGATCAACAACACATCAAGTTACACAACATTTCACCTTTCAGGAACTTTAAAATCTGTTGGAAATGTGCACTGCCTGAGACGTTAGTGCTGACTCGCTCTCACTTATCTTCTGGACCGCTTTATCCTGTATTCTGGGTCGCGGGGGGCCTGGAGCCTATCCCAGGAGGCTTGGGGCACGAGGTCGGGGTACACTATGGACAGGGTGCCAATCCATCGCAGGGCACACACACACACACACACACACCCCCATATACAGTATATATATTTACATTCACACGCTCATTCAACCGCGACGGGAAATTTGCAAACACCAATTAGCCTAATCTGCATGTCTGTGGACTGTGGGAGGAAACCGGAGCACCTGGAGGGAACCAACAACTCCAAACACACACACAGAGAGGAGAATCGAACCCAAACACTGGATGTGCTACTGTATGCGGCAGTGCTAGGCACTAAATGACCGTGCCGCCACGTTAGCGCTATTAAATCAACCTGAAAACTGCGATGAACTGAAATCAAGATCAGTCGATAGTCTGTGAGTTACAGCTCACAGATAGTCAATAGAACCTGTTCCAGAAAGTTTTCTTTCTGAGGAGAGAGACTAAAGACGAATGAACGAGTGTTCCCAGCTGCTAGAATGAAAGTGACAACAGGGACTAAGTGGTTTCTGAAAGAATTATTTTGTTGAAAATAATTCACTTTCAGGTGGAAACAACAACTTCATTTCATCTCCACCAGGCTGCATCAACCCACTCCGACACTCCTTTCATTATGTACAGCAGTCTTTTGTTAGCGTTCAGTCTGAACGCTTTAATCCGATTGGCTGACGGAGTTTGCGAGTCGAACCTCCCATGAACAAAAGGAAATCAGTGCACGGGCTCGCCAGCGTGCGTGTGTGTGTGTGTGTGTGTGCTCACCTGCATGTTTGTGATGGGAGTGAGTCCTCGGACCCTGCGCACTGCTGCCCTGCTGCAGGAACAACGCAGCTCCCTTCACCATGAAAAAGCTCTCACTCAGACTGCAACAGAGAGAAACACAGAGAGACAAAGACATTTTAACATCTCCAGAGATCAGACACGATTTTCTTATACACCAAAAACACGCGCACACACACACACACACACAAACGTCTCATGGCACAGCATTGGCAGTGAGCATGCTCAACAGTGGTCCAATGCAGTAAAACAAACGAGGGGGAACTCCAGGTCTGAGTCAGTGCTGAAACACTGCAACGCTGGGGTTAATTAGCGCCTGTGAGCGCGCCGGTGATCGAGCGCAATCCTGTGTGCTGCAAATTCCAGCGTCTTCAAGCGAGACGATGATTAACCTCCGGCTGCGTCTGAGGTTTAACAAAAAACCAAACACACAACACGGACTGGTGGCGAGTCGTGTTGAGCTCAAAGTACTTCATAAGTGTGTGTTTTTAGACCATTTCGGAAGAGACAGCAGCTGTAACAGGTGAGGCGAGAAGGCGGCCGGCTCGGGATTTGAAAGGTGATGGAAGGTAAACGCTCGCAGTTGATGAGTTCAGGTTACTGAGACATCATGCGAACTGAAGCAGTAACATTCAAACGTGACATTTGTTCATATGGTGAACATTTTCCCCCTCAGATCCGGCATTACGTAGCGCGTTCTCATGAGGCCACCCTGTATATTCTACCTAAAGCCTCAGCATCAGCAAGGAAACCTTCACTGCTGGAGATACGAAATGAGGAAAACCATCGGATTCCTTCTGATACTTCTGTGAGAACATACTGAGGTCTTCAGTTATCCAGTCTGGGTGAGTCTCATAATAATATATTAAAATGTATCAGTGTTTTCCGTTCAAGGCTACCGTCTCCCCATTCACTGCTGAGCAGGTGTGAACATCCTACAATGATGACTTGCACCGTGATGGAGGGTCATTGGGTAAGGCCTTTAACTCTCAACTGCTCAGATGTACACCGATCATACACAACACTATGACCACCTGCCTAATATTGAGTAGGTCCTCCTCCTTTTGTCCCCATAACAGTAATGACCTGTATGTGTTCTGGCACCGTTCTATCAGAACCAGCATTAACCTTTTCATCAATTTGATCTACACCAGCGCTCTTACACGGGCCAGCCGTCACTCCCCATGTGCATCAGTGAGCCTTGATCACCAACGACCCTGTCGCAAGTTCACCGTTTTTTCTTCCTTGGATTACTTGTGGTATGGTTCTGATAGAGAGGTGTCAGAACACATACAGGTCCTTTCTGTTTAGGTGGCAAAAGTGGGGGCCAACTCAATATTAGGCCGGTGGTCATGATCAGTGTAAGTCAGTGATGAGGCAGTTTTTTTTCTGGAAATTCACATTTTGCGTAATCGCTCATACAAATGCAGCAGCATTCAGCTTAGTAACTGAAGCCCATTGTTAATAACCGCGCTCATACTCGGCCTTTCAACAGGTGAAGTGTATTACAGCATGACGCAGGACTGCCTCCATTTGATATTTTCACAGAGCACAGTTTGCTACTTTAGCCCTGACACAAAAACAGTATTGTGAAGAAGACTGGATCTTTTCTTCCTTTTGGACCTTGAGAGAAATAATAAGGAAAGTGATCTAACACAATTAAACAGGGCTTAGCGTGTGACCAGAACGTGAGCAGAACATCAGCCGAGCTTCAGAGAGCGAAATGGAGGCTGAAATATTCCAGAGGTCAGGATTTTTTCATGCCCAGCTGTGGTCGTGACCCTGTGCTGAGTCAAGCTGTTCCATTTTTAAGCCATTGTCTCTCTCTGCCTGGACTGGATGTCCTGAGAAACCCTGACCACAGCAGCCGGCGGAGAAAAAGAAACCAACAGAAGCAGCTTTGTGTAAAGAGTTATGCGTCAAACCCTCCTCTCCTCCTCCTCTTCTGACTCTCCATCTCTCGCTATCCTTCTCTCATTCCTTTTTTTGTCTCTGTTCGTCAATCTCGTCCCCCCCATCCCACCCCTCCCCCCAAAGCTCTGAAAGACAAAGTTGCGCTCTGTAAAAATGATGTTGGGGGCTTTTGTTTCACTCCTCTTTTCTTTTGTTCCGTCTCTCTTTCAATCCGCTAGCAGCGACTTTACCGTGCCGAGCATAAGCGCGAGGGTTTCTGAGAACGATGTCGCTACGTAAGGAACAGGTGCGGGGGGAAAAAAAAAGAGCAAGAATGACGGATGTGACAAGAAACCACAACAGAGAGAGAGAGAGAGAGAGAGAGAGGGAGAGAGAGAGAGAGAGAGGGGGAGAGAGGGGAGAAAATGACAAGCTGAACAGACTGCACTCACACCCAAGGGTGTAATTATGTTAACAGTTTTGTAGCGAGGCCGAAAGCGTCGTTTAGTGCTGAGTGAGTGAGGGAGGCTATTGTTTACTGATCACGACGATGACATTCGAAACTTCTCCTGCAGGACTTCGTGCAGGTTTCACGTCTCAATGTAGACGTGTCCATCAGGACTGGGATCCTGCAGGAGCGTGACGTTAGAATGTAAGGCGGGGATTCCCAGACTTTTTCGGCAAACATCTCCAAAAGGACGGTGATTTTTACGTGTGTGTAATGTTAAAGATATTCATTGACTTGCCACTTATTGTGAAGTGATTCGTAGGAAAATAATCATGACACATGATTTTGGTTCTGCCTCTCTTTGGAACTTGTCAAAGTGGGACTCGTGAAGACATTTCTGGTAATTAAGGTCGTAAAAACTGATCAACATTTACAGAGAAAATGATACGTGCTGATGAGCCTCTTAGTAATGGTGCAAACGTTTAAAGACAGTCGTAAGTCTGATCCCGACTGTGGTGGGTCAGAGCCCAGCAGTCATTCATGTGAACATTCGGAGAGTGGAGCGTCTGATCCTAAAAAATCGTCAGTTAACTTGCGGAAGAAATGCATCAGAATTAAGAATTAATGGCCTCCGAGTGGCGCAGTGGTAAAGCGCTCGCCCTATCATCCGGAGATCGCTGGTTCGAACCCCGGGTGATGCTG
>JAQQZT010000014.1:6586858-6604311 GCA_030068275.1 Clarias platycephalus
CACACACACACACACACACAAACAGAGGCTGACATCCACCCTGCGCTGTTTACAAAGCTCTCTCACACACACACACACACACACACACACGCCTCCATGTTTTTCTTAAGACACAGATACATGGACATTAAACCGTGTTGTCCTGCATCATGTCCACGCCTGTGTGCTCAGTGAGACAGTTAGATGAAGAGCAGTGAGAAGGGCGAGGAGGCTGTAACACGGCCCAGGATCTCATCAGCACAAATCTGTTAGAGACAGAGAGAGAGAGAGAGAGAGAGACAGACAGAGAGACGGGACCGCGCTGTGTCTCACTCACGGCAGTTGTCTCAGCTGGAACAGATCATCGTCCATGATGTAAACCGGCGCTCGTGTCTTTCATCGCCCTTACATTCTTCTTCTTCTTCTTCCTCTTGTTGTTGCTGCGCGCCGGGATTTCAGCACCGCGAGCGGGCGGACAGCGAACACGCACGCGCACACAGACACAGACGTGTACACTTACACACTTCGGTGGGCGGGGCGTGGAGGGGGCGGAGTCACAGCGGTTATTGACTCGAGTCGCAGAAGTGATTAATGGGGGCGGGGTTCTAATAAATAACAACAACAACAACAATAATAATAATAATAACAACAACAATTATTATTATTATTATTATTATACAATTTTATAATGGATATTAAAATATTATATTTATAATAATAATAATAATAATAATTATTATTATTATTATTATTATTTTATTAATTTTTTTGGATCAAGCCTCAAAATCATTCATTTAATCATTTATTTGCTTCTTCTTCCATACATGCTGATAATATTTCTAAAATCTTCATACATTCATTCACTCATCATCATCATCAAAAATAAAAGGACTGTAACGTGTATTTGCACGTGCACTTTGTTGTCTCTTTTATATATAGAAATAGATAGTTTTAGGGTAACTTAAAACTTGTAACTTGTAAGTCTGTCATATCTGAGCCAGTCAGCTAGTTAGGTCTCTTAGTTAGCTAGCTGGTTCCGGTAAAGTGTGTTGTTAATTTATGTTGTTGCATGTATGTTGGTCCTGGACTAACGTTCTTTCGTTTCACTGTGTACTGAACTGTATATGGTTGGAATGACAATAAAAGCCTAATTAACTTGACTACTTGACTATCTACACTGCTTTATTCTGTATACAGGGTCGCTGGGGGCCTGGAGTCTATCCCAGGAGACTTAGGCACATCTATTACATTACAGCATCTATCACAGGGTACACACTGTGGGTAATTTGGGAACACCAGTTGGCCTAATCTGCATGTATTTGGACTTTGAGAGGAAACCCAGCAAGCGCAGACCCCAAGGCGGAGATCAACCGGAGATCAAAGGTGACGGGGCTAACCACTATGCCACCATTTTCTTTCAACAATATTTTTGTTGATTTTTAAAAAGAGACATAAAAACATGCAATGTTTTTGAAAATCTTGCCAGTAATAATTTGTACTAAAAAAACAGTAATGTTAAATTCAGGGAATGTACCAAACACGTCAAGAATAGGAGACCAAACAGATAACATTGTGTGTTACAAAATCTCAGTGGAGTAAATTGCTGCTTTGATTTTTTTTATCTTTACTTTATCGAAAAACTGATGAGGTGGCCCAATGTTGGTTGGTTAGATGGTTCAACATGACTGAAATGTTTTTTTGGTCTACATTATTTTAACGTTTCGCCAGCATTTTAAGGATGCGGCCAATTCCTGTTGTCCCTGATGGCAAACTATAATCCAAGATTGGCTAGAAAGTTTTCAAGCATGGGTCAATGTAATCCCGACAGGGCTGACGAGCTTTTCCACACCTTAAAAATCCCACCATGACATCCCAGTACCTTGTCACCCCGCTTTTCCACTCCTTCCACTGGCTCCCTGTAGTCGAGTCACAGGCAACAACAAAAGATCTTTGTTTCTTAGGTATTTGAGTTAACTTTCCAAGTGTTTGGTAACACAGATCGTACCTCTAGTTAGTAACCTAGTGAACCTGTGTAAGCATATATTTAATGATGAAACTTAACCTTAAACAAACAAACAACTTCAAAGTACTTATGTAAGTCGCTCTGGATAGGAGAGTCTGCCAAATGTAAATGTCATGGCAGTATGTCTGACATTTCACCATCAGTCAAATGTTTGGATACACCATGGTCTTTCCTGATTTTTATTTCTACACTGTAAAACAATGCTGAAGGCTTATATGCAATAACTTCATTTGAACAGTTGATATTGAGATGTAGCTGCTACTTTGGCTGTAATCCGAGGTGCTGGTTGTTAACTGGTGATTTCTGAGGCTGGTAACTCTAAATGAACCACTCCTCTGCAGCAGAGGTACTGTAAGTTTTAGTCTTACTTTCCTGAGAAGGTCTTCAAGAGATAAAGTTTTATGGGTTTTGCAAATTGCACTTGACAATCTTTAAAAAACTATTAGAGAACAGCTGACCTTCGTGTCTTACAATAACAACTGACTGTTTTTGATTACTTAATGACCTAATCCCATACATGCTATTGTATAGTGCCTCCCTATTTTCTACATTTAGAATGTAGAAAATGTCTCACTAAATAGAGAACATTGGATTAGAATGTATCTCCAGACTTCTAAACACAGAACCAATCAAATCATCTGGTACCCAATCAAAAACGCTAAATGCTAAAGAGGTAAATGTATTTTAACATGCATAACAACATATTTATTGGAGAAAATAAATGTAGCATATTCTGCACTTATTTAAAGAAACATAATCCACCTATTTAATCATTAGACACATATGTATAGTTATATAATATTTATTTATTTGACATCTTTTTATTCACCACTGTTACCACAAAACAGACTCTAAACAAGTGAGAATTCAAATCATATGTGAGTAGAAATGCCGTAGGGGTTCAGATAATAATAATAATAAAAAAAATAATAAATTTGAAATGAAAGATTTCACACAATGCATTTCTTTTAGTGCTGACTATATAAATGTGAAGATCATAATCATATATAAGAATTATTATATTCTACAAAAGCATGACTTATTATTTAATTGTTTTTAACGACATGGTTAGTCATGCGGGACGCAAAAATGGCATTTATAGTATCTGTAGCAGACTACAATTGGGAAAAACAAATAAAATTTCAATAACAGGGTTTAAAACATCTTAAACTTTAAACAAATCTTGTTAATGTGATAAAGTATTATATATATTTTATTATAATATATATAATATAGGACAGAAGAAAGCAGAAAAGTGAAATGTGAACTTAAAACGTTATTTTTATTGTTATTTATACTGATGTGTGAAAACAATGGCAACATTATCAGACTAACACACACATATATATCCACACAAAAAGTGCAAGTTTATTCATATTAGGTATAATATTCATATACAATGAATTGTGTTAATCCCGGGATTCCATTGCTTGTGCCAGAAATTCCTAAAAAAAAAAAGAAAGAAAAAAAATATATTTCACAAACTCAAATTAAGCTAATAGGAAATGTTAAAAAGTTTAATACAACATGCTAATTTTATAAATGTATTAAGACCTCATATATCATAGTAAGTAATAGGTTATTGTTAATCCCATATCAGCCTCTGTCAGGAGCGTTATCCTAAAAACGTGCAACAATCATGTGTAACGCCAATGGATCAAGTAATGGTGTGTTTAAAACACTGCTTAGCTGTTTTTCATTACCTTAATGGGGTCAGAACTAACAGGGCTCGCTGGGCTCCTTTCTCCCGCTTTCTGCTCACTGTATCTGACGTATTCCTGAGCCAGACCGATAGCCTCCTCCTTCCTATAAACATTTACACACACAAAAAAAAGGTATGAACCAGAATAAAACCTAGAGGGCTATCCTGTGCTCATTCCAGGTGCATCTGTAAATCAGCTTTCTGGTTATGTGTCTTGTAAGGAGTGATGGACGCAAATAAAAACTAGTAGTGGGGATTAAATGGGATTTAATGGGGATTAAATGAAGTCTGAATCAAAGTGCAACTTAGAAACGGTGCAGTCAGTGTGACAACTGTGATATTTAAGAGGTCACCTGTTGTGCGTGCTCAGGTAGTTGACCATCTCCTCCACCTGATCAGTCTGAGCCTTTAACACTAAGTGCTTCATAAGGGGACGGAAGTGCTCGCTCTTCATCAAGCTCTGGTAGCGGCTGGTTTTAAACAGGAACATCAGCACCGTGTCTCTGATCTGCACATAAATGATAAAATGGTCAGACTGGAAACACACAAACACAGATTTATTTCTGTAATGAAAAGCCGCCGCACCTGAGAAGGAAAGCCTGCTAGTTCTCCCGTGCTCATACTTTCCACCAGCTGATCCAGGATGAGCGTCGGATTACAGGACTGCAGTAACGTCTAATTTGGAGATATAATGAGAAAACAATAAACATTTGTTTAAATTTTATAAATACCTTTTGGTTTTATTCACTGAACGATTATATACAATTGTGTACATGTTCTAGGCTTCATATTTAAACTTAAAACTTTGGGAATGTGGCGTTATAGGATCAACAATGTTATGTGATGTGGCCCAACGTGAAAGAATTTTGTCATGTTTTATTTCTCGTTGCAATTTTCCCAGTTACACGCACCATGTACTATATATGTAACTATTAAAAACATCCACAGGTCTTTGTGTTAGTTGTAACTATACGTGTGATAAAATATTTGAACCAGCTCTTTAATACACTTCCTGCGTAATAAAAAAAAAAGTCATACGCTCTAAGATTTCATTTAAGCACCTTGAGCTTTGATTACAGCACACAATGTGGTGGCCAGTTCATGTGTGGAAATGGTTCCTCATGCTCCTAGAATCACTCTTTCACAATTTGAGTCCTGGAATATTGCCAGTTCCATCAGGGAAGAAAACCTCCATAGCTGTGACATTCAGCCATTTTACTGCTTAATAACGTTGCTGAGTCTAGACCTGAGCAACTGAAGCAACCCCAGGGCACAACACTGCCGCCAGAGGGATGTACTGACACCGGGTGTATTGTTTCACACGTGACAACATGACCTTTTTCCATTGCTGTCAATGTTTACACGCCTTCACAAACTGGAGAGCTTTTTTTTTTCTTACTAAGAAAGTGTTTTTCTTATGTTTTTCTCACTGTTTAATCCTGTGAGTTCCCATAACGCAGTGCGTGCGTGTGTATATGGAAATACCCTTACTTTCATGGTTAGCTATTGCTGTATTGAAAGATTCTTCAATACAGCCAGTTCCAGTTATTTAAAATCTCCCTCGTTGTTTTCTCTGCTAGATGCAGACCGATAGTTTGAGCCAACTGAAATGGCGAGTTTGTTTTTTTTTGGCAGCCAGAGAGACATTTGAGACGCATGATGATCTCACCTGGATTTGTTGTTCTCCCTTTTTGGAGCAGGGGATGAGTAAGAGAGTGCCGAGAGAATAGGCCATCAGGTTAAACTGGGCGAAGCGCTTGGCAATGCCAGTGAGATCCAGATTCAGCAGAAATGGACATCTGATCACAAACACCATTACAGCTTGTTTATTTTTTTGTACATTTAGAAAATCTAATAAATCTGCTTTAAATAATATATTAATAAATTAATTAAATAATATATTAATAAATAAACTAAAATAATATATTAATGAATAAGTGTTTGTTTGTTTGTTTATTGTAGCTCATGGAAAGAACACGTACTTTATCAGAAGAACAAATGTCTTGTAGAAAGTGGCTTGTTGATGTGGACTCAAAGGAAGAGATGCTGTTAAATATAACAAGATAAAGCATTTAGTTAACACACACATACACACTACAATATTTACCAACTGTCCATGTCATTTTAGCCCAGATATATACATTTAGTTTAGTCAGAATCTCAGTCATTTACCCGTCATAAAGGGGGCTAGGATCACACTGCGCCAGGTCCTGGAAAAACTTGGAATCTGTAGAAACATTTAACATGTGACCGCAGTTTACAGTTGGGTTCATTCATCATAAGGTGTTTTTCCTAAAACAAATGTCAAGTGCAGTGGTGGACGAAAAATGATACGATTATTAGTTTAAAATAAAAATGTCCAGTGTGTCCTGTGTTTAGTTTGCTTTGAAATTTAATAACATTTAATAAAATAACTAAACTAAAAAGTCGTAACTGATAAGTTTTTCAAGCTAGTTAGATAATTAAGGACATAAACTAGTGCATAACCTCATTAGAGGAAGACTCGCCTGTCATGGCGGTGGCGCTTAGCAACCAACTTGTGTTTTTGATCATGAGGTAACTGTGTGTGCACGAGTTAAATGACTGCTTTAGTTAAAGCAGTTTATCCCAAAAACTTCAGATGGATTTTGTTTACATACAGATAACAGCTGTTTTGGAAGTCTTTAAGTCTGTAGGTTTTTATGTCAGGTTAAACTCGGACCTGTAAGCACTGATTTGTCCACCTCGAAAGTGTACACTCCGAAGTGTAAACCACTGACACTTAGACAAACACAATGGGGGAAAAAAAACACATTAAAACAGACAGAAATACAGTAAGTGATTACCTCTAAAAGACTCGGCACTGCTCGAAGAGTTTCCAGAATCTTCTGCAAGTAGCTGATCTAGACAGGGAGCGAATCAAATGCCAGAGGTAACATTGTTAAAAAAACAACAACTGCTGATCCAACAGTCAAACAAACTATTTGCTTGAATTATCTTATTTTTTCCCAGCATAATATGGTTTTAATGTTATGTCACTCTGGAAAGCAGAGACGATATGAGGGCTGCGTCAGGCAAAGATAATAACTAATGTGATTTGTAGATACTGGAACCGAGTTAAAAACTCCTCAGCATATTATTTAAAATATATGATTTATATATTATCCTGGAGAGATATTGTGGAATTAATATGATTGGGGGGGAAAAAGAATTATGGAAAACATGATCAGTTAAACATGTGTGTAATAGTGAAAAGTAGGAGTGTTTCCATACAGTTAAACAGCTGTCTCTCTCCATATGAAAACCACTTAGCTGGTGAGATTAATCAGAAAAAAGCCTGAACTTTGCAAGGGAGCATAAGGACTGGATTTTAGAGCGATGGAAAAAGGTCATGTAGTTTACCGAGTACAGCACGTCCGTATCGCAGAGCGCATCAGGGAAGAAAGGGAAGCACGTGAAGCGATGCACTCATCATGCATAGTGCCCACTGTACACTCCTCTGGAGGCAGTGTTATGATCGGGGGTTGCTTCAGTTGCTCAGGTCTAGACTGAGCAACATTATGTGGCAATAAAATGAAGTCAGCTGACGACCTGAATGTACTGAATGACCTATATATTATATCTATGGGGTTTTTCTTCCCTGATGTCACGGGGAAATATCCTAGAAATTAAACTGTAAAAATGCTTCTGCGAGCATGAGGGATCATTTTCACACGACCTGGACACCACATTGTGTAATCAAATCTATAGGTGACTAAATGAGATCTTGGCGTGTGTGACTTTTTTCGAGGCAGGCATTGTATAATCAATATCTACAGAGTTTCTAATCAAACTCCTTACTTCTTGAAAGGCGTGATCTCTGTAAATCAAGTTTCCATACCATATTAAACACCAGTAATTTCTGCAGCACGCCGCTCCACAGCTGTGTGTCATACACCTCGTACTCCAAGCACAAATCTGCCACTAGACGCACAGCCTACACACACACACAAACGTACAGTAATGATAAAAACTAATCATCATTATTACAATCATTATTATGAAAGACGATAGAGAAAGACTTATTGCATTTATTCCTGTTCCTTGAGTCACTATGACTATATGACCTAAAACAAATGAGCCGTCTGTACCCGAGGTTCGTTGCTGTGGTTCTTCCATAAGCCTTTGATCATTCCCTCTTTAGGGCTACTGAGGAACCTTTCCAGATTGTAGGGAATGTTGAGGGCCTCCAGTTGAGAGAGGTAGACGTAGCACTTCAGGTAGTACCTGTAGTGGAAAAAGCAAAAAAGCAGAAATTTAAACAGACATTATGATTTCACAATAAATATCTGCTACTTGTTGGCTACATTAAGCTCCAGTGTAAAACTAAAGAAGACACGAAACATGTAGAAAAATGAAAAAATGAAAAATGTAGTACAACTGGACTAAATAGAATTTTTTTATTTTTTTTATTGTAATCTGTTATTATATATATATTTTTTTATAATTTTATAGCTGATTCTACATACTGCATTTGTCTAAGACATTATTTACAGAACGTAGACATTCTTCAGCTTCCACAAGCCTGACACGTACTTGACTTTATCTCTGGGTGTGTGAGACAGAGCCTCCAGCGTGGGCGAGTCCGCGATGTGAATGAGGCAGAGCAGAGCGCGGCTGCGGTGCTCAAAGGTCAGTCTGAGACCTGATCCTCCTAACGGCTGAGAAAAACCAAAAGGACAGAAAAAAAGATTAACGGCCTCATTTGAAAACATCACCGACGTACACACGAACCGGACGGACGACTCTTCACATAAACAGATTAGTACCGACAACTGTTCAGGACATTCATTAACTAAGCATTAGTCTGAACATTTAGGCCTGAAACGGGCCTTTGCACACAGCACTAGTGTGTGTGTAGTGCACTAGAATCGGCGCTGCTAATGTATTATTGAGGTGAGATGAAAAATGAAACGTTACTTTATTTTACCTTGTAACCTTTACAGCTTCAATTTTAATCATATTATTCACACACTATAGATTACTAGAGGAAATAATGCAGATGCTGAAACTACACTCTTATAATGTACCCATGTCTCTGCACTCAGGATGGGACTGAGCAGTCGTGCCCTCATATCCATAGGATGCATCTGGAGCAAATACACCACTCTGTGAAACAGAAGAAAATGAGGGATGTGAAAAATGTTTCCCTTTAATCTTAGACGTGATACAGAAACATGCTGTGATGGTTTTTTTTTTTTTCACCTCATGAGATCCGGATCCTCAGTCAGATCAGTCACAGAATCCTGATACTGGACATCCTGTAGTGACAAACACCGTTAATTAAATCACACAATAATCAGTGTCTCTCTATCGCTCTCTCATTCTTTCTCTCCAAATTTGATATGCTGCATTTTATTAGACGTTCTAATATTATTCCATTAGATGCTTTGAACATGGGAATGTTGAATAAAAAAATTAATAAATAAAATCACAAGTCCCCTCACCTTGTCATTCGCCCGCCCTGGTTTGCAAAGCCACTTCTCTAGAAGGATATTACGGATCTTGAGTAGATCGACACCATTAATGGATGCAATCTCTTTAGCCACTGCGTGAATATCTGCTCACACACATGTAAAACAGAAAACAGTCGATGAGCAAATGCGTTGACTTAAGACATTTCTTTTTAATATTCATTTTATAAGAAACGTTTATGTTTTTTCTCCATATGTATACAACTTGCCATTTATTTTTAATCTGTATAAATATTAAGTTTACACATTCCAGTAATCATCATGTGTTGAACCACAGTCTTTACAATGTCCACAGAATTCTAACCTGTTTATTGCGAAAAAAAATAAATAAATAAAATGCTCTGCTTCTGTCCGAATTTTCAATCAAACCACAAAAATTTATCTCTGAATTTGAGCACACAGTAAGTAAATGCAAAGCTTTATGGTTTCCAAGTTTGACTGTAAAATATTCACATTCTTTATATTCACCATAATAAATGTCCATACTTCCGTACGTCTAGACTCATCGCGCTTCTCACTCACCAGCACATCAGCGTTTATAAAGGACGCTTACGCTGCATTCGAAGTCTAGTGACTGCTTGAGTGTTAATGCTTGGGTAGTAAGTACGTCATGGGAGATTTGTTCTCACCGGGGTAGGTCTGTCCCGCAGGGCTCTTCATGCGCTCCACGACCGAGCTGTGGTCGAACAGAGCCACGATGAGACGCCCGGGCAGCCCTGTGAGCTTCAGCAGCTCGGGACAGTCCAGCTGATAAGTCATGAGCGTGTTCTCGGTGGCCGACCGCTGGTACTGCAGCTGCAGCTTCGACGTGAACATCTCTCCCCTCGTCCGTAGCTCCTCCTACACATGCGAACAAACACACACACACAGAGAGAGAACCAGGGCGAGGAAAAATACAGAGAACAAGTGAGACAAATGTTTACATAATTTTCATAAACTGAATAAAGCAAGCAGTGAAATATTTGAGCTTGAGCTTCTTACTGAAGTGCAGAAACTCTTGTATTTATTTTATAAAGCACCTTATTCATAAAGTAACAAACCTGCAGAGCATCAGAATTTAGCAATTTGTGTACGAGGTCCAAGCTGAATTTCAAAAACATGGTTTTCTCTGCACCTGTAAACAGCAAAGGTACAATTTATGGATGAATAGATACTGTAGATATACAGTGCTTCTAAAAATAGAATATTTTGTAAATGTATTTGTTTTAATTTTATTTTATTCAAAAATCAAAACTCATTACACATAAAATGAAATCTTTAAAGCCGTTTTGCTTATATTATTTTATTGCTAATTTTGATGATTCCTCAGGGAAACGGAGAAACTCTGTCCGAGGTGGTGAAATAAATTCATTAGCTCCCCCACCAGACACAAACAAACTGTCCCATGTTTTCGAAGAAAATTAAGCAACAACTAACCATTGGTACCCTAACAAAGGTAATAAGTTATGATACTAAGTAACAAGAGTAAAAAGTATACTGTATAATGTAACTACAGACAAAACAAAAAGTTTTGCTTCATGAAAGTCAATCGGAAGTAAGAATTTTCTCTTCCTGGTTTATGAACCAACTTGTTCACGAGGTAACTACGAAAAAAAAAAAAAAAAAACAGACAAACTCTGCTTGTCCAAGACAGCTGGCCTACAGACTTCTTTTCCCACCACTGGACTGACCTGCTGGAAGATCCTGAGCGATTTTGTGCATGGTGGCTGCAGCCAGTTCCATGTTCTGAATGCAGAGAGCGTGTTTAAATATGTTCTGTATCACTGGGTTTGTGTCTCTGCACGGGCCGTGAGCCTGCGAGCGCTTCGTCTGGTCCAGCAGCAACGGCATCAGCTTGTTTTTAAACACGTGGTTCACTGTCAGGATGTAAAGCTTATCCAGGTTAACCTGATTAAAAAAAGGGGGGGGGGGGGGAGGAAACAAGCATACAAACTGTAGTTAACTTTAAAGCACAAGTTCCAGCTGAAAGACCTGGAGAGACTCGGCCATAGTCACCCCTCTCTGAGAAACTGAAGCGCACGGTTTACATCCCCGACTAAAATTCATCAAGTCACTGGGTCGGTGTTAGGCCATGATCCGTGGTGTGTTCTTCACATCAGACATTCGGAAGAAACAGCACACACAAACATTACTGTGATTAAATGTACAGATTCATGTGTTTTACCTTCATGAGTTTGGATATGAGCAGGAGCGTGGGTAATGTCTCTTCATTCAGCTCAGGAGCTGGAGAAACACACACAAAACAATTCTAATGCAAAGCATAATAATGGCACAAGGCCACTAGTTCAATTATCAGCTCAGCATGTGATCATACAGCATGTATGTGTCTGATTTATAATAAATAATCATCCAAAACATAAAACACATGTTTTACAAGGAACCAAAAGAAAAGGATTACTCACAAATAATCTTCCAGAAGTAAAGGTTGGTCTGGAGGAGGAGGTGGAAAGGCAGTCGCGTGTTGGCGAGAGGAGTCGACTCCAGAGATTTCTCCAGAAGGTACGTGCTCTCCACATCGGTGGGAGGAGAAGTCCGCTTGTGGGACTTCAGGTGCTGCAGCAAACCCATCATCTGCACAGTAACAGTCAAACATAATGACTGTTAAACACAAGCTTAGATTTTCATTAAGAACTACACTGAAACCTCGGATTGCGGGTAACGCGGTTTGCGAGTGTTCCGCAAGACGAGCAAAGATTTTTTTAAATTCTGATTTGGAAAACGAACAAGTCTTGGTTTACGAGCACCGAGCATCAGGTATCACGGATGCGCTTCTTGTTTTGACGCCGAACGTCACGTGATCACAACTGAGCCAGCGGTTTTTCTCTCTCTTGCGCTGCGGAATTGTGGGTAATCGTCTCCCCTGCTGGGTCTTAGTGCTCATCTCTTACTGGTATAATCAACATCCATGCACACGTGTTCTGTTTACTATAACATTGTGACTACGTGTGTGTGTGTAAAACATTTTAATTTGCGTTTGTAAGCGCATGTGTAAAGCAAAAAGCAAGTCTCATTAGAGGTTAAAGATCCATTTTCTCTCTCTGCTCAAGGCTTAGTCTGCGACTGTCACACACACACACACACACACACACACACACACACGGAAACACTTATCTGTCGGGATTTATATTTACTGATTTTTAAAGGAAAAGTGCAGGTTAATTATTTTTATTTTATATTTTGTGTTTATTATTTTTTTGGGCTGTGGAACGAATAATTTGAGTTTCCATTATTTCTTATGGGAAAATTAAATTTGGTTTACAATTGTTTTGAAATACGAGCCCACTTCTGGAGCAAAGTATGCTCGTAATCTGAGGTTCCACTGTAATTATCAAACCTAAAATGAGAATAATATGAGAATAAAACATCTTACCTGGTTGAGTGGTATAACAGTGGTGCCTTCTTCAGCAGTCTGAATGGTCTTCAGGACCCTCTCGATGCGCTCATAGTTGTAAGGACTCAGCTGCAGAAAACCAACAAAAGTACCTGAGCACCTCGTCCTAATTATCACACTGACTAGGGAGGTTTTTATTGACCTGCGACCTCTGTGAGTGAGTCTGACCTTCGTGAGTGCCGTGTGCAGACTGATCACCAGATCCGCAGTGGAGCTCAGTTGAGGAACAATCTGTAGGACGCGTTCCAATACGTCCCCGTGCCCTTCTTCTGCCTCCTCGTCCCCTTCGGCCAGTGCCGAATCCCCTGCTCCGACTTCACAGTGCTTATTATCTGCTTTGTCCTGCAGCAGGAGCGTGGTGATGTAGAGGTTAAGCGCAGAGTCGCTGTCCAGCCCGTAGGTTCTGAAGGACGTGGAGAGATCGAACAGTAAATGATCTGATAGATGAGTGATGGCAGTATCACGGATTATAATACATTACTTTTAATAGTATCAGTAAAGTAAGTGTGTTAGTGTGAGTACATTCTCCTGGGATAAGCAGAGTCAGTCTTTATGATTACTGTCGCATCTCTGCAGCATCAAGGTAACTTAAGTCTCCTGTAAAGTGTGCTCCAAAAGTTCTTGTGCTTTTGTCCACGTTTAAAATGTGAGAACAGGATAGGGTGCAAAATCAGGGAAGAAGAAAAAATGGGCAAGCTTATGTCGATTTAGACATTCTGAACATATGTCTAAACCACCAGTTTTTTTTATTAACTGCCAATTCCTAGTGTAATTAACAGGGCTGAAAGTAGTTTTAAGCAAATAAACCATCTCTCTATATTTCCGGCTTTCTATTTTCGGCTTAAGAATATCAGCTACATTCACTCCAAGGGTTTCAGAGTTGACTCCACGACCTCCACACACCAAGTAGTGCCCTTGATTGGTAGTTATTTGAGAGAGATTTGGGATTCAGCCCTGTGTTAGACGCTAGTTAGCTGTGAACAGAACGACGCGGATGGTTCGGAGGCAATTAAAAACGACTTAGACGCAGTTATTAAGAAGATAAAGAGTTGTTTAAGATGACAAAACGTTCTCAGATGTGTTCTCTTGCTGAGAGTGCGTCCGTGACTGGTTTTAAAAGTGGGGTTTGTTTGACAGGCAGCCACTTTTCACCAGTGCGAGTTAAACGTCCCGGTGCTGTTATGATCGATATCACCACTCGTGGAATGCCTCTTGTCCAATCAGATTACTCAGCTGGAACTAACAGCTGTATAATGCAGGTCAGCTCACCTGCAGTAATCGTGTAAGATCTCAGCAGTCATGTTTGTGTTCTTCACAAGTACAGGAATCAGATTCCTCTTGCTCTCTGAACACTGTCTGAACACGGACTGAATGGAAATCTGGAACGAGATTATAGCAGGACATATTTTTCATTCTTAGTAGCCAGAGAAAGAATTACAAAAAAGAATTACATGATTAGAGTTATTATACTTTCTTTAAAAAACACACACGCAAGCAAACAAAAATCTCTCTTAAAAACGACTCACGCCAAATTTTCCGAGTCTAATCCCCCACTCTGCGTCGGTGATGACGGACAGGAAATTAGTTCTCTCTTGCTGGTCGTTATAAAGCGAGCAGAAATGGGCTCCGACCATCGCCACAGCCTGATGAGGACAATGCAAACATTAAACTGAAATATCTGGCCCGTGACACACTGCAGCAGATCTGATGTCAAAACACATGTAGGTATGAAAATATATAAAATGTGTCCCGCTCCAGTTTGGAGACAAAGTGAAACGTCCATGATCTCACCATTATCTTGTCATAGTTTTGCCAAGCGTTGGTTATTATTTTCCACAGAATGTCCAGAACGTCAGATTTGCCCAGAATAGTGCAGAGACCAATGGCTAAGTCACAGTCCACCACTCGCCAGTTCAGGACCTGATATACAAATGATGTTCATATTAAAGCATAAAAAAAATAGCCCGAAGTCAAGTTTCTAATAATTAGAAACAGTTAAACTTTGGTGCATTTGAACTTTCCTATTGTAAGTTTTAAAAATTAAATCTACAACCTTTATTTTCGGATGTTTAGGCTCTTTAGGATGTGTACCTTATGCAATAAAGACACCACGACCATGGTGACAGAAGAGAGAGCCGTCTTCTCGATCGCCTCCAGAGTCTGCTTATCTCGGACTAACCTGTCGTTAGTATGAAGCTGAGGAGAAAATAAAAAGGAAGTCTAGACTAAACCTTAATACATATCGAGTTTGAAGCCTCATGAATTAAACAGCCTCATTATTACCCTGACGAATAAGAAACCTCGTAATGCGAGCGCTAATGTTTTACATTACAATGTTATTTCACTAGAAAATGAAGCTTTTTCTGAAATGAAAAGTTAATTTGTGAAAATGCCTCACCTTCATGCTCAAACTGAGGTCCATGTTGTTGGAGACAAAGTGCTGTAAAATGCTGCCGTACGACTCCAGCAGGAGCTTCAGGGCCAGTTCGAGCTGACTGCACTCCTGCAGACTCTGCAGCATGGTGGCCATGGGGCCCAGTAACGGCCGCACATGATCAGTGTCTGGAAAACATCGTATCGCTATTTACACAATCGGCATTTAAAATTCCAGATTTCTAAAATCCAGTAAATGGTAAAAGAGCAAAAGAACTAAAAACTTGATATGAATAGTGTGTGGAACTCTGATAGAACAAAATAATATCCAGGATAAAATCCTTTTGTCAAAGTTTAGAAATCACGGAATAATGTAGTAGTGCTGGGTGTAAATCAGACACCAGTAGAGATCTGTAAACTTGAAGAGTTTAAAAAGAAAACTCATAAACATGATTTAGTTCCTGTGTACATCTGATAGGAAGCAGCATGACTGGTTATGATACAGATGGGTATCGGGCCTCATTTAAAACTTCTCTCAGTTGAACACTTACAGGAGATTCTTCACTGCCATCATTAGCACCAACTGAGGAAATATATTTTGGAGGAATGGTGTCAAAACACACAGATCCAGACCCTACAGAATATGTGCCAAGGTACACAGAAACATTTTTAACCCAACAGCTGGCTAACAGAGGTTATAGTGTTTATTTTATTTATTTTTTTACTTAAATTATCATCTGATAACACCTACAAACACCTGAACAGACAGGCAACCCTTTGAGCTAAAAAACATGTAACTTTGTCCTATAGAAAATTCACTATTTGATAATTTGTAGACAATCTCCGGTGTTAGTGTACACGCAAACAACATGATGTCATCCTTTTATTTCTTCTTTAAATTTGTATACTTTTTTTTATAATTCCACTCTTTGGATTCGTCTGTTATTATTCAGGCTCGGGGCTCAGCTTTTTTTTTTTTTTGGCAAAATAAAAAAATAAAAGTGGTGTGAAACCCTTTTAAGTCAACTTCACAGAAGTCGTAAATTCATTTTAGGTGGTGCTGTGATTAGGGTGTATATTGCCATTTGTTAATGTTGACATTAACCAAGTCTTATCTCTCTAACTTTTACATGTCTGTACACTGATGACATCATCATAAATAACTCAGTTTAAATATATACAAAATTCAATTCAATTTCATTTGTATAGCGCTTTTAACAATTGTCATTTTCGCAAAGCAGCTTTACACAGTCAAAAGAATTATTTAAGTTTGAATCAGTCGTTACTGAAAAACTTTTTTCTCCGGCTTGTTTTTGTTTGTTAATAATGTGCACTTCCACAAAGGGATGCTTGGGGGACTTCATTTAAAGTCACAGACACTGGACCAGCATGTGCTGGAAATTAGGAAGGAAGGAATGAACGAATGAGAAGGTAAGATAAATGAAAAAGAAGGAAATCCAGAATAAGAAAGTTAAAACACATTTTGGTTTAAAAAGGAGTACAATATGCGCGGAAAAAAGAAACGACATTAACAACAGTATTATATTATTAATAAAGCACTCGTAATGCATGCAAAATGTTAATCTGGTATGAAATGTAAATTACCTTCCTGAAGAGCACAATATGACAAGCATGAGCAGCCCAGGGGATAAAATGTCGAATCTACAATACAAAGAAAAAAAATAAATACAGAGCAATTTAAAGAAAATTATCATCACCTTGGAAAAATCAGGCTTTCTAAAATATCATAAAATACAATGCAGGTTAAGTGGCCTTAATATGTAAAAAACAATCCCATGATAATCTCTCCTGGTTAAATACGGCAGCACCAGGCAAGCACCTGCGAGCGGCAGAAGACTGGTGGTGATCTTATACTGCACCGGGAGCACCGAGACCGGGTCGAGCACGATGCCGTCCTCATTAAAGACATCCTGGACGCTAGCCTCTGTGTAAGCGTCTTCCTCACCACTCAGCACAGCATCCTGCATGGAATAAAGAGCAAATAAAGAGCGTTAAATAAGACTACGATAAACATACAGAGGCGGGACGCAGACACACAGACGGAGCTGTACCTTCACGACAAAACCGTAGTCATCAATCTGACACTGACGGAACACATCAGCAGCGTCTCGGGTGCTTTTACACAATTCCACACAGTCGAGCAGCAGATCTACAAAAGAGCGAATCAGGAGTGATCATGGTGATTATTATACACGGCACATCCACGCCAACTTCACAACGTAAGAGAGCTAAGAAACTGATGGAAAAAGGTGTATCGGATAAATGGAAAAAAATAAAGTTAAAAATACAAATATTACAATATTTAACTTTTAATTTTTAAGTATTCAAGTCCTTTTATGGCATGCTTTTTATGGTTAAAAAATAGAAATAAAAACAAATTATTCTGGTTAAGCTTTCATACATTCATAAATTAAGTTTTAGTAATAAACCAAATACAGTAGATTATTTAAATTTACTTGTTGCATTACTGAC
>JAQQZT010000014.1:6621633-6639196 GCA_030068275.1 Clarias platycephalus
ACGTCCCTTGAAGAATTACAATTGTGTTAAACTCAAGATGTGTCTTTAAACAACTCCTAACATATTTGTTTTTCTTTGACAGATTAGGGAAGTATAGACAGACAGACAGAGAGAGAGAGAAAGACAGACAGACAGTAGACAGAGAGAGACAGACAGTAGACAGACAGACAGAGACAGACAGTAGACAGACAGAGAGACAGACAGAGAAAGACAGACAGAGAGAGAGAGAGAGAGAGAGAGAGAAAGACAGACAGAGACAAACAGTAGACAGAGAGAGACAGACAGAGAGACAGAGAGAGACAGACAGTAGACAGACAGAGAGAGACAGACAGAGAGAGACAGACAGACAGTCAGAGACGGACAGACAGAGACGGACAGAGAGAGACAGAGAGAGAGAGAGAGAGAGAGAGAGAGAGACAGACAGACAGACAGACAGTCAGAGACAGACAGACAGGGAGAGACAGAGAGAGAGAGAGAGAGAGACAGACAGACAGACAGAGACAGACAGACAGAGAGAGACAGAGAGAGAGAGAGAGAGACAGACAGAGACAGACAGAGAGAGACAGAGACAGACAGAGAGAGACAGAGAGAGAGAGAGACAGTCAGAGACAGACAGAGACAGACAGACAGAGAGAGACAGAGAGAGAGAGAGAGAGAGAGAGAGACAGACAGACAGAGAGAGACAGACAGTCAGAGACGGACAGACAGAGACAGACAGTCAGAGACGGACAGACAGAGACAGACAGTCAGAGACAGAGAGACAGACAGACAGAGAGAGACAGAGAGAGACAGACAGACAGAGAGAGACAGAGAGACAGAGAAAGACAGACAGAGAGAGACAGACAGTCAGAGAGAGACAGACAGTCAGAGACGGACAGACAGAGAGAGACAGACAGACAGAGACAGACAGTCAGACAGAGAGAGACAGAGAGACAGTCAGACAGATAATAATTGTGAGATGTAACTGATGCGGTTTGTTTCTGAGGGTCAAAAAAACACCATGTTTTGGTCATTAAAGTTAAACCTCTACAGTTGCCCTAAAGATGACGGATTAAGTGATTATCGTCCCGATTTAAACGTGCTGCAGCAGACGGCTCTGGTCACCTGGTCCGAGGCGGAGACCCTGAGCAGAGTGTCCACCTGGTAGAGGGCGCTGCCGGGCTCCTGCTCGCCGCTCAGCCGCACCGTGTTCGTGTCCTCGTTCAGCAGCAGCTCCACGTTATTCCACATGACGGACTGAGATTCAGACTCGCCGCAACAAGAAAACTCTCAAATAAACCACAGCGACCGTCTGCACCAGACCGAACGCTTTCATTACAAAATATTACACCTGAAAACACCTAAACATTATACTTATATATAATTCGCAGAAATGAATCCGAGAAATAAACTCCTTATTTATAATCGCGGGTCTCTCAGAGGAAACTCCAAAACAATCTCACAATTGGCGCCATGGATACGTCACTTCCTGTAGTTTACTTCCGGTTTGCGCGTTTTAATACCTAGGGTTTTTTTTCTCTCATTTTTTTTGTTAATAATTTTTCAACATTATTCAATACAAATTACTCGTGAATTTTTCGAACTTGTGAAGTTTTTTTTATATTAATTTCCAAAATGTATTGAAAATTAAGGTTACTGCACAATAGCACTGTAACACTGGCGCCCTCTTGTGTCTGAAATCATGAAGTGCATTTTGTGTCAGTGTTTTTGGGCTTCAGCTAATAAATCACATGTACATTTATACTGGTGGATCAGTGGTAGGTTTCTCATTTGTCATGTTGAAGGTCTGGTTTCAGTCACCACCCAGTGCCCAAACCCCAGTCACTAGATGAATAAAAGTGGTGAAGGGTGTCTGGTATAAAGTTGTGTGTGAGGATCAGATGGTCCGCTGTGACGAACAACATAAAAGTAACACATAACAAACGTAAGTACGTCTGTTAAATACGGACATCCCATTGAGGCCCTGCGTAATCCCTTATAGACATGACTTAATTCATAATCTAGGAGTTTGGTGCCATGTCGTGATTTAGACACAGTATCTGAGCGTGCTGGGAAATGAACACTTTATTTACTGGAAAGTGAATAAAGTGACCTGTCTGAAGTAGCCTGGAGACGTGCGAGTGCGAAACTATTGGTGACATCCCTAAAAGGTGGAAACAAGATCCTACTGTGTGGCCTTTGCTTTTTTTTTTTTTTCGAGTGAGAGAGACCGGTGCACTTCAGATAATAGACGGAATTATGAGGATTATTGTATCTAGTGAAGAAACTGCAGATAATACTCATAATTCCATCCATTGAAAATGTATATATATATATATATATATATATATAAATAAATCATGGCCACACATTAGGATCTTGGGTATTTAAATGGATGGACAATGATCACACACACACTTTTTTGTATTTTTGAAATACAACAGCACAAAACCTTGAAATGTCCTCTTACTCTTAAAAGGTAAAAGGTGCGACCAACAAGTCAAGGACAAAGACATGATTTAAACAATATTTATTTATTTTTGTACAGATGTATAATATTCCCCTAAAAAGTAACAGTATCAATATAACCTTGAATTACATTCTGTTTTACGAAACCGTCTTGCTCTCCGTCGAGCTGAAAATCGAGGAAGAGGATGTTGGAGTAAAGTGCATTAGCGCCCTTTCCTTTAAAACACTCAGGACAATGATCCGCCCGCTGCAATGATTCAAACAGGTCCGGAAAAAACATTTGCGGTGACTGTATGGAAGATCTCCATCAGCTACATTATAAATTCAACAACGTGAAAAATAATTAAAATACATGAAACAATCTTTCCTTTAACAGTCTCTTAAAGAATTCATTATTTAATTTATGAATACAACTTAAAGCAGTTAAACCCCAGACACGCTAAAAAAAAAAAATCCTCTGAGCACTGTGTAGAGAGGCGTAGCGAATGAGTGAATGCACACACACACACACACACACACACACACAACAGATGGATCTTTCCACACTTGTGCAACATGTCATTGAAGGCGTCTGCGGCATCGCAGAGGGTTTATTATTATTATTATTATTATATATATGGTCAGTTTAGAAGGTCTGGTCGTCGTTACACGAATCGGTCCAGTGGCCAAACACCTCGCAGATGTCGCAGTAAGGCCTCTCGTCGCTGGCGCTGCCGTGGTAAGTGGTGTGAGGAGGAGAGTCGGGAAGTTGCGTCTGCGTGGGACAGTCCTCGGTGTCGTGGAGGTCGAAACAGTCGCAGATGTCGCAGAAGAGGCGCGGCGGCGGTTTCTTTTTGGCTTTAGACTCGGATAAGCTGCGGATGAAGAAAAAAAAAAAAAGTGCTATTTAAGTAGCGACTTGATAAAACATCCTACATTTTATTTGATCAGTCTGACACATCATCTCGTTTCACCAGAAGGCGAGAAGTAAATGATGTTAGAATATAAAAAAAATAATAAACAGGTGAAAATCTTGGAGTCACATTAAAGTAGACACGGAGTGTTTTCTACACAACATCCGCTTACTATTCCTGGCTAACGAACCTAGCTTGCTATACAGACTTGATTCTTCATCATCAATCATCATGAATCATCAATACGACAAATCAACAACATGAAAAACAGTTTGGTGTAAATCTGGTGATGATGAGCTTGGCTGCCTATGCTGTCGCCATGGAGACAGAAAAATCAAGAGAAGCTGCTTGTGTAACTTGATTACGTGCAGAAACACTCTGTGTATAAACAGACAAGATGTTAATCTCACTTCTTTATCACATCTCGGAATATTTAGATTTTTTTTTTATCTCTTTATATTTGCTTACAAACAATTTTCTCCCCCCCCACACACACACACTAGCATTTTGTCCTCAATGGCTTCCCAGAAAGTTTGTACTGTGAGAGCGATATTAAAATGCTCAGGTGTAAACACTCTGGAGTCTGATTAGATGAGACTGAGGAGAGAAATGAAAACACAACACCGTGCACCTCTCATGGTTGTCCATCTCGCTGGCGGTGTTGCCGTTGAGCGCCGCCTCGGCCATCTTCTCCAGATTGGATTTCAGGTCCTCGTTCTTGCGCTGCAGGTCCACGATGACCGAGTTCAGGAATTCAACCTGCCACGCGTGATGGAAACACAGTTAACACCAGCCCAAAATACATCCAGTACAACCTATGTACACTATCTCCATTTCTGCACCAGTGACGCAGAGAGAATAAACACATCAGGTAAACCCGTACATAGGCTGGTCTTTAAAACGCTCCGTTAGATTTTTCTCTGATAATTTGTTTTCACTCGTGGATTGGTTCAGAGATCCACATCAACAGGCTCATGTCTAACACAGCTATTAATTAATCAATATCTGTTTATATTTTTATAGGTGGGCTACTAGGCAAGTTTCACTTTTTTAGACTTTCGGGTGGCTCTCAAGAGTGTGTACAAAAAAACCCATAAATAAATAAAACACATTCTTGTTGTTTTTCTGTTTTATTTTTTTTCATTATTGAATGGAGCTTAAAAACAAGCCAATCAGATCTTTTCCTAATGTGACCTCATATAAGAGGAGATGAGCCCCTCCCCCAGCTTGTTGTTCTGCTGTTCTCTGAACAAAGCAGGAGCTCATTTACACACGGACAAGGAAAGTGTGTATTTGGAGGGTGTGCAAAAACAGTAAAATACGAGACCTTTAAAATAGTGCGTGACTGCAGTCTCACACACACACACACACACACACACTAGTCTGCATGAGAATGATATTTCATGTAGTAATGTGAACAAAGAGCACTAAGGAGAAAGAGACATTGTTTCATTGCTTGCATGGTGGAACGATTTCTGAGAAACGAACACGGACATGACGACCCTCTCGTCCAATCAGATGTTAGATTTCCCACTGGCCAAGAACCATAACGTTCCTAATGTCTGTGAATCTGTCACTGGAGTTTAAACTGATTTAAACTCTGCATTACAAGGTGTACTTGTTCTACCTCAGATGGGGGACATCATCATGGTTATTACACTCCATGCTTTCATCATTATTTTTGTTCATTATTATTTTACCTGACACTCGGCGGTTTCCTTCGCCTCCCTCATCTCGTCCAGAGCCGACGACCCTGTGACATGGAGATCTTATTCATTGGTCAGCACAAAGTCAGATTTTTCACCTTCAGATAAAATCACTCAGTTTCCTCGTGTCTGCTGTTAATCAACACTTCTAGCTTTAAACTGCACTCCTAGCTTAGATGTAACAAAGCAATTTCTTTTTTCTTAAGCTCCATATAAAATGTATAATGTTTACACCGCTGTTCTGTGCAGACCTGTGGGGATTTCTGCAGGACCGGCCGTCTTAGCTGCCGTTAAGCCCTTCTCCAGCGCGCGCACTCGCTCCTGCATCTGAGCTTTTTCTTTTTCAAGAGACTTCACAGTGCTTTGGAGATTGTCTGCAGCCGCACGCTCGCTACGCAGCACCGAGACCTAAGAGGAAACACATCACACACACAAGAAGAAGATGAGAAATAAATCACACTTATTATAAGAGTTGTATCCTGAGCTCGTTTCAGTGAGCTCTGTTTTTAGTGTGGGATTAATCTAATTTGCCACCAGAAGCTTTATTTATAACCTTTTAAACCCGTTTCTGGCAAGGGCGCCAATATTTCCGGAGTTAACGTTATGTTTGTAAATAACACAGTCAGCTGTGTAATATAGACAGACAACAAAAAGTCCTTGTGCATGATGGAACCCTACATTTAGGCAACTGTTGAGGGTCAAGGGCCCAACAGGGACAACTCTGTAGTTGAGGGATTCGAACCTGGAACCTCCCGAACCAAAAGTCCAATGCCTTCACCACTGAGCTACACCTGACCCCTAGCCAATGTACGCCATCAATACACTCTCTCTCTCTTTCCCTTTAAATACACTGTCTGTTTCTTTTTCCTCATTCACTCCTGTTTCATCCATCCAAATTTGCTGCCGGTTTCCAGTGATTGCTTTGTATCTTTCGTTCCTCCTCCTCTCTCCCACTCTCTTCCTTCTTCTGTTCTTTCTTTTTTTCTCTTATTTAAAAGATAAAATTATTGTGTCAATACCATAACCCATGTACAGTTTAACCTCGGATTGCGAGTAACGCGGTTTGCGAGTGCTCCGCAAGACGAGCAAAGATTTTTTTTTTTATAAAAGTTTGACTTGGAAAACGAACAAGTCTTGGTTTCACTTGTTTCTTTTTGTTCCGGTTTCTCTCTCAAAATCTTTCTTCCAAATTTCTTGTCAGTTCCCAGTCATTTATTTCTCATTCTCTCTCCCACACACTGCCAGTTTCCAGGCATGAAACATCCAGAAGATGTATAACACACATTAAAGTCTGTCAGTGCTTCTTCTGCTCTTGTATAAAATCTAATACGATGCCAGTTTGTGCAACATTTTTTGCTTAGTGGCATCCAGGAAACACTGGAATAAAGTTAAATTACAGTAACGCTGTTTTTCAAGATACGCTACATGATGGTATCAGATACACTACCTCGCTCTTCAGTGTTTCAAGTTCTTTGTTTTTTTCTAAGATCAAGGCACTGTTTTTCTGGACCGACTGCTGTAAAGTGGATTTCTCCGTCTCTGACCCGGTCTTCAAGGCGAGCTCCCTGTGAAAAAAATAAAATACAGAGCGACATCAGAAGGGAAGGGAAATTATTATTTAAAAATTTTATTTTTATTTTTTTTAACAGAATAACACCAACTATAAAGATGTTTCCGTTGCCAACAGTTACAAGTGTCACTGGCAAGGATATTATGGGGTGAAACACTTTTTTCTTTTATTAAACTGAAGAGGCTCAACATGGGTAGTGGAGATCAGTCTCGGGTGACGTCCCGTGTCTCACCTCTTTTCCATGTCCTTCATCTGACTCCTGAGACGCTCCAGCTGCTCCTTAAGCTGCAACGCAAGATATTTTATATTTAAGTTCAGTGTACAGTGTGTGTAGGTCAGTATGCACAAACTCGTCAAAGTCAACTTTGTTGTCGATTCTGCTACACGTACAGAGTATACACACACACACACACACACACATATATATAGAGAATTTAACTTGTGTTACTCTCAATCCCCTTACAAACACCACCAAGTCAAAAAAAAAAAAAAACCTTAAAACTACTATACAGCACAACATATCAAGTGCAACAAAAGTAATTTTTTATTTATCTATTTTTTTTTTAAGTGCTTGCTTGTTTTTAAACCCCATACTTTTTCCTGGCTGTCGTTGTCCCTCTTGCTGCTGGACAGCTCTTCAGCCAGCTTGGCCTTTTCCTGCTGCACAGATTCCACAGCCAGTGTGTGTTCAGATGCTGCTTTTTTCAGCTCCTCACTGTGTGACAGGACCAACACACACCCACGAACACATAAAATACATGAACAGCAGCAGCACAAAGAGACAAAGTAGACACTCAACATCCTGTAACACACCAAACCTAATACAAAGCCCTGAACAAGCTGCGGTAGCAAATCTTATGTTCATTCACACCTCAATCTTAAGAACGTATAAATATACGGTATTTATTAAAACTATACAGCTAAAGTGAGATTTCCTCACACATTGACTTTGATGAAGCTCCTGAACATGTTTTAAAGTAAAAATATACATTATAGTATTTGGCAGACATCCTTATCCAGAGCAACTTCAATTTGATCTCATTACACATCTGAGCTGTTGAGGGTTAAGAGCCTTGACCCCGAACCTAATCAGTTCAGTTTGTAACCACTGGCTGGCTGTCAAAATGTCCGATGAGGCCATGCTACATATCTAATACAAGGTCACCTATGCCAATGATCTCCAACCCTGGTCCTGGAGGACACACTGCTATGTTCATCTTAGTGTTCTCCCTGTCTCTAATGACACTCGATTTTATTATTTAGCTAATTAACAGCTTTAGTTGAAACGCTAAATCCGGGAACGTCAAAGCACACAAGTCACTCATGCACAGACAATATTAATGTAAGTTCCATGACTGTAAAACGTGTAATATACCGCTGTATAAAGAATAAAGGAATTCAAGTAGAAAAGCGTTCCTCACATTTCTTTACAAAGACTGCTGATCCTCTCCTTCCCTGAGCTCAGCTCTTCTTTGGATTTGCTCAGCTCCTGTTGGTTCTCCGAGTTCTGTTTCGACAAACTGTCCAACTGCAACAGAGTCAAGCGCAGTTTATACACTTGTTAAACACTAGATCTTACCAAAGAATGTGTTTAAATAACGTAAACAACGTCGTGTTTGAGGGTCAATGTGGCAAAAAAGCCTGACACACGGGTCAGTAGGTGCGTGTACATGAAGCCTCGGGATCAATCGGAATAAAAACGCACCATATAAACACCTCAATAAGGAGACCCGGCTCGCCCAGAACACTTTTCCATTGAAATTTGGGGAGTAAATGGGTAAATATCCATGTAAACATTTGATCCAATCATTTTTCTCATGTTGGAATAAATATATTCTTTCTGCATCTTTGTCTAACATGATACCTCGGTGCTGATCCGACTTATATAACGACTAAAGTATGACAATTCCATAAATATCCCCAGTCTACATAAAATGTAATTAAGGTTTTGTTAAAATTCTAAGCAAACTTAGCAAATTATTTTCTCCTCAGCCACACAGGGCGCTGATGCAGCCTGCCATCGTGTGAACAGTTTAGGGTGTAGGCTTATAGAGGAACTGCAACATTTTACCACCTTTTACCACCAATGCAATTGTAAATAAATAAAAACCAAATAAAATAAAAAACCTAAAGTTGGTTTTGTGGTCAGTGTGGCGATATACGAACGACCACACGAAAGAATCAGGATATGGAGCTAAATCAATAATTTTTCTCCCATCTTTAAGGGTTACACAAAGTGACTTAAGTTTCCAGGAAGGAAATTTTGCTTCAAATTTTGAGAACAGCTGGCTCTCTGGCTGAGGAAGGAGCAACAACTGGCTCATTTCATGTGTAGTGAATCGTCTAACCGATCATCGACGAGACTGAATTCTTGTCCTCAAAGTCTCAAACCCCAAAGTCTGAGAAAAATATTACTACTTCTGTTATATTTCCGGAAGATTAAACACGCTGCAACGAGCACAACCACCAAAATAGTTACATTCTGATTAAAAACTTTGTGCATGTAAACACATTTTATCAAATCAGTGTCGATGTTAACAGTTAAACTGGAGTCACTAATCGGAATGACTTCAATTGGAGTGAAGAAATATTGCTAATGACAACCAAAACGGACCAGACCTTTGTAACGCAGAGAGACTAGATATTACAGGTGAAACTCGAAAATTTTAATATCGTGCAAACGTTAATTTATTTCAGTAATGCAATTTAAAAGGTTAAACTATATGGATTTGGGGTTTTCATGAGCTGTAGGCCATAATCATCTCAGTTATGACAAATCACGGCTTGAACTATCTTGCTTTGCATGTAATGAGTTTCTCATGTATTAGTTTCACCTTTTAAGTTGCATTACTGAAATAAATGTCGGATGAGATTCAAATTTTTTGAGATTCACCTGTAGATCATTAATGAGCGCTCTACAGAAACTACAAATGTTTTCATTACTGGTTACATAAATATAAAACAAAATTGCCAATTTCCCATATGCAGAAATCAATCACCTGACTCTGCATGTCTTCTTTGGCATTTTTAAACTCCTGGATGTGAGCCTCTGCTGCGGCTTTCTCTTTCTGCAGAGCGAGCTTTTCCTGCGTCAGTTTGTCCAGGGCCTGTGCTGTCAGTCCAGCACTCTCTGCAGCCTGGAACAGATTGTGAAAGGGGAGAAAAGTAAGTTTCAGAAAGATGGCATGGTGTACAGTAGGGCTTACAGAGAGCGAGTCAATCCAAACTGTTACAGAACCCAAGATGAACTCGTTCCAACCGTTAATGTTTGCGGCCCTGCAGAAAAATTTCAAATCATGCGTTTAGAATTTTAGCATTGTTATTACTATTATTATTATTATTATTATTATTCGTCTTCAGTTTCAAGATTGTGGAAAAGATCGATGTCAAGCATTTAGCCATTCGGTAAATTAAATGAATCCATGCAAAAATCTGGACAGTTATTGTTGTGACAGATCTGAACAATTCAAATGTAGCTTGAAATGGATTGATGGATGAATTAAATAGTTATAATGATGAGTAAGTCATGCATTAGAAAAACTAATCTAAAAATATTACTAATATAACTGAAACAGTGCTTTAATTTCCATTATTAGCTTATGAACTCCTAATGCACTCATACTTCATTGTCTGTCTTTAATTATTAACCCTTTAAAAACTACCCTATCCTACTCCATGTAACTCAGCCTTTTTCACGTTGTCTTATTATAGTAATATAATATAGTTTATTATAGTAATATATTACATAAATAGCTAATCATACTATAGCAGACCAAGTGTAGCAGAGGTGCCAACTTTAAAGAGCTCTCAGCAGGTGAAATTTGACCTCAGGGACATAAGACAATTTCATTTTATTTTATATATATATATATATATATATATATTATTAACTTGCATAAAGAAACTTGCATTAAGAAAGTGGTATTTAATAGTAAGCAGTTTGTTTAAAACCAACACAGTCCCAAATCTCCTGTTCTGTATTGTCTCACAAGGTCAAGGTGACCAAAATCAAACTGCGAAAGGCGAAAGTAACCTTGATGTGGGCAAATTATAAACACTTCTGATCTGAAAACCACTTTACCAAGAAGCACCAGAGTGGTGCAGTGGTAAAGCGCTCGCCCCATCACCTGGATATCGCTAGTTCAGTTCCCGGGTGATGCTGTAGCCTCTTGCAGCCAGGGGGCCCTGAGGAGGGAGCTGATTGGACTAGCTCCGTGTGTGCGAGCAGCTCAAAAAGATGAGGTCAACTGCCTCCATGACTATGACGTGACAGTGGGAATTAGATATGACTAAATTAATTAAATTTAAGAAAAATATGGAAAAATAAAATGGTACTGCTACAGATATCACCGACACCTCTGTTACACTTTCAAATGAATCTAACAAATATAGTACAATATCATGTTGTCCTCAACACTGCCCTCTATAAATTATAAGGCCATAGACTACTACTACTACTACTACTACTACTACAGTACTATTACTACTTCTAACAGACTATAACCTGGAGAATTGTGCACCAACACATACTAAACTAGGAACGTACTAAAACCTTGGCTCTGTTACAGATTTGCCTTGAACCCATGACTCTCGACCCGATTCAGCCCCGATACAACAACCTGGTTGGTTGACCCACTTGCAGTTTACAATTAAAGTGAGTTAGCAACGTGCAAATTAAAAGAGATCTACTGGAGTGGCAAAGCAAGGCAAGCCTGTTAGAGTGCAGGAAGCAGATTAACTACACAAGTGCAACACTAAGTCTGAGGAGCCCGGTTTTAGTTGCGGAATACCTCAAGCTGCTTTGCTAGAGCACTTTTGTTTTGAGCTTCAAGTTGAGTCGTCATGGCGTTGGCATCATCCTTTTCTACACGCAAAGCGTCCCTCTCGGCTTGCGCCGCGGCCAGCTTGGAGACCATCTCGTCTTTGGCTTCGGATAAGAGAGTCGCCTGCTTTTCCGCAGCTTGCTGTTGCTCCTCCAGTTTAACGTTGTCAATCTCAAGGTTTTCTAACTTCGCTCCCAACTCGAGCTGCGATTTCTCCAATTGTTCGATTTTAATCAGATAATCAGAGCACTTCTTGTCACCGGTTTCCACGCTATGACGAAGAGATGCCACTTCCTGTTCTAGAGAAGCACAGGATTCCAAGAGGTCAGTCTTCTCCTTAACAAGGCACGAGGTGGTGTTCTCCAGTTCTACGATTTTGGAAGCAAGAGCGTCTTTGGCTAAAGACATATCTGATCTTTCTTCATCACCCCTCCTTTGCTGGGATTTTAGTTTCTCGATTTCTTTGGCAAGAGAAGTTCTCTCTTCACTGACTTTCTGAAGTACATGACATATCTCTTCAACTTTTTGACAACTGGAAATCGAAGTCTGGTTAAGGTTTTGCAAATCTGTTTTTCCCTCCAAACACAATTCATTAAAAGAGTTCCATAACTGCTCGACTTTCTCGCAGAGCAATTGTTGTTCCATTTCCGCCTTTTGTTTCTCAGTCGTGGTCGAGACAAGTTCATCATCAAGCTTGGCCTTGACCTCCAAAAGCCCGGCTTTCTCTTTTTCAGAATTGGAAATTTCCTTAGTTAGTTCCTCAACTTGTTTAGAAAGGTTCTCCTTAACGACAGATAATTCATTCTTCTCCATTTCTAGCGCTCGGTGCTGAGCTTCCTGGATGTTCTTGGCCTCAGAGAGCGATCTGTTCTGATCTGAGAGATCACTGTTTGTCTTCTGAAGCTCCTCTATCTCACAGTTCAGGGAAATCTTCTCCTTCTCAAAGTTATCAGCATTTTGTCTATACTCATCCTTCATGTGGTCCAAGTTGAGCTGCAATTTCAGGTTTTGGTCACTTAAGCTGGCACTGGACTTCTCTAGCGATTCTACGTCAGAGCTCTTTTTCTGCACAACAGTTTGTAAATCATCGTTTTCCTTCCTAAGTTTCGTCCGATCTAAATCGATCTGCTCATTTATACGCCTCGCTTTCTCCAGCTCTAATTTCAGACTGTTTATCTCACTCGATAAATCAGCCTCCGATTGTTTTTTCTCCGCTAAGACAGATGTTGTTTCCGAAATTTCCTTCTCATACTTCTCCTTCAAGCTGCTCATTTCTTCCTCCAAATGCTGCTGTTTATCATTTTGCTTTTCGAGAGCAGTTTTTAAGCTGATTTTTTCCTCTTCAAGGGCTTTAATAGTCTTCTCAGCCTCTGAGAGTTTCTCATGAATCGTTTGCTTCTCCTGAGTAAAAGATGCTGTGTCGAGCTGGATCTTCTCATTGGCGGCCTTCACTTCTTCCGTACTGAGACGCAACTTTTCAACCAGCACTTCTATTTGTTTATTGAGGTCCTGCTTTTCACAGGACAGTTTCCTCTGGGCTTCAAGGAGGTTCTCCTTCTCTTCCAGGAGTAAAAGCCTCTCAGAATCTGTGACTTCACTGGAGGTTTTGATTTCCTCGAGCATTCTGGCAAAGCTGTCCTTGGAAGCCTGGAGCTCATCATTGTCCCTCTTAAACTGCTCCAGGGTGGTCTTTGTGGCATCGAGTTGGTCTTGAAGTTCTGACTTTTCAGCCACAAGACCCACTTTATCTGTAGTGGCAGTTTTGAGATCTGATGCCATCTTTGCGTTCTCATTACGGAGAAGTTCATGTTCTGTCTGCAACTGAGCCATTCTAGAAGACAGCTCCTCCTTCTCAGCCTGCACCTTTGACTGAAGCTCGGCATTTTTTGCAAAAAGCAATTTAGATGCCTGCAGTTCCTCCTGGTAGGATCTAAGCTCCTCCTGAAACTTATCCCTCTCCTCACAGGCCTTGGTGTGCTTTTGGGCCAGATCTGCACCATTTTCCTCATGATGCTGAAGCTCCTGCTGATATTTCAGTACGACTTCTAGTTGCTCTGCTTTGTGCTTTTCGAGATCTCCTATTTGAATAATGTGCTGGGCTTGAATCTCTTTCAGGCTTGCGTTCTCCACCTTCATCTCTTCCTGGATCTGTTTTAAATTCTGTAGCTCTTTAGAAAGCTCTTCTTTCTCATTGCTGAGAGAGGACTTTTCTTCATGCGCTTCCTTAATTTCATTTGTTACTTGTTCATTAGCTGCTTTCAGCTCATCGTTCTTTGACGATAGGTCCTTCTGAACTTCCTCCAGGCTAGAGATCTTCGTGCAATATTCTAAAATTTGTTTTTCCGCATTTTCCTTCTGAGCCCGAACATCATCCCTTTCCTTATACAGACGCTCAGACAACAACCTTAACTCGCCAACCTCAGAAGCAAGCTTCTCAGCCCCTTGCATGGAACAAGCCAACTCAGTAGTGAGAGACTGAGTGAGGAAGGGAGGGGAAAAAAAAGAAAGGGAGAAGGTTATGTTGATTAAACAAAATGTTAAATAATGCAAATAAATAAATGCAGGAACAAACAAAAAGGACAAGAAGCAACATCATATGGCATAAAGTATCTTCACCAAGGAAAAAAATGTGTGTATACAGTCAGGTTCGTAAGTATTTGGACACTGTAAGTGTTTTTTTTTTTTGTTTGCTTTTTGCCTATGTACACAACTGCAGTGGATTTGAACTGAAGCAATCAAGTTGTGACTGAAGTGTAGACTTTGTGCTTTAAATGAAGTGTAACAAAAAACAAATGTATTACATGTTTAGGAATGACGGCCAGTTTGTTCAAAAGTAACGGGACAAATTAAATATTAATATTAGGATTTCTTTTCAATATTTGGAAGTAAATCCTTTAGCATTTAGCTATAAAAGTGACCCAAGAGCTTCTTTAATGCAAGCAAATGGAATCTAAAAGGCCCGAGTCAGGGAGTTTTTTTAGCATGTACATTATGAAATGCTCAGTTTCCTCCCTTGAGCTGATTTGCCAGCCCTTTATTGCAGTCGTCTTCAGTTGCTGCTTGTTTCGGTGTCTTTCTGCCTTGAAAGGTAAAGCAGCTCAACCCGGGGCTGACGTACAGTGACTGACTCGGGCCTTTAACATTCCATTTGCTTGCATTAAAGAAGCTCTTGGGTCACGTTTATACAAACGTTTGGGATTTTTATCCACCTTTACTGGGAAGTGGAAAGTGCTGTCCTATCAGTTCTGTAGCAGGAGCCTGTACAGTATCTGAGCACAACGTAGAGCTCTACACACTTCAGAATTCCCTCAGGAGTCACAGTATCAATAATCACCAGTGACCAAGATCGACTAGCAGTCGCACATGCCTGTGCCATAACACTGACTCCACCATACTTGACAGATGGCGAGATTTTATTCAAATCTTCTCCTTTACTTCTCCATATCCTTCTCTTTCAATCATTCTGGAACAAGTTAATTTTGTTTTCTTTCCACAAAAAAAAAAAAAAAAAAAGCTTGTGTGAGGCAAATTTCTAGCAAAGACTCTTTGAAAGGCAAAGACTTTGAGGCCCATCGCTGATTTGCATCTACAATAATGAAGGTCTCTCTTGATTGTACATTTACAGACCATGATGTACCTACCTCGTCTAGAGTGCTCTTGACTCATTCTAAATGCTTGTCCAGATTTATCTTTATCAAGGAAAGAATTCTCTTTTATCATCAAATTTTAGTTGTCTTTCATCATCATCTCTCGTATCTTTTGGTGTTGATGAGCTCGTTACAACATTCCATCTGTTTAGGAATGTACCAGACTGTTGACACTGTCCACACCTAAAGTTCCTGATGGTCTTCTTCACTTAACACGGTCAGTCCTTTGGACTAGATCTTTAAAATTCCCATGAACATGAAGCTGCCAAATTCAAATTCAACACCAAACCTTTTAACACTTTTAACTTTTTTAAACCGGTCACAACTAGCCATCACAGCACTTAAGTTGTCTACTTTTGAGGGTGTGGAAATTAAGAGAGACTCTGCACAAATTACTAAAAAAGTTTAATGCCATGTTTGTTTTTTTGTTAAAAAAGTGAAAGTCTACACTTCAGTGTATATAGATGGAAAGATAGATATTGATACTCATTTTAATATTTTTTCATATTCTGCTTTTAATTTTTTATACCCATTCTATTTATACCTATATTTATTTTATTCTATTTTATGTTTGTTTATTTTTTTACTTTTTAGAGGCATTCATTGGAGGACAGCAAAGGAGGAATTTTATTGTACAAGGACAAAAACTTGAAACTTCAATCTCATCATGATTAGTTAATTACAAACCCACTGGTGCACAGAGGCAAAAATACAATAAAAATTATGTCACTGTCCAAATATTTATCAACTCAACTGTATCAATTCTAACAATGCAAGTAAATAGTGGCAGGATGAATTTAATGAACATCTTTATCATGTGTGTGTGTGCGTGCGTGTGAGTATGTGTGAGAAGAGCACTAATGTCAGTGAAGATGCCCATGGTAGGATTCTTTGCAACTTTACTGAAACTGATTATGCATATGCTGCATGTTATTTAGTAAGTCTTAGTATCTATATTATTCAGTTAGTTCTGTGCCTATTGGTCAGTTAGGCCCCTTTCAAATTTAGACCTACTATTATAAAATTTGGTAATTTAATAAAACGAGCAGCCAACATACGTAAAATTTACAGATCTTTGATAAGACTATTTGAGTACATGTGGGGACATGGACTTTTACTTTATTGTATAGAATACGTACCACAGTCTTTAATGAATCTTCATTTGCACACTGCAGGGCTGTAAAATGATTAATGTGGATGTGTTTGCTCTAAACGACCCGTGTTTTTTCTCTGCTTTTAATCATCGCCACGATTTCTGAACATTTGAGATGACCCTGGTTTAAACTTCCTGCAGTAAACATGCATTAATCTGCCCGTTCGTGTCTGAAGATTCGGTTTTTATAGTCTGTGTTCATTTTTTTTTTAAGTAAGCCATGCTCTATCGCTTTTTTGTTTTGGTTTGAATGAAGTTTAGTGAATGAAGGACAAAAATAAAAAAATAATAAATAAAACCCATACCACACAAGCTGTACACCGTGGAAAGAAGCCACTGAAACAAGCAGCCAGTTACAGAGAAGTGAACCAACCACATAGTGACAGAAGTTGTAACGACGATTTGCCAGTGAAAAAGGTATGAAGTGCACAGTGAAAAACCAACACAGCCCCGGTGGTCGTCTGCAAACCTTAAGATGGAGTGAGCGCAGATTCCACAAACAATCCACAATGCAAGAAACTTATCCGGACCACCAGTTAAAACAAACCTGAACAAAACTGGTTTTACACACATTAATCCTGAGAAGAAACTCTTTGTTTGAGGAATTCTGTTTTCAGTTGCATATAATAAGATCCGAGTTTACGGAACTTTCCATCGACAGAAGCTGTTAACTCTGGTTCATGACTTTGCGTGCATGTGCAGATTCACAGACAAGGTGAACACAAACTCGCCTGCGTAGATTACAAATGTCTGGAGAATTAAAAGCGCCGTTCACGAGATAGAACATCAGCACCACATAAGTCCAGAAAACCCTGAGTGAACCATAAAAAAAACGTATAGTTCGGTCTCTTTCTCAAGTCAAAAACTCTTACATAAATAAAATCAAAACTAATTAAGAAACTTGGTTTGCAAAACTAACCTACATGAGAGGTTTTGAAACTACAAACCCGTATGCGTCATCACACACCACTTTGAGAACCACCACTCTATTAAATCATCCTCCTAAGTTGCACAAGAATGAAACCCTGGCACCGCCATCTAGCACCAACTTTCAAACACCAACGGCTCACACCTCACACCCTTAAAGAACGCGGTGTATGCAGCAGAAATTTGGAGAAGACAAAACTATCAGTGGCTTCAACCTAAAGTGGTTTGCTGGTTGGATGCCAAAAACACACAAACCAGTGCCTCTTCAGAACACGAGTAGTGATCTATAGCGATGGGTCGTTCATGAACGATTCGTTCTTTTTGAACGAGTCTTTAACGTGACTCAGAAGAACGAGTAAGTAGGCTCAGAGAGTGATTCGTTCACTTTTTACTGGG
>JAQQZT010000014.1:6650568-6662704 GCA_030068275.1 Clarias platycephalus
AGACCAAACTAATTAATATTGAGGAAGCGCAATATATCCGCATGCGCGGTAACATAAACGCGCTCTTTGTCGGCAGCGCCCGTGCGATCGACGCACTCATCCATATGCGTAGAAAAGAGATGCAATATTATGGTTTGCGTCATTTTTTATACATTCGCGGCCCACTGGGAAAACTCCCGGTGCTCCAGATGGCCAGTCAGCCACTGCCTGCCACAATTCTGAGCGATTCTGCGCATGCAGTGTCTCCCCTGTTCGTTCAACATGTTCTCCGCGCACGCACGACAAGTACTGTAGTACATATACACTTTGTCTGCCGAGCGTCACATGATCACAAATGAGCCAATGGTTTTTCTCTCATTGGCACTGTGAGGTTGTGGGTAATCGTCTCCCATGCTCTGTCTCATTGCAGGTTAATTTTTTACTTTTATTTTTTTGACTTTATATTTTGTATTAATTATTTTTATATGAATATTTTTGGGTTGTGGAACGAATCATCCGAGTTCCCATTATCTCTTATGGGGGGAATTCGCTTTGATATACGAGTGCTTTGATATACAAGCACACTTCCATAATGAACCATGCTCGCAATCCAAGGTTCCACTGTGTATCTACTATTTGCTCCAATCTAGAACCGTCTCACCTCCTTTCTTCCTCGAGCTGATTCAAAAGCTCCACCTTGTCCCTGTCTGCAGCCTCCACCAGGCCACGCAGATCATCCATTTTGGCCTCCATATCAGTCACATACTACACAAACATCAAAGAATAAAAAAAAATTTTTAATCGAAATAAACCTTATACCACATTATTATTCAATCCAGTCGACGAAAATCTGCTTTGCCCGTGTAGGCTGTGAAACCGTGTTCCTGACCTGTTCTTGACCTTCTCTGAGGATGCTGAGCTCCTGCTCCACTTCTCCTACTTGGCTGGTGGCTTTAGCGACCTCGGCCCGCTCCAGGTCACGCTCGGCGAGGAGCTGCTCGATGTGCTGCTGCTTCTCCTTCAGAGCCTCCTGGAGCGCCGTGGTGCCCGAGATCTTCCGCGTGTACCTCGACGAGGTTTCCGTCAGCTACATGGACACAAGAACGGGACAAAGACGTTAAAACTGGTTATGTTGTAAATGAGATGTTTATTCACATTCATCTTCGTTCTACTTTAGCTACTAAGTCCTTATTGCTAAAGCTCCACATACTCTGGCCTGCCATAAAAACACCCGACAATGAGTGAGAGGGTCACTGGGATGTAAAAAAAAATTAATAAATAAAACCAGCAAAATATAAATCACGATTTCTCAATGCTGATGAAGTAGAAATACAACTTCACAGGACAAACTCTAAAACCCTGTAGGCCAGGACATCACTAAATATTCTGTTAGCGAGTGAGAAAGCGCGTTTGGTGCAAGCGTGACTGACTCACCAGACCGGTGCGGCTGGGCTTGCCGCTCACAGACGACGCCACCGAGCTCATGGAGCTGACTGAGGAGGAGCTCGGGCTGCGTTTCAAACCTGCTGGCGTAGTCACCTTCCGCGCCGTGGCCTTGGCCTTGGCCGGAGTGGTGGAGGGGAAGCCGATGCGCGTCACCTTGTGCACCGGGGCGAAAAGACCGTACTTGGGCTGACACTGGAAGTACCTGGAGAAAAAAAAAAACAAGAAAAAAAAAAAAAACAATAATCAGTTTGTACTCAACATCGTGATTTTGCATTCAAGTACTAAATAATAAATAATGAATGAACGCTTTAAGATATGTGTGTGATGCGTGTGTGTGTACCTGGTTCCAGCCACCGCACCATCGTTCTTCCCTAAAGGCTCGTCCAGCTCCACCCCACACCACTCGCCTTTGGCAAAATCTGTTTCCCCTAAAAAGCGTACTACACCGGCTTTGCTCCCTCCAACCTACAACATCAATTGAGATCATTAATATTTCAAATAACACTCTGCTCGTAGATATTACCAGGGGCGTTCGAGTCAACCCGGGACTTTTGATTGAGCAGAACACAGTTACGAGAGTAAAATCTCCCTTCACTAGAAAGTTCTCTCAGTACACCAGAACCACGATACGACTGCAGCTATCTATTTTACAGTTTATTTATACAGCTTGCTTATATATATATATATATATTTTTTTTTTTTTTACATTTTCTATTTTTTTCTAACTATGACTACATATTGTGTGTAGATTTTATATTTTAAATTGTTTTCTATTAGCACTTACAGTCGTGTAAGCATTGCTTTGCATATCACACTGTGTACGGTCGTGTATGTTGTTGCCACAGCGTACCAACTGACAACTTGGCACAGGGTTTTTACACCAGACGTCCTTCCTGATGCAACCCGTCTATTTTATCAGGGCTTGGGTCCGGCACTGGATCCAGTGGCCGAGGTTTTGGGTATTGGCTGGGAATCGAACCCGGGCCTCTCTCATGGTAGGCGAGAACCTCATCACTGAGCCACTATCAGGCTATTTTTTTCTTCTTCTATAATCTACCATTTAAAATTTTCCCGGTTTGACTTGAACACCCCCGTGTGTTTACCAAGATATTTTGCTCACTGACTATAAAAAAAACATATCAAACAGTTTTTTTTTTTCTTTGTTGTTTTTGTAGGTAATATTTATAATAATAACAACATTGTTTTATTCTACGCTAATACTCATGAGAAAGAAACACTTTTTTTAAAGCATAATATATTCATCATTAAAAGCGACTGTATTTTATATTACAAATAACAGAAGAAAAAAAAAATTTAGCCCACATCCTCACCAGGACACGGTCGCCCATCTTCAGCTCGCGCTCCCCTTTCTTCACCGAGCCTGCCTCCGATAGGTTGGACACTGACTCAGAAGCCGAGCGAGTCAGGGTCGAGGCAGGCTTGGCAGGTTTTTTGGTTGCTGCGCCAGCCGGCGGAGCGGCAGCTGTGGCGGTCTCTGAAGCGGCCGCCGGAGGGGTGACCGGAGTGGCCGCCGGAGCGGGCGCCGGAGTGACGGGCCCATCGTGCCCGGGAGCCGTCGCGGGGGGTGTCGGAGACGCGGGCGCCGTCGTCGTCCCGTTAGCTTCACCCTCCACTCTAGAAAGCTTGGAGGGCCGTGTAAAAATACCCCTCAAAGGCCCAGATTGAAAGTAGCGCACTCCGGCCACCGAGCCGTCGTTTTTCCCGATCGGCTCGTCCAGCACGATGCCGGCCCATTGTCCTGGGGCAAACTGGGTCTCTCCGAGGAACTGAACGTAGCCCGGCTTGTTCCCGTTCACCCAAACTCGATCGCCAACTTTAAACTCTTCAGCTGCATCCGGGGTTTCAGACGAAGCTTTCTCACCTGGAACTGATTTAGCTGCAGCAGCTAAGAAAATGAAAAGAAAATAATAATAATTTATTTTCAAAAAGGGTGAGAATTCATCGTAAGAAATTTTAAGTACTAGATGTGGTTCGCATTTGCGGACTTACAGGTTGGGGACGTCTTGCTGGTCCCGGTCCCAGCTGGTCTGCTGATCTTGCTGGGGGCTTTGAGTCCGCTGGCCTTGGCTGTACTCATAATTCCTCCGTTTGTTCCTCGTAAACTGGCTTTGCTTCGTCACAAACCATTGACTCTGTCTTATAACTTGCAGCAGCACACTGACGGTTTTACAACAGGGACCATAAAAAGTAAAAAAAAAAAAAAGGGAAGTGGGGTAAGAAAAGTGGCGATTCTATAAAAAAAATTTAAAAAAAAGTGACAAAAAAAAAGAAAACACAAGCATCAGCAAAATGACATCAGGAAGTCAAAATTTCTAATGTGTAATACGAGCAAGAAACGCATTAGGAGCACAAGATGTTCACAAGATGTTCTCGAAAACACACTGAAATATCATGAAGTCTGAAAGCTTTTCCCTTTTGAGATTCTGTTCAATTTCAATTAAATTTCATTTACATAGCGCTTTGCATAGTCGTGTACGATTTCAGTTTGCAGAAACGCAGATCTGTCTCGCTTCTGAGCTTAGACCAGCTATGATGGTGGTGAGACAACACTTACAGTAGTGATAACCGCTCAAAAGTTTGGGATCAAATTTCTTTTTCTTCATTTTACAACAATACTGGGGATTTCAAAATTATGAAATAACATATGGAACTAGCTAATTATGCAACAACAAGTCAACAAATGTCAGTTGTTATTGTTAAGACACGGAGGTCAGTCTTTCTGTAACAGTTTTCACAAGAACAGTTTTGTCAAGTGAATTCACAAAACCCTTCGAGCACCGCGATGAAACTGACTCTCATGAAGACCTTCCCAGGAAAGCAAGACCAAAACTTAACTCTGTTGCAGAGGAGACATTCATTTAGAGTCCCCAGCCTCAGAAATCACCAATTAACAAACAGCACCGCAGATTATGAAGCCGTTATGAAGGATTTACGGATCATAAGCAGCAGGTATACATCTCAGTATCAACAGTTCAAAGGAGATAATTGTGTTTTTAGACGCCATCCACAGTGTAGAGAGAAATAAAAATCATGAACGACCATTGAGTTAGAAAGTGATCCCAAACTTCTTCAGCATTTCTGGACGCCTGCGAGACGTGTTTCAATCCACACAGGTTACAGCAGCGGTCCCAGTTACCCAGAATGCTCGGATGCTGCTCAGCACTGATCAGTAACAAAACCACAATTTACCAGGTTTGCCCAAAACCACTCAGCTACCAGGTTTGCCCAAAACCACTCAGCTACCAGGTTTGCCCAAAGTCTTTAAAACATTTAGAGAAACTGACACTCCCAAGCAGAAACGCAGGATCAGGCAGGCCAGCCAGAGGCGACTGAACGAGTCTGTTTAAATCACGTGTCTGCAAAACCAGAGACATGGATGAACGCCAGAGGAAGGGCAGATGTTCACACATCAGTCAGACAGATGAGACTGAACTTCAGACAAGGTGGAAAAAATAAAAAATAAATAAAAATCACATATGCAGAACGAGAGGACGTGACATGCCTAGACTGAGGAGGAAAAACAACACGTGGCCATCGTACGCAGACAACATCTGAGATAATTGTGCAGTTGCTGATTACTAAAGATCAGGGCAGGAAAACACGCCTGACACGTCGGGTGAACTTGTTTGTGAATAATCTGATAAACTCTTACCACTAATAAGGTCACGAGAAAGCGCTCGAGATGTGCGTTTGTGTTAAACCTACACTGATACTCATACAATCGTACAAAGGGACGCTCGACTAACGAGTACACTCACGTGATGTAACCCGAGCAATCATGTGAAGAAGCACAGAAGATCCCCGTGTGCTTTGGCTGCACAGGACAGCGCGAGATGCCAAAAATAAACGAGGATTGCGCCTGAAGAATTACAAACGGACAGATTTAGAGACGTCCTTAAAAACCCATGAGTCGGTTAGAAGTCAGACGTTGACGAAATTCCAAAAATGCTTTATTTTACTTTTCCGCCAACCAGAACAAAGACATGTTTCATACATGTTTAGATATGAAGCTGCCCAGCTACCAAAGGAGTGTTAAATAATATAGATATATTAATAAGCTTCACTAGATGATAAATGCATGATATTTTAAGAATGAATATGTGAGGAAAACTTGGAGAAAAATGCATCGGAATTAAAAAAAATAACAAACAGAATTATTTTGCATTTAAACCTTTAAAGATTGTAATCCAATTGTTTGTCCAATGTATACCAGAGCTCATGCACAAAATCTTTCTTTAACCAGCTCACAAATACAATGTATACGCAACATGAATAATATATACAGTATACAAGCACAAAAAGGAAAATATCACAGTCACATGATGGCATCAATCAACTAGTGCAACTAGTGACATCTTTAAAGGAAACATGACACGACGCTACGCTGACATAATTCAATTTGAGTTTTAAAAGCGGGCAGAGACAACAACTGCTGAAGTGTGTATACATTTTCTGGGCCTCTCTGTAGATCATCCAGGCACATTATCAGGACAGGATAGAAGAGCCTGCTGCAGATATCACTTTACTCACACACTCAAGTCACCACGCATCAAGCTTACTTTCATAATTGTTTTCACTGCGTTCAGCCCGATTCTAGGGGGAACAGAACCGCGGTCCGGGACGCTTCATAGGACGTCAGACACATCGCGGTGCTTGAGAAATGATCAGTAAACTCACAATCCCGAGAACATTGTGCTAGAGATGATCACAGAATACACTACTCGTATGTTGTTCCTCTAAATCTAAGGCTACGGTCCAGTCTCCGTTTTTGGCTGCAGAGATGACGATGATGTCATAATTGTTTTGGGTTCCTCTTTATTCCTTTATTAGGACACACGGGTGCAGCGTGCATGCATTATGGCAGGAAGTCTAAGAGCTAAAAGTGGATGCCAGGACACAGGATCTTCCTTCAGCACAATGAGACTACAGACCTCACACCATTAATCTGGACTCGGGAGACTGCGAGTCGGTTAAATACAGGCTACATGCTTACACTTGAGATGTGCTCGTGTATAAAGTTATTTCCGTCATCCACACTGCAGTGCCCCAAACGCTCGGATTCTGCTCGGCGCTGATCAGTGACAAAACCACAAGAGCTTCCATCTGTAACCTGGTCTGAACGAATTTATTAAAATGTTTAGAGACACTCCTAAGAAGCCGAGCAAGATCAGGCAGGCCAGCCAGAGGTGACTGAACGAGTCTGTTTTATCTGCAAAACTGTCGCTGAACGCCACAAACACTCGGATTTATCGTCGTGGAAATGGCGCCAGGTCCTCTTGATAAGAACTTAGTCAGCACTTTATATAATCATCAAACAGGAATGACCTTCTGGCTGAAATATTATTACTGTTTTCAATAACAGCAGAAATCTGGCTTTCACCCTGATCACAACGCAGCACTTTCAGCGTTCATGACGCTTCACGTCCTTCTGCAGCTCCTCCCGACGCCCGAGCTTTCTACACGTGACTCACCTGTTCAGATTCCCACAGAGACAAAAACTCACCATTTCTAAAAAGCTCATCCTGTTAAGGGTTGCATGAAGTCTGGAACATTCTCAACCTTCTGGATCGGGATCCATCGCATTGCACGCACACTACAGGCGATCCAAAAACATCAGTCAACCTAACATGTATGTCTGGAGTGAGAGCGGTAACCCCACGTACAAACTCTACGCTCACAGACCCAGAAGGCGGGAATCGAACCCACAACCCTGGTGCCCAAGTGCGTGGCCACAGCGCTAATCACTACGTCACCGTTCTGCCCTTCTCACCCTTTCTAAAGACTTTAATCTGTACACCAGTATCTGACGAAGAGGCGGTCATCTCTAGGGGAAATTTTTTTTTTGCTTCTTTGACGCAGCTCTCTCTCTCTCTCTGTGTGCTGCTCAATAAGGATCTAAATCAACATCAGGATTTCTCGAAAGATGATTCCTAGACATGCATCATGGTGGCGTAGCGGGACGAGGGTTCGATTCCTGCCTTTGGAGTCTACGTGCATGGAGTTTGCAATCTCCCTGTGATTGGTGGGGTTCCCTCCTGGTGCTCCAGTTTCCTCCCACAGTCCAGAGACAGTTCGGAGATCAGGTTAACTGTGTGTGTTATGTATACTGTGTGCACTGCGATGGAGAGACTGCAGGCCACCACGACCCTGATTACAGGATGAAGCTGTACAGACCATCAGTGAGTGAGTGAGTGATTGATTTTGTGTATTGTCAGTGTGAAAGTGCTGGTGTGAGATCAGACAAATGACACACACACACACAGAGTTAGTGTGTGAACCAGTACAGTCCTGACTGAGTGTAAACATATAAAATGCCTTTCTATTTACAGCAGGTGAGAAAGTCCAACACTACGCGCAGTGTGTGTGTGTGTGTGTGTTTTGACCTGACACAGCACAGACGTTCCGCAATGTCACTTCTTCTCCTGGGCTGCCTGGCCACGTCTATACACACACACACACGCGCGCGCGCTCTCTCTCTCTCTCTCTCTCTCTCACACACACACACACCGCGCTAACTCACGCGCAGGCTTCGAATCCTGGCCGAACCCCCTTCGTAGACTCGCGCGCGCGGTTGCTAACTAGTAACAGAAGGTACTAGAACTAGCTAACGGCGACTAGCCCGCGCGCTAAAGGTTAGCATACCCCGGGAAATTCCTTCACCTAGCCCCCTGAGCTAGCAGGTTTATACACACTCTCCAACCTACACCAGATTCCCTCCGTCTCGGTCCTGTTTTATGACGCCACACGGGACTTTAATCTGCCCCCCGGGGGGTGAATAAATTTTTACCTGTCAGATCCCGAGGAAGGCGGGCAGGTCTCCGCGCGCGACCGGGATTAAAGCCTCGGTGGTTACTCGTACTTGTGCGGATTTCACCGGGAACTTCAGAGACGCGCCGTGGTCACGTGGTGACGTAGCGCACGCGCGCCCGACGCTGCGTCCTCAACAACCAGCTAGCGCACTACGGCGAGTGCTGAAGTAGTTTACCTAGTGCTCTTCGTGCCTGCTGTGTCGATCAGGACGGTTAAAGTAAAACTAAAGTACTGTATGTGAGGTTTATTCATAATAATATTAATAATAATATTAATAATAATAATATAATACGGGTGTGTCACTTTCTGCACAAAAACGCCTAATGAATAAAATCTGATTCATTTCTGGACCATAAATACTCAAAACAATGTGCGTTTTATTATTTCATTCATTCATCTTCTAAACAAAACATCCTGTGTAAAGGGTCGCAGGAGCCTATCCCAGGCACACACCCAAACACACACACACTACCAGCAATTTTGGAACAGAAATGAGCCTAATCTGCATGTCTTTGGACTGTGGGAGGAAACCAGAATACCCAGCGGAAACCCACCTAACACATGGAGTTGTGGAGAGAATCAAACCCAGACCCTGGAGGTGCAAAGCGACAGTGCTAACCATTACGCCACCATGCCGACGTGTTTAAAACTAAATGCATCCAAAAAAAGGTTATGAGCAAAAATGTATTATTGTAAACATGTATGACATGTTTGTGTATCCAGATAACCTATAATGTATATGTCAGTTGTGATGCCGGGGTATCAGTCACAAGTGCAGATGATTCGCTCCATAAAAGAATATGATGAGCATTTTTACTCATTTTATATTATTCAGTTATGATGCCAGTGTAACATCAGTATACGGTGTACAATGAGGCCTTTCAAAGGTTGTATTGTTCTGTATTTAGATTTAGCCAATATGTGGTTTTAGTCTAACACATCAGACTATAACCCATGTGTTTGAACCCTGGGAAACCACCAAACAGTTATGACTAGAACATAATCTCCACGCACAAAGGGCAGAGATGAGATTGAAACCCAAAAAGGACTTTAAATATTTTTGAGATTAATCTTTGAGTTTGTGTTTAAACACAAAACCACACCAATCGTTGGAATAACAGGTTTACCAACGACATCATCATTAAGAAACGTATTCACTCTCTTTCAGTGAGTGTGTTTGGTAAACCCAGAGCCTAACCGTGAAACACTGGGCGTGTTGCAGGCAGGTACACCCTAGATTGTAAGACATTATGCACTTGCCTCACAAAGGCTCTAGGGTATTTCATGAAAAACAAAAAAGGGAAAATGTCACATCTAACCTGCGCTAACGATATAGCAATGTCTTTTGGATTTACAAGGCAATAAGGCAGTATAACAAGGTGAACCTGCTGTACCGCTTTGTTTTAGAAATGTAGTATACTTTCTGGCCAAAAAAAGGTTGCTAATAATTTGTTGGACTGCCGTTGGTTTTGATTGGGCCGTTCATTCAATACGGTATTGTTCTGACAACCTTTCACATCATCACAAGATGCAGGTACATACAGAGTTGCTTCTGGTTTCATCAAAATCTTCTCCACCAGATCTCAAAGACAAGGTTAAGGTCAGGGTAGAAAAAAACTCCTTCGATGTGATAATCTGGTCATTCAGTACATTCAGGTCATCAGCTGACTTCATTTTACTGCCACATAACATTGCTGAGTCTAGACCTGATCAACTGAAGCAACCCCAGATCATAAGACCGCCTCCAGTGTGCACTATGCATGATGGGTGCATCACTTTATGTCTCATAAACGAGTGGTTTTCTTATGGCCCCATATCTGTTTAGTCTCATTCCTGTGAGGAGAAGTTACATTATTTGTGTACAGAAATGCTCTTACTTTCACTACTAAACATAGTTCAGCTTTCTATTGTCAGTTTTTAATGATGTTTAAGTGAGCTGACGGTCATTTCTCTTTTTTTTCATAACACATTTCCATCCTTTCAGGTTTCAATGTAGGCAGTACGGTGGTGTAGTGGTTAGCACTATCGCCTTGCACCTCCAGGGGCTGGGCTCGATTCCCGTCTCTGTGTGCATGGAGTTTGCATGTTCTCCCCGTGCTTGGTGGGTTTCCTCCGCCTACTCCGGTCTCCTCCCACAGTTCAAAGACATGCTGATTAGGCTAATTGGCAATCCCAAATTGCCCGTAGTGTATGAATGAGTGTGTGTGCCTTGCGATAGATTGGCACTATGTCCAGGGTGTACCTGCCCCGTGCCCCAAGTCTCTTGGGATAGGCTACACAGTAGTGTATGACACCTGAACTGAAATGGATGTTTTCCAATATAGAACAAAAACAAGACAGGGCACAATAAGCCCAGTAGCCGTTGGTGTGACAACAGCCTGAGAAAGGTATATTTGACACAAAAGATGTTACACTGACAGAATAGGTTGTGGCATGACAAGGAAGCGTTAGCTGCTGGGTGGGAACTGTCAGGTGACCACACTGGGGATAAAAATAAAACGCAGGTATAGGTAAATGACTTTCAGCGTTATTTAACCCTTGTGACATAAAGAGATGCCTAAATCAGATTTAAAACACTGATGCCTGCCTACAAAGCTGAAAAACCTACCTTAAAGCTTTTTACTCAAACTCTACTGCACCGTGCTCCCACCAGTCCCTTCACAGTTTAGCCTTGCTCATTTAGACAAGACAAGCTTAAACACTTTTCTCTGTTTTGGCACATTCGAGTCAATGACTCTCTTCATAGGACTAATGAACACTCCTTTCTGAAGTATTACATCAGCAGTTTGCATGTTGTTGCTTTTTTTTTAACAACATGCAAACTAGTAGAACAAGTAGCAGGACGCAGTTATAGATGGAGCCTTTCTGTAAGTTGATGTGAATAAGCTCCCAGGCCGCCACATGCCGTAAATATACTGAACACTATCTGATGTTGCCCAAAACAGGGCAGGCTCTCCCGTATATAAATGTAAAAAATTTTTACTTTATTGCTTTAATGTCAGTCTTACCCTTCTAGTGATCCTTGTGCTGATGGCACAACTTGGGCAGGTTGTCTATGTTTTGGCGACAGTCAGTTTAAGGTCTTACCTTTATCCATTCGTAAGTCCATCACGAGTATCCTTCAATGTTTAGGTGACATCAGGTTTCCTCATAAAAGTTCAAACCTTCTCGTTTATAAATCAGATGGCGTTATAGCGACTTTAAGAACAGGTTTGTGCTATGGCCCCGCACATACTAAAACTGGAGGAACTTTACGAACAGACCCTATATATGTAAATACTGTACATACGGCCAAAACACAGTATTGGTGTTGATTTAAAAACAAATATTTAAGTTATAAATATAATACAGAAAATGTGTTTGCTAACGAAGCTACTTCTAGTTTGTGCAACATGGAAGTGACCTATCTTGCTTCCCTAAAAATTTCACGTTGCTAACTGCAGCCGTTTTGGAGAGGTGATTTTATGTGTTGCAAAAATCAAAGCGTTATACTTTAATAATTTAAAATGCAGATTATTCATATTTCTTTGAGTATTGATAAAATTCGTGTAAGCTTTTAGAAGCATATGACCTGTAAAATTGTTGATTAAATAGTTTTTTTTGGAAAAAGCTTATGTAGTAAAAAATCTGTAGTGTCCGTAACTGTCAAATTTATGTTGCAATATTTTAACGATTTTGCATTTTATAATATATTTTCAGGTTCATGTCTTTTTATGTGAAATCTAAATTGGCCAAGGTGCATCTGAATTAGGGCTGCACAATATTAGGAAAATATGCGATATGCGATATTGTTGAATACTGCAATAACGATATTTCTTGCGATATAACATTTCCCTAGAGAAATGCATTTTTTATTATTATTATTGCCTATTTTTTTATT
>JAQQZT010000014.1:6736085-6747506 GCA_030068275.1 Clarias platycephalus
TCATTTTTGTGAAGCTGCTTTGAGACAATGACGATTGTTAAAAGCGCTATATAAATAAAATTGAATTGAATTGAAAATTTAATATGTGTATGCAAGTGTTTCATGTTGGTGTGCACGTTGATGTGATCTAAGTCCTAAACGGCACCTCATATTTTAGCATTAAATCTATACTATAAAGTGAAATAGGCCTATTGCATCATCTCATTAATTAATGATATAAACTGAAATTGTGATCTTTAGACAATTTATGCAACAAAAAAAAAAGGTGTATGATGTACAGCTGTGCCGTTGTTTAATGTAAATTAAGTGAACCATGTTTGCTTTTTGGTCAAACACACAAACAAACAAACAAACAAACAAACAAACAAATAAATAAATAAACCAGAGAGGTGGAAACATTTTTGTGGTGAAGTCCATACCACAAACTGGCAGTAAAATACTGGAGATCATCGGGAGAACCAAGCCGGTTGTGCCCTAGGCCTAAATGCAGGAGATGAGGAGGAAGGTCTGTGATCAGACTCCTGAGACTGGAAACCTGATTGCCGTAAAGTTCAAGAACCTTTAAAAGGATCATAGAAAATGTGATGAGAACTCATAGGATTGGGACTAAACAGTCGTGATAAAACAGTTGTGATTACGTTTCCATCTTTCCGCACGTCAGTCCCCGCAGATCTTGCAGAACTTCGTGGATCGTCGGGCGGTCACTCGCGGCGGCTTACAGTGCCTAACACCGCTTCTTATCACGAGTCAAACCGCATAGGTGACATAGGGGTATAACAGCAGGAATAACAGAGGGGGGAGGGGTGCGGTTTATCGGAGGCGGGGCTCGTAGGACAACTTTTACACATACACACACAATAACGGAATGACTTGAAAATATAACTTGAAAATATAACTAAATAACTGAGTACTTAAATGATGGACCTAACACGTTAGATCAAAAACGTAATCCAAGTACTCTAATGTGTTACTTTGTACAACCAACACTGGCTAGGAGGCATAAAAATGTAACTTTGGAGCAATGGACAAAAGGTCATGTTGTCTGATGTCTTCAGATTGACCATATTCCAGAGTGATAGGTGCATCAGGGTAAAAATCCTGCATTTTGCATAGTGTACAAGTGGAGGCAGTGTTATGATCTGGGGTTGCTTCAGTTGGTTAGGTCTAGACCCGCAACGTTATGTCGCAATAAAATGAAGTCAGCTGACGACCTGAATGTGCTGAATGACCAGGTTATCACATCATTGGACTTTTTTTTCACCGTGATAGCATATATTCCAGGACTCAAATAGTGAAAGCGTGGTTCTGGGAGAATGAGGAATCATTGTCACACATGAAATGGACACAACATTGTGTGCTGTAATCAAAGCTAAAGGGGATTGGATTAAAATCTTAGAATGTGTCACTGACCAGGCGTTCTGATCAACAATTAACTGTTTTGCAGAAAAAGTTTTAAAGGCAGGATATTCTTACACAGAATTTTGATTCTTATTGATATTATTTTCATTAATAAAGTGACCCATCAAAAGATACAGCCTCAAGTTGTCTCTAAAAACTCTGTTAACGTGTTAAGGAATGGAAATGTATGGAGGTTTACAGAGGTAGAATGCATCAATAAGTCCCCTAAAGGACCTGAGTATAATGGTTGCTCACCTTAAGTGTCTTTGGAAGGTTCTTAAAAGGGACCTCAGTAATGTTGTTAACAGTTAATATGAGCTCTTCCACACAACTGAGCCTTAGCAATCCTTCATCTATGACCGAGACCTACGTATGTAGAACACATAAAAATGGTTCAGCAAAAATTTCATTCTGAAAGTGTTTACTATGAACTTGACAGGTTTTAGTTATAAATTAATAGTACTACATTCGCATTCCTAAGCGATGTACAAACTGTGTACATCACATATAATATCCAAATAAAGTATTAATAAACCAATAAACATTGCATGCAATATTGCCTACAACAGTAAACCACCCACACAAACAGTTTGTTTCTGGCAAAACACGGAAACACAGATGCACACAACCTGATCAAATCTGCAAAAATTGTCTCAATATCTCGACATCAGTTTTAAGGGACTCAGAAACGTTACAGCTGTGGCCAATACAGTTAGCACCAAGGAAATTCCTACACATAATGGATCAGCGCGGTATTTGCAAAAGCGTTTATCCTGTGTGGGTGAGCATCGGAGTTTCCCTTGATGTTTCTCTATAACTTCCATCTTATTCGATTTAGATGTTTGATTTTTTAATGTAAAAATACAACACTAAATCCAACATCTGGAATATAACATACAGTACATAAAATCCGGTCTTAGTAGCAAAAACCTAGATGTCAGTCTGTATGTATAATTTATATGTTAGTTACTGTATGCGTTGCCCATAAGGATGTACTTGATTAATTATCTAATGATTTATGACTAGTGTAAGTATTAAATACACTCAAATAGTTGCATATTGTTCTACATAGTCCTTTTGTTAAGTAGGTCATGCAAGTAGACTGCATAGTAAATTTGAGTTTCTCACACTGCATACATAACAGCTGTTGCACAGTTACCCAGTAATTCACTTTCTCAAGTTTGGATACAGTCATTTTGTTAACTTGCCAAATCAGAGAACCTTTTTACTAGGACCAGGAAAAAATAAATTCTTTGTTTTGAGAAACTTTGCAAAGATTTGTTGCAATTGTTGTCTTGTACGATTGATGTTCAAGTCATACTGGGACTTGTGATGACATTTCACATGAATGATGGCATAAAACCAACGCGAGTTCAACGAGAGTGGAAAAAAAAACAACAACTTGGTTTAATTACCAAAGAAGTTCTGTTTTTGCAGGATAAAAAACAAAGGACCACGCACCGCCCATAGCTCCACTTGCACATTATAGCAACTCAGCTGGGAGTTACATCCCCTGTACAGTCCTGACCTCACTCCTAGCCATTTACACATGTTTTGGTCGGTCATTACAGGAGTTCTGGGGAGGCCAGTGTTTCTGATGTGAAGCAGGCAATCCAACATCATAGACATCATGGCTGTGTTCGGTTATTCTGCACAATCACAGGTCCAGGTTTAACTTTAATATTTTACTATTTTTATTAAATAAATATTTTAGCAGTCAATCAGTTTTTATGCCTTCATTTGCAAGAAATAACTCATACCTTATCACTAATATTATATAATATAACTATCATTAACACTATTACTAACATCAGTAAAAGTAGTAAAATTCCATATGTGGTAAATGTTATGCAGGATGTTGAACTTGGATCAGATTAATCTTGAATATCTACTTTAACCATTTCCTTTTTTTTGGCAAAGTTGTTGGTTGATAGACAAGCAGTGCTAATAACCTACAGCTGGTAGGGACAGACCACTGTGCTCATTTTTTAACCTTATTTGGAGAGTGATATTTCTTTGTGATAAATAGTTTCTGATAAATCTGTATATCTGATGGTGGGTATTTCTTTGATGAGAAATGTGCGTGCGATCATACATTTGAAAGTGAGACTGTTACCCATGATTTGACTTATGAATGTAAAATTAATAAAACCAAGACTTTCCAAAATCAAAAAAAGTAAGCTATAAATATAAATATGAATCAAAAAATTATAATATTAATAGTTAATTATTATAACTAATCCCTGCTATAAATATAAGCTATAAATATAAATGTATTAAACAATATATACTTAAATATATACTTTTTGTGCACACACAATACCTGAGTAAAACCTGTTTTTTTCTTATAAAGGTGAAGATATTGAAGGCACCATTCTCTGAAAAGCATCACTTGTAGTATTTTGCTCCGACTGAGTAACCTGATCGGACGAGAGGAATTCCACGAGTGGTAACAAATGGTTGGTAATAGCACTGTAACTACAGTGGTGTGAAAAAGTGTTTGCCAAAAACATGGAACAGTGGAGAACCTTCCCAGGAGTGGCCGGCCGACCAAAATTACCCCAACAACGCAGCGACAACTCATCCAAGAGGTCACAAAAGACCCTTGAACATCCACAGAACTGCATGCCTCACTTGCCTCATTTAAGGTGAGTGTTCATGACTCCACCATAAGAAAAAGACTGGGATAAAATGGTTTGCATGGCAAGAGTTCCAAGACGAGAACCACCGCTGAGCAAAAAGAAGATAAAGGCTCATCTCAGTTTTGCCAGAAAACATCTTGATGATCACCAAGTCTTTTAGGAAAATACTCTGTGGCGTGATGAGACAAAAGTTGTACTTTCTGCAAGGTGTGTGTCCTACTATGTCTGGCGTAAAAAGTAACACCGCATTTCAGAAAAAGAACATCATAACAACAGTAAAATACAGTATGGTGGTGGTGGTGTGATGGTCTGGGGCTGTTTTGCTGCTTCAGGACCTGGAAGACTTGCTGTGATAAATGGAACCATGAATTCTGCTGTGTACCAAAATATCCTGAAGGAGAATGTCCGAGCATCTGTTTGTGACCTCAAGCTGAAACGAACTTGGGTTCTGCAGCAGGACAACCAAGCAAGTCCGCTTCTGAATGGCTGAAGAAAAATCCTCCAATGTGGCTGAATTGCAACAATTCTGCAAGGATGAGGGGGTCAAAATTCCTCCACAGCGCTGTAACAGACTCATTGCAAGTTATCGAAAACGCTTGCAGTTGTTGCTGCTAAGGGTGACCCAACCAGTTATTAGGTTTAGGGGGCAAACACTTTTTCACACAGTGCTATGTAGTTTTGGATTTTGTTTTCCCTTAATAATAAAAACCTTCATTTAAAACCTGCATGATGTGTTTACTTGTGTTATCTTTGACTAATATTTACTAATGTTTAAATTTGTTGGATGATCTGAATCATTATTTGAAATTCAACCCTTAACGGTTAACAGAGCTGATATTCTAAAGAGGAATATGTGGAAATACAAAGAGAAACCTGAGAGATTTACAGGACTGTCCACCACCTCCATGGTTTATCCTCCTCATCTTTTGGATTTATAGCACCAGTGAGAATTTATAAAGTACTTTCACCCTGTTAATTACACTAAATGTCACTTGTTAACTGTCGGTCAGACATGGAAGAGTATGTGTTGGTAGCAGGGCCGGCCATGGGTCTGAAAAAAGGCGTATGTGAGAATTTGCTTTTTGAAATGAACTGAATTGTTATCTAATATCTATATGTATAAAATATAGATCTAGATCAGAATGACTCAAAGCAAACATGATGGTGCATTCTAATTCTGGTTACATTTTATTAAAGAGAAATATTAATGCACAAAAAAAATATTACAAAGCATAATATTCATGGCTTCCACAAAAACAAAAGAATCGTCCATGTCCCGCATAAATAGAACAGGATAATTAAAATGCTACTGAATTTAAAGGTATCATTTTAATTATCCTTATCATGAATAATCATGATCGACACTAAAAAGGGCTTGTGATAAAACCTGCATCTAATAAATAAAGTAAGATTACTCAGCATGCAATTGTTAATGAGTCACAGATCACTTAGCAAAATCAACATCATTTAGCAAAAGTGCAGCCAGCACTTTTTATTTTTAAAAGGTGGATCCCCCTGCCCCCATTTGCCAGCCCATGGCATAGGCAACATAGGCATTGACTTACAGTATGTTGCCTATGCCATGGGCTGGCCCTGGTTGGCAGAGAAAAATAACTGGTTAAATTAGCAAAAAGTATATTATTGTCTCATTATCTTTTAATAATAAATGGTGTTTGTGGAAATGTTGTATAAAAGCAATGTCACAGTCATGTGTTGTGCTGATACAGTATTTAGCACAACTGCATTCCACATTTTTTGATATTGCTCAATGTGTCCAATCTTAATTGCTTTTGTGGCTCCACTGTTAGAAAAAAACTCTAAAAACCTGACTTACCCCTTTATCCACGATCCGTAGTGTTTTTAAGAATGAATATATGAGTTTGGCATTACATTTTTTTGTTGCCTTAACTGCCAGTTCTCTCAAGACTAAGGACTGAGGGCTCCATGATGCACCCTCATGCCACGGTGATAGTGGACTTTTAAGCAGGACACGGAGACCGTCTGAGTCATCTGACTGTGCTTTTGTGTTCTTATCATCATGCCAGTCTTCAGAGCCTTTTAATGATGGTTTGAGCTGTGAAATCAAGGATTGTACACTTTTTAAAAAAAACTGTATATGCATTATCATTAACTAATCATCCTCACCATTTGTCTCATCAATCATTCACTCACTCATCGTCTATACCGCTTTATTCTGTATACTGGGTTGCTTGATGTTTACCTACTGTACATGTCATGTCAGGGATGCACTTACCCAGCTTCCTCTGTCACAGGGGAAGCTTTCCAAACACAGCCTGTGAACAAGCTCGTCAATGGCAGACGTGAGCGTGCAATAAGTCATTGGACGCAGTCAAGCAGAACGCAGTCAAGGTTTAGTACTTCTTTTTTTAAATGGAAAACATGCGCAGTTTTTGAGAGTGGTCACGTCTTTTGCATTTCTTCCAAGGAAAGACGTTGCTGTGGTGTGTTGTGTTGTGTATAGTTGCCAGGCAACGCACAGAAAGCTCAGGATCAGAATGTCAGCTTGGATTCCTAGTGCTAAAATGTAACCGATAAAGTGTTTTTCTCTGGCAAAATATGGACGGTACAGATCAAAATGCCAAATTCTACATGTCCTACAGTCCTGAATCTCCTCTCCTATAATTATACACAGTTATTTATTAAATATTATACACAGTGCAACAAAATGGCCATATACAACCATTGTAAAACATTCATACGCATAAGTTGTTAGTAAAGTAATGCTAAATAATTTAGAAAAAGTCTGCTTATCATTGCAGTACAAAGATGATTGTAAAATAGTAGTGATCACATGATTGTGGGATAATCTAAACTTTATAATACTTTTTAGAAATGATTTTGGCATTGTGTCACATTTACATATTGATATTGTGTACATTTTACCTAAGGAAATTAAGTTTGTAAATGTACTTAATACTATTTAATGAGTTTAAACAAGAACATACCAATTTTTTTTTACTGCTATTTTAAATGAGTTATTTTTCATCAACTTACATATTTTACTTGAGTGGAAATTCCGGCCTTAATTTAAATATCTTGATACGTTAAAAAATATATATATATTCAGTGGAGGACTTTCTGATGTGTTGGGTCTTCCTGAATGGGTCCTGAAGACTTTGTGCTGACTCATTAAACCATATCCCTCTCACAGAATGCTGATAAATAGTACATAGGAAACGTTTGATCAGATTATATCTTAAACGTATATGCTGCGCATCGCCAGACTACAGGATTTTCCCCTTACTCGATTATAAAACAGAAACATGCATGCAAGAATACCCAAAGCACAATCTACGCTGTATCAACACATACCAAGGACAATTCTGCAACATGGTGCATATAGCAGGTAAGGTATATTTTCCCTTTGCTTTAAAAAATAAGAGGACTTTTAATGCAAAGTGTAGAGTAATAACAAATTCTTCTCATTAGTCTTGCTTTGTGTTCTTTTTTAAGTGTTACAGGCCATGCTTTTGTACAGAAAATTTGCTCATAGTGTTTGCTGTAATGCCCAAAACAAAGTTTAAACAAAACATCAAAGTATATATGAAAATAAAATGATAAAGCAAGAAATAACAGTGAACATCCGCAATAGAAATCATTAATACAGTACCTGTTATAGACAGCACTACTGTCAGAGTTGCTTCATAAAAAGTAATACTTAATACTTAAGTAATAAAAAAAACACTTCCTTACCAAAGGGAATTGAGAACTCAGCAATGGTGTGATATAATCCATACCGTCTTGTATATTGTATAAGACCAGGTCTTTCATTTAATTCCAAACACATGGCATTATGTTGAACACTAGACTTACACTTTAACACATTGTTCTTAAGTCTTCAAAGAATCCATTAATAATTTCTTATTATTAGTATTAAGAACATATTTTGAGTATGGCATTATGAACAAATTACAACAGAAATAACCATGAGTAACGACTTCCTATACAGTATGTGTTTCTGGATAACTCTTGTATTAACTCTGTGTTAAATGTACATTTTTGTGAATTATCCAGTGTAAATCCATAATAACACATTAGTCTTTTTTTGTAGGATCCACTCTCTGGATGCATATCTTGATCCTTCTTGCCTGCACCGTAATGAGGCAAACTTATTCTTCCTCAACTCATACTCCTACCACAAGAAAACATCATACATTCTTTCTTCTTAATACAGAATCATCAATTCTTTGTGAGGAAGTTGTAAGTATATTTGAACTACAATCTTATTCTTTTTTTAAAGGATATCTGCACAAAATAAAAATAAAAATTTGTGACAAATTTTCAGAGGAACATCGTCAGCGGCTGTCATTCCTCAAACCTCACTGGGGTATCAAGTAATAAAAGCAAGTCTGCTTGTGCCTTCAAGGAATATCTGAAGACTGTGGAATCGATCCGTGCCAATAGCAACATTATGATGAGAATCAAGCACCTTTCCAAACAGTTTAATTTCTTATTCCGCAAAGAAAAGTGTAATTATACTTTGGCGCTGGATAAAAGAATAGCATCCAAAAATGCCTATGACATAAAATGTCTGGGTTTAAACATCTTTGAGAGTTTACGCTCATGGCTGACGGAGGAGCAAAACTGTTGTTAAAATGTCTAGAGTTGGAATTCCTTGATATTTTGTGCTAAGTTATTAAAGTAAATTATTTAAGTAAATTATGAATTTCTTATTTATTATTGATTTATTCTGAACTGCAGTGTCCTTGTTGGAATGTAACATGCAGAGTGCTAAAACTAAATAAATGCAACAAAATTTGCCTCCTCAATTTGTTCAGTTTGTCCTCGTATATAAAAAATGTAAACATTTTATTTTATTGTGCATGGTAATATTTGCAATGTTAAGTAAATGATTGCTGAAATTACTGATGAAATTTTTCTTCCGAGTGGAAGTCCCACATGGCTGTTTGTCCAGCTCTCTGCATGCACTAAGCTCATTTAAGAGTGTCTAATAACAATCCCTATCCCTTACTATCTTAATAGTAAGATCTAATGGTGCCAGCAAAAAATACTTTGATGATGATAATCTCTTCCTACATTGCTTTGGTAGCCAGTTGACACCACAGTGTTAATGTCCAATGTCATATTACCTGATTTTGTAAACCATTCCACTTACCTGTCAGCATTACAAACCTACAGACTGCTCTTTTGGTGCCCTGATGAACACCACTGAATTCTCCTATGGGGATGAATATTTTTACTCTTAATGAAAATCTTGTTTGGTAAACAATTAAACACATTTAAACTCTGTTGAACTTCACACGGCACTCTTGAGACACCAGTAAACCTGTTTGCTGTGGTGGCTTATGAAAGAAAAACTAGTTTTGTATCGAAGTCTCCATCACTGAACAGTTGGCAACCTCAACCGACTCGACTTCATGTTAACTCAAATTATTTTCCTGTTTTCCTGCACTTGTGGCAGCATGGTGGTTTAGTGGTTAGTGCTGTCGTATCGCATCTCCAGGGTTTGGGGGTTTAAATATCACCTCTGGTCTGTGCATGTGGAGTTTGCATGTTCTCTCTGTGCTTAGTGGGTCTTCTCCTGGTATTCTGGGTTCCTCCCACAGTGCATAGACATGAGGTCTTGATTGACTGGAGTTTCCATAAAAGACTGTTGAATTTCCCCTGATTGTGCCCAAAGCTCCCTACAATAGGCCTTGCGACAGTACAACAAATAAACTATATATGGACAATGCATGGATGGATGCATGGATGGATGGATGGATGGATGGATGGACAATTGCACTTTAAGTCATACTATCTGGTATCACCCAAATTAAGATGGGAAATGTCTTGAGTCTGGTTCCTCTCAGGTTCCTCATGTCAGCTCAGGGCATTTTTCCTCATTCTTTAGGGATAAATTAATAAAGCTATAATTGCATTCATGATTTCATGTTTATTTTTATAAAGGTTTTTTTGTAAAGCTGTTTTGTGATAACGTCCAGTATGACTTAAATTTTTTTTTTTTACATATTTACAACAATTCATTGAGTTCATTGAATTGATGCTATCTTGTACACAAATATGCACATGAGGGAATTTTAAGTATCCACCAACATGTATGAAAGATTGAAGAACCGATATCTGCTTGTAAATTAGGTAGGCTCTTTGTTACTTTATTTTGTCTGCAGTAATAAGCATTATTTTATCTCTTGCGGTCTGTGTGCGTGAATCTTCCCATGAGCAGTTTTAGTGTTTGCAATGTTTGCAGAACATGCAGTGCTTAGTATTATGAACAAATTGGGATTATAATCTAGGCCAGCCATGTAGCACTGTGGTTGCCAATATCAGATTAATTAGATTAGCTACCCTAGATATCTTAAGCTAATGATGTACTCTGTATACTTTGTTTAGATGAGCTGTTGAATAGTTATAATGCAGAATTGGCATAATAATATAAAGTTGATCTTGTCCTATCAATCTGTTTCTAATGTCAAACCTTGCCCATTTTGCCAACCAGTACATTTCAGGAAATCTTAAATAGGTTATTGCAGAGTTAGCGCTAGTAACCTAGAGTAGATTAATATACACAGAGCCCTTAAAAAAATGTTTAAAAAAAAGAAGCGTTGAGTATGACTTTTCTCTTTGGTTTCTCTGAATACTTTCCACCCATCATCACCAGTTGTAGAATGATTTCACTTATTTATCTGCTGCTTCATCTTTGTTCTTTGGTACTTCTGTGGCATCTGCAACCGCATAAGACCTTTGTGAATAATATTGATGATGCCTGATCTAAAGTCTGTAGGAAATCAATATACCTCATATCCTGTCATACAGAGGCCCCTGTCTCAAGCAGACATCTGAGATCTGGAGAGCTGGTGAGTCCACAGGAAACAACTGAGGTCTGAGAGAATTTCATTTGAAGGCAACTGCAGAGGCCGTGCTGGAAATGCTGGAAATGTATATAAATTCACAATACCATATCAATACATACAGTACTGTATATTATGAAACCTAGTGAAGTATGATTGACTAGTTTGTAAGCAAACTGGTTAGAGCAGGAAAGTGATCTGAAAAACAAAGATGGGGCAACTCAGAGTGCATGTAAAATCTGATGGACAAACTGGAAAAGGGATCTCAAGGAATTTTGATGTAGTCCAAATTTAGTAGAAATGCCACAAATGCCACTGCTTGATAAGACCCAGTAACATTGGAAGAGTCAGCCCCAAGCAATTTATCGAAAATCTAAAAATAGTCGTAACAATTCTTTAAAGACAAACAGATGATATAGGGGGATATATATTATAGGGGTAAGATGATATAAAATGTATATATATATATATATATACAGTGGTGTGAAAAACTATTTGCCCCCCTCCTGATTTCTTATTCTTTTGCATATTTGTCACACAAAATGTTT
>JAQQZT010000014.1:6782916-6793544 GCA_030068275.1 Clarias platycephalus
TGTTATTTTATAGTTTTGAAATCCCCAGTATTGTTGTAGAATGTAGAAAATAAATCACTAAACAAAATCAAAGAAATCTGAAAGTGTTCTAAAACTTTTTAATGGTAGTTATATATGCACCATAAGTGGGATGACCTACAAGAGGGTCTCATGGCAAAAAATTGTATATAATACTATATACACACACACACAAACACTGATCAGCCATAACATTATACACCTCCCCCCCCCCTTTTGCTACCATTGACCTGTAATGACCTGTATGTGTTTTTGACACCTTTCTGTCAGAACCAGCATTAACCTTTTACTCAATTTGGTCTACACTAGCATTTCTATTGGATCGGACTACACGGGCCATCCTTCACTCCCCATGTGCATCAGTGAGCCAACCAATGACCCTGTTGAGTGTTTTACTTTCTTGGATCACTTTTTGTATGTCCTGATGATTACACCCTGGGAACATCCAAAAAGAGCTGCAGTTTTATAGTTGCTCTGACTCAATTCTCTAACCATCAAAATCTGGCCCTTCTCAGAGTAGCTGCATTTGTAGCTGGATAAGTGAACTTTTTTTTCCTGAAGTTGATGTGCTGGAAGCAGAAAAAATGGGCAAGAATAAGGATTTGAGTGACTTCGACAAGAGCCAAATTGTGATGGCTAGAAGACTAGGTCAGAGCAACTCCAAAACTGCAGATCAACTGGTGACAGGGTCATTGGTGGCCAAGGCTTACTGATGCACATGGGGAGTGAAGGCTGGCCCGTGTTGCCAGTGTAGACCAAATTGATGTGAATAGGTTAATGCTGGTTTTGATAGAAAGGATAGAACACACAGGTCATACCGTTATGGATCTACTCAATATTAGGTAGGTGGTCATACTGTAATGTGTGGCTTTTATAAATAATGAGATGCATTTACATATGCAACATATGTAAATGAGGATGAATATTCAGTGGACAGACTAGTGTAAATTGAGATGTGCACTTGAGATATTTAAAAATGATAGCAGTGAAAAAAGTGAGTGATGAGTTATTATTGGATTGTGCGCTGCTCACCTTCTGTCTTATCAGAGTTCCTGCAGTTCACTGTCCTCTTATCACTATTGTTGGCCCTGGTGGTGGAAAAATATAAAGAATGTTACGTTAGTTAAAATTCACACATGAGCGCGCTCACACACAGACACAAACACGAGGGAGAGAGAGATATTGCACTGCCCCTGCTTACACCAAGATGGCAGTATGAGCATGACTAATCTCTGAATCCGCCCTTTCTTTTTCTCATCCCTATATAGTTACAGTACATCTACTGTTATTGCTGTTATTGTTCCCTTACTGTCAAAATAAGCCGAGACACTTTGGTAATGCTGTTTTTTTTTTTTATTATGGTTATGCCAATTTAGCCTATTTTAGCCTGCGTCCAGTGGCTGGGGTTTGGGCATTGGGTGGAAATTATTATAGTGCAGTTAATGTACTATAGTGTAGTTGTTTTTACAGATCACCTGTGTTAAAGCAAGGATGTATTAAATTAAATGTAAAAATTACTGCACCATTGTAATATTTTGTCATCCACAGTTGGAATAAATTTTAACTACCAATAAATCATAAAATGTAAGCATATTTGTATTCTGTAGGGTAAACACAATTTGTGCACTGTTAATAGTTAAATTTTTTGTTTTAAATGTACCATGGAATTTAATTGCATCAATATAAAATTTTAAACACAAATAAAGAGGTTATATTGTGAATATAAATTTTATTTAACATGTACAATTCTATTAAAAAATACATATTTTGTTATATCTAAGAAAATCTGGTGGTGCCCACCAGAATTGATGTCTGTCATGTTATACCAATAAATGTCACAAATTTCTGACCATTTCTTGTGCACTTTATTAGTGTCTGTGGTGTTGTTGATAACTTGAACATCTGACATATTTTAATCCAAATTTTGAAACTTGAAAATTCAAACTATATCTGATTTTTTTCCTTCAGAGACATTCAATCTTATAATTTATTGCGACTTTAACTTGGTTTTAATCTTTTAGAATAAAGACTATAATGACCACAGACAGTTTTTCCTGTCTTTTTTATGTATAACCAAATTTTAAAAAATTTACTATTCTGAACATTAATATTAATGGACATTAATAGAAATTAAACGTTTCTTTTAAAAATTTAAATTTAAACAATCAATGAAACAGAATCCTTTAAATAATGTACTTATTTATTAATCATTATCTGAAGTTAACATAACCCGGCTCAAATTATGCCCCTCATTTACCACCCCAATTGAAAAATGACCCATATGTTTGGCCAGTGCTTGAATGGGTAGTTCCATCACAGGCGTCACAGGTGTGTCACAGGCATTCCTTATTGCAGTTATCAGTAGGCAGCATTATCATCATCGACTTTAATGTCGTATTGTGAGGTAATAATTTAAATTCATTTGATTGCCAGAACATCACTAGGTGGAAGAAGAAACTGTAATCGGTCTAGAGCACAAAGTAAGAAAAGCTCAAATAAATCGAGAGCATGGCTGCAGTATTTTTAAGGTGTAAAGTTGGACTGTTACTAAAAATGCACATGATGGCAATTGGAAGGAAAATGTTTAATTGGAAGATTAAGACTTTTTAGACTTTTTAAATAGAAGATCTATTTAGGTGAAAATAGGCTCAATAGTATCAAACCAGTGTAAAGTGGACAATGGGATTACCCAAGGGAGCGTGTTCAGAGATACAGGGGTTAGACAATGAAACACTGTCCCGTTTAGTGTTGGAGATTTCATGGCTAAATTTGACCAACCTGGTGGCCAATTTTCATTGATTGCACATTCCACCAGTAAGAGCAGGGTGTAAAGGATTATTTAGCAGAGTAATAGCACAGTTTTGCTTACAAATGCCTTTTTTGATTGACAGCATGTCTTAAGTACACATCAGCGCTACAGAGATTCGAGTTCAGTCCCATGCGGATTTGCAGGTGGTATGACGAACTGCTACACTCTGTATTGTTTGCTGGTGATATAAACCATTTTTGTTTGTACAAATCATTCTTTAAATAATAAAAAAAAACATATTACATTGTTCTTGACTTTGCTCCTTGTTTCAGTGTTGTGAAGTTAGTTCGTTCAAATAATTAAAGTAGCTCGTGGAAGGGGAAACTAGCCAGCTAGCTTCCCCTGTTTTAAAAGCTAGCAGCCGCCACTGATATATATATATATATATATATATATATCTATATGAGATAGATAGATAGATAGATAGATAGATAGATAGATAGATAGATAGATAGATAGATAGATAGATCCTGCCAAACACGCTGTAGCATATCTTGCAAAACATTCGCCAGCGCCTCAGTGATTCTCTGCTTGAGTTCCTCAAGGCTTGTAGGGAGAGGGGGGACAAAGACCAGTCCTTTCACATAGACCCATAGTAAAAAAAAAAACAGGAAATACAAATATGGTTTTAAAATTCTTAGAAAAAATAAATTTTAAACATCTTATCTAGTTTTTGAATAACAAAAATGCTTCTTGCCATGAATATAGCCATAGAAGCTGGCATGGCATTAAAAAAGAAAGAAAGAAAGTAAAAAAAATCACAAGGTGTCAAGTAAGGTGAATGTGGTGGTCATTTCAACAGCACATTGTCAATATCACTTACACGCCCAATCCAAATGTAAAACATTTAAACCATTAAACTTTATATAACGTTAGTACAGGTACAGCCAGAAACCATCAGGATCTTGTGTATGAAATTTTGTTAGCTAACTCAAGAATAATTAGAAAAGGAAAAACGTCTCTATGGGTTGCAGCCCATTCAGGTAGGTATCCAGGGAAATGAGAGAGCAGGTGAGCTGGCAAAAGAAGCAACTAAAAAAGTGGATGTTGAGGTCAATATCACATTGTGAAAATCAGAGGCAAAAGGTATAGTGTGGAGAAAGGCGATACAACAATGGAAAGAGAAGTCGTATAATGAATCTGAGGAGACTGAGATCTACAGGTGCCGTCTCTGGAAGAACTCCAACTGTATGCTGAGTGGTACTGAGAGGAAAACATGGGAAAAATTAAGATTGCTAATTAAAATGCACATGATGGTAATCGGAAGAGACCTGTTTAATTGAGTTCAAGGCTTTTTGAGTGGAAGAACTATTCAGGTGAAGACTTAGAGGTATCAAGCCAGTGTAAGGTAGAAAATGGGACTTAATAAATGATGTGTGATCTTAGAGATGCTGAAATAATAGGAATATCTGTTGTTCTGCTCGCAGGAGACTTTCCTAAAGCCCTACCTGTTATTTTCCGAGGAAGATAAAGTCTACAGTTGCCCTAAGCATCCAGTTTTAGGAAATACGTCAAGACAAAAACCCTGGCGACCAACATGAGTGTGTCTTCCTTGTGATACCACCTCATAATCCAAATGCACATGATGGGAATTGGAGGGAACCCAGTTTAATTAGGTTCAAGTCTTAATGAACAAAAGAACATCACATGCATTTCTCAAGAATTTACCAGTATATAGCGTCATCATAAATTTTTATGTCATACTGTGAGGTAATAGTTTATCTTCATTTTATATATAGCAAAGTAGATTACTTGTTTCTTACACTTTTCACAGTTCCCTTTGAACTAAGCTGTTTCGCTCCCTGCAAGTTGGAATCACACTTAACATGGCTGAATACCATGGAACTTTAAGCTGATCAGAATGCACACACATACACATACATACATACACACTTCATTGGACTCTGAGTGCAAGTACAGTTCAGTATAATAATGCAATAATACAGTCTGATGCTTTGCTATGAGTCACTTCCCCTCAATTCAAAAAATGGTATAGGTTAAGTTTAAAATACTCAGGGTTATGCCCATGATGATCATAGAGCCATCGATGCCACAGGTCATGGCTCTAAACTGATTAAACTAAAACGGTAAAGTGTTTAAAATAATTTTAGACAATAACTAGAGGTTACCCACCTCTAGAGGTTACCACCCATCTGCATGATCTCGATGCAGATCATGATGCCTGTGTGATACCATTACCTTCAAAAGGAGTGTGCTGCTCCAATGTTTTGGCACTGTAGACACTGCAGTCTGCTCTGGGGTTTCAGCAGCAATGAGCCTGGCTTGATATGTATGATAGTATGACATAAAAGTTAATGATGATGATGCCTCTACTGCTATATTCAGGGAGATAATCCTGTGACGTACTCAGTATGACATAATAGTTGATGATGCCTCCTGCTACAAACAGGGAGAAATGCCTGTTACGTGTGCAGAGGAAAGAGCGCGCTCAGAGGACATGGGTTGCCAGATACACACACATGACATTAACATACAGTACATTACTGTGCAAACGTCTTAGGCACTATATTATATGCTGTACCAATTTGGTGATAATATGTTCATCATGTCTGCATACTTAGGTACAAAATCATTCAGTAATTCCATATATAACTTACAAATTGATAAATAAATAACATTATGGGAGTATGACAAAGTTACCAGAAAATCTCATATTCTCCAGCAGGCTCAGTAAAACCTAACAACTGTTTTCTTATAAAACTGCACAAATCTGTGTCTAAAATTATTTTAAGTAATGAGTTTTTAGTCCAAATATTGACTGTTTATTTTATTACCCTTTATTGCTCTTTGTAGAAGTTTCTTTTATGCAGAAATGTTTTTAAAAGCATCTTTTGCTTATGCCATATATTTGTATGTGCCCAAGACTTTTTCACAGAACTATAAGTAAAATAGTTGTTATAAGACTTTTGCACAGTAGTGTACATATATAAAAACTGAAATCTTCGGTGGAAGGTGTTTTCTCTCAGGTTACAGTAGACAGCACCATCATCAACTTTAATATCATTCTGTGAGGTAATAATATATCTTCATTTGATTACCAGAACTTCATGTGGTGGATGTAAGCGGCAGGATCCGCGGGTAAACCTCTAGTAAATGATAAATATTACGATCAAACCTAATATCTGTTAACACCGATTTTTATCCTCACACTCAAAATCAAAACCGCCAGTTTTCAAGCAGAAATTCACTTACCTGGCAACCGTGCGAAATGTCCGTTAGTTCGTTTTTTTCCTCTCTCTCTCTCTCTCTCTCTCTCTTTTTGGGCCGTTAACAGCCGTCAGTCATGTGTATTGTCGTTTTTAAATTAATTAATATTTCAAATTTTACAAATCAGAAATTAATATGTGGTAAGATTAATGAGTCAGATTGTGTGTGGTGCTGAATTTACTGAATGTCACTCACACACACACACACACACACCCTGGGACACAGTGACCCTCTAACACACCTTCACACTCTGTTCACTCTCACATTCACACACGTATTCTCACACTATTTAATTTGGAAATGGCAGCCAAATCTGCTTGTCTTTGTACTGTATGCGGAAGCCAGAGTACTTGGAGGAAACCGACCGAGCACTGGGAGAACACGCAAACCCCATGCACACAGACCCAAGGTGGGAACTAGACCCGGAGGTGCAAGGGAACAGTGCTAACTAGTTATCCACTGTCCCACCAATAACTTACACACCTACATAATTTCACAGGCTCCTATAATTTACTGTGTAATAAATACAGAATGATTACACAGTACTGAGAAAGTCAATTTTCTATAATTCTAACAAATCAGAATTTTCCACTATAGAAGCAGTTTGTAATGTAATAATACATTAAATATATATATATTATTGTTTGCACGGTCCATCACATTCATGTCACAGGTGCTCAACAGTGAACATAACAGTGGGCAGCATCATCATCAACTTTTATGTCATACTGGAAGAAAGTCACAGGTGTTTCTCAATGATGTATGAGAAATGATGTAACAGCGCAGACAAAGCTATGTGGCAACCTCTAGTTTGACATAAAACACTCTTAGTGCTAACAAAATATCAGGAACATGTTTAGCCCCCTTTTGACCCCAGGCTGTTATGCCATTTCCACACACTTCACTGTAAATGCTGGTGTTTGTATTTGGAGCACTGCCTCATCACTCTGTTTGGTCTGAGAAAATAATGGGTAATATGGCATTCTTGGTAAAGTAGTAACACTGTACTGTTACATGAAGTAGCAACACACCAGTGTAGGGCAAGATGGAAAAATAAAGGGAGCCGAGTTGATGAGACACATGATGTTATTGTCTTGTGAATTATGTTTATACTAATGCCACTGCTTGATATTTATGCCCAGCTGAACAGTACCCACCTCATTAAAATCATACACACTAAATTAAAGAATGTACCGGTAAATAAATCCCCTAATCTTGTATTAGAGAATAGCCCATAAGTGTTCTGACTCATTAACCATCTTCAGCAGTATTCCAACTGGCCACATCAGCTTTTCCATCACTGATGTGGCTAATGAATTGTGGTCTATTTCAGTACTCCCTGAAAGACAACCTTGCACAATGGAGTATATACTGTGTTAGTGGACTATATTACCAACCGAACATCTCTATCTTATATTATTCCATTTGTGGCTGACATGCTTCTGTAAACTTCTATTTAGTAATGATAAGAACATTTATTTTGTTAACCTTTTGTAGCTTGACCTACTAACGATACTAGCATAGTTTCAGAGAAGATACCTAAAGCAAACTGACATCTGGATCCATCACCATTTCACTAAACTAAACAAAGACAAGAACAGAAAGCTGAAGCTGCAGTGGACACAGGATTACCAACACTGAGCAGCTGTAGCCTGCTTTGAGTAATCTCGGTTCTTGGTGAGGCACACAGGATTCAGCACCAGCATCACGACACATTGCAAATTTTTGTACATGATGTTCAGAAATTCAATCAACGTCTTTTTGACTCTATGCCCAGCTGGATCCAGCAGGTTTTGAAGAATGAAGGATTTTAGATTAAATATTAATTGTTGTTATTGAGCAATTGCATTGCATAAAATAACAAATTATTCTTAGAATCTTTATTGTCATTATTTAAAAACATAAAAACCGGATTGTCATTAAAATATTGAATATTACTTTTGTCTGTCACTGTATTACATATATTCTTATTATTAAGCATTATAAATTCAACCCAGCTTGTTTGTTGTTGCTGTTGTTGAGGAAATTCATTCTTTGTTAATCCCTGTGTTAATTCTTTGTTAATGTGTGTTAAGGTATGTGTGACCTGTTGAATGAGCTCTGGTTTATGCTAAGGCCGAACTGTTTCACACTGTTTGAGTGAATGTGTTTTACATGCTGTATGTGGACTGTGCTGTGAAGAAATAAAGTATTCCCAGCCATTTGCATTGGGAAGCAATCAAGCCAACTCGGGTAACTCAAGTTATTGGAATAATGCTTATTTGTTTTTTTAAGGCAATCGGTTTGCATGGTTTTAATAAGTAAACTGGGTCGCTTTTGAAGTAAATTCAACTTAAAAATTCAAGTTGAATACAGAAAATGTCAAGTTATCTCTTCCCATTTAACTTTACTTGTTTTTTTTAAGGCAATTGGGTTTGCATGCTTTTTTTAAGTAAGGTTTACTAATTGGATTTTACAGTGTAGTAAGGTTGTCGTGTCCAATTCTTAGTCTGCTAATTTATACTTCCTCTTTATGATTTTTCCCCTCTCTGTATCACATCTACGGTGTTCTGTATTAAATGCAAATGTCTCGCTTGATGTGCCCAACTTTTTTTCAGTCGAGCCTCTGTTTCACTGAATAATTCATGACTTTTCAAGAATATATTAGCTTGAGGGGGTTTCCTGGGTGTGGAAACTGTGTCCCAGTGTCAACACAGAAACAACACACAGACGTATCAAGCCTAAAACAGTTTAATTTAAAATGTAATTGTTACATTTATTAACAAACGTTCATGTGGGTGGAGTCAGACCTAACCAGTCCAAGACCCGGTCGGACTCCACCCACGTGAACGTTTGTTAATACATTTATTTATTCATTTATTAAATAATTAATTTCATTTATTCGTCACCACGGCGTGCTGGCTTATCTATATAATAATAATAATAATAATAATGACAATCTTGCGTTGCGTTAATGCGTATGGATTTTGTCCGTCCGCGTCCTCCGTAGTCGAGCTTTACGTGGCACTAAGGAAGTTATCCGTTCTGTCCAATCAGAAGCGTTCACGGTAGCTCGATGACGTGAGTGACTCCGCCCCCCCATGTCCGCGGCTCGCCGAGGGTTACACTTCCTCGAGTGGAGCGAAGCCGGATTCGTACATATATTTTTTAGGAAACTAATTTTCATGTCTATATTTTGTTAAAGTCTGCGTGTTCGCCATGTTGACCTTTTCGGAAGTCGCGGTTGTCATGGCAGCGCTGTGCGCTACCGCGTCCGGTTACTTCGTCAGTGTTGATGCTCACGCAGAAGAGTGCTTCCACGAGCGAGTCAACTCGGGCACCAAGATGGGCCTCATGTTCGAGGTGGCCGAGGGCGGCTTCCTGGACATCGACGTCGAGGTAAATAACCACAACAACCGGCCTGTTCGCTTCATCATAGGTTTAACAAACATGTCCAAGAAATACAGAGGATGCAACACATTTAAACAACATCCAAAGCGCAGGGTTATACCTAACTAGCTTATTTATCTGCTCAAATCATTCATAAAACAGAAATACAGAACAATAATTAACATGAGTTTTGTTAGAACAGACATTGTCTCCTGTGTTTGTTTCTTAGACAAGACAAAGTCCCCATGTCCTGTAACAGCTGTTAGGATCAAGTCATTAAACAGGACCATCTCTGCTGAGTTTAAAATGATCAAAATACTGTAAAAATGAGTTATAATTGAATTGAGGGTTAAAATGAGTAATACATTCTAATTATTATAGATTTATATATGTATTAGATTCCCACGCTTAGTGAACATGATGCGCAAATAAACGTGTAGAATGCATTACGTACTGTCTTTTTATTATTATTTTGTGTACACTGAATTTCTGATAGTTTAACTTTAATCTACTACTTTGTCCCAGTTTAAATTTTCCGGATGACTCATGCTGTACTAGTCTAGTGTTCGTCCAATCACATGATGTATAGAACGTAGACGTCCCGCCCTCTGGAGCTTGTCTTGCTTTGGAGCAGCAGCAGTATGGCTCATGCTGAACAACTATCGCAGACCTGGTTACCTCAGGCTGATCAAGACTACGATATAATTCAGTCTTTTAACACCATCAGGGCTTCTCTGTCTGGATGAGGAAGTAATATAAGTGTTTTCTCTACAAATTACACCAAACCTCCCCAAATGAAACTTTCATAACTTCCTGGAAAAAAAAGCATCTGGTCACCTAAGATTTTGTTTTGTGGACAGATGTGGGAAATCGGTTCAGTTATCGTATCACAATTCTTTTGTGTGGTCGCCATACTGACTCCAAAATTGATGAAAAAAAATTATTAAAATGTTGCCGTTTCACTTTAGTCCTGCAGGTGGTGCAATCTAAACTATTCACACATTAGCACACAACACAGCATCCAGTGTGGTAGAAGCAAATTATTTACTAAGTTTGTTAAGAATTTTTTTTTGATCAGATTTAGTGGAGGTTTATAAACTCTTGTTACTAAGAGAATGACAAAACAAATTAGTGATGGGAAGTTTGAATCATTTTAGTGACTCGGTTCTTTGAATCTCGTTCATCAAAATGAACAAATCTTTTT
>JAQQZT010000014.1:6810532-6823633 GCA_030068275.1 Clarias platycephalus
CTCATATACAGAGACTTGGCTGTTTATTTGTCAACATTTTACATATCAATTTAGTTTTCTTTATGGAGACATCTATTCACATTTCAAATACAGCATAGTTAAATGCTGGAATCTGATTTGGCAGAAGGTGTACATTGTGGTTAGCGGTGTCACCTCACACCTTCAGGGGTAAGGGTTTGATTCTTGCCTTGGGTCTGTGTGAGTGGAGTTTGCATTTTCTTCCTGTATTTGGTGGGTTTCCCCCCAGGTTCTCCAGTTTCCTCCCACTGTCCACAGACATAGGCTAATTGGCATTTCTAAACTGCCCGTAGTGTGTGTGTGAATGTGTGTGTTTGTGTGCTCTGATGGATTGGCACCCCATCCAGGCTGTACCCCACCTAGTGCGCTCAGTCCCCTGGCTGGATGAGTGGGACGTTCACAGTATTATACAACCATACCACTCTGGGGTACATTACTTTCCTATAACAGCAGGTCTGGAGTCTGTTGTTTATTACTTATAGAAGGAGTTTCTGGTGTCAGGGCTTTGTAACAGTCAGTAAAGCTAGAAAAGGAAAGTGTTCAGGACGAAGAAAAAGTTTCTGGTTTCCAGTTTCTAGGTAACATGATGCACTGCATTCTCCCCCGAGAGGTTAGTGAGGCGACAGAACTGTTTACGACTGCTACAGTATAAAGTAACTGCTGATATAAATTATACACACTCTGGCTGCAGAATTTATTTTAAGTAACTTTTAGAAAAGACAAATACATAATTTTTGACATAATCTAATTGCTTTTTAGTACACTTTGTCCATCTGATGACAAGCTTTCTTATTCCCTCATTGAAAATGTTTTAGGCTGAGCTGCGAGCCACAAATGCACCACTGTTTTCACTTCTTCATCAGAAGTGAATGTTCGGCCTCGTAAGGCTGCATTCAGGGGTACAAACAGGTGATAGTCTGATGGAGTGAGATCAGGACTATAGGGAGGACGTTAAATACTCGAAACTGAGTGTTTGCAGAGTGTCGACAGTTTGGGCAGAAGTGTGTGGACGTGTATCGTCATGAAGATCACAACGCCCTTAGATATCAATCCTCTGTGTTTAATCCAAAGTTTAGCCTTCAGCTCTTCAAAAAGCGTCTCACTGTAACGAGCGCTGTTGATTGTTGAACCTTTTCCCTGATAATGTTCCAATACTGGCCCTTGAGAATCCCAGAAAACTGTAAGCGTTGATGTATTTTCCAGCTAATGGTTGACTTTTTAACTTTTTTCTTGTTTGGCGATTGAGGATGTTTTCATTCCAGACTCTACCGTTTACTCTCAGGCTGATAGTGATGAATCAGTGTCTCATCACCAGTAACGATTCTCTTTAGAGTTTCGGTTCAAGTTTAGTTTCTTCTGTTATTGCTCTTACATTAGCTGTTTCAGCACCACGTACACCCTTAGACCATAAAATAAGGAATAAATCACTGCACACTTCTCTTCTTTTGTGCAAATCACAAGTGGGGCATCCATTTGTGCAGAGTTCAGGTCATTTTGACTCGTATAAACATATATACGTAGAAAAATATGGCACAACATTCATTAATAAAGTGTCAGTTATGAATGCATGACAACCTGTTGCGGGGTGAGTGTAATTATAATTAGGTTCCGGTTGAGAGTAATTCTGGTAAAAGTGACACAGATCTCTGAGTGTTGATTGGTTGCCCCTGACATGGTTCGGTGCGGCCGGATTTTTATCCTGTTCAACAGGTGGCGGATGATGGAGGCGGGTAGAACTGATATTAGCCAAAATAAGGAAAGAAACCAGTCGCGTCCGAAATGTCACACGACCTTCCTATGTAGAATGCAGAAGTAGTGCACTAGATACCGTGCAGTGTGTTATAGCTCCAGGCTAGTGGGCTACTGTGCGGTTTGAGACGCGGACGTGTGTGTGTAATTTGACTCTGCTGCTGCTAAGTGAAGTTTGGTGTTGAGGCAAGTAGCTTTTTTATTTTTTGTAAGATTTGTATTAAATATTTGTGTATATTTTAAATGCTTTAATATTTAAACTAAACCGCGGTGTATGAAAACTAACTACCTTGCTAATCCGTCAGGACGTGTCCGTTGGCGCGGCGGGTTAGCACAGCAACCTAGCTAGCAGGTAACGCCGAATAAAACTCGGACACTCAGAGTAAATCTAAATAAAATAAAAATGTCAACAAAATAAAAAGAATTGCCGGTCTTAGCGCTGAGTCCTTAATCTTTTATAAGCGTTTTATAAGCGGATACGTTTTTGACTTCACTTTTACTTTACGCCTGTGTTAATTTTTTACAAGTGTTTTGTTTCATAAAGTGAATCTACTTGCGCGTTCAACTTTGCAGTCATTTATTTATTTCATAGTTTATTTATGAATCAATTTGTCACTGAACTAAAGTTAAAAACTGGCTCCAGTAGGAGTCACGAGTTTGTCATTAGGTGATGGCAAAGGAATCGATTCGCAACATTAGTGAATTGAATCTTTGCTTTTTCTCCTAGTTTTTGTATGCAAAACAAGTGCATGGTTGGTATGATACTAAACTGTAGTCTAAACATCGAGCTAGAACAGGTTTTCAGTAAATGAATCGTTTCGTTTAAAACCGGGAGTTCAGAGGAATCGATTCAGTGAATCACGTGTAAACGACTCAGTAGATTTCCATAGGGAGGTTGTGATTTTTGTATGGCCATCATAAGGACATTTCCAGAGTCTTTTGATAAGGAATTAATTCTCGGAGTATATTTTAAATTGATGAACTGTATGATTTTATCCTGCATGTCTAATTTTTCCTTTTGAATTCCAAGTGCAATCCTAGTACAGTACTACTCCATATGGCATGTTTAACTTCTTTACCAATGTTCAGAAACCTAACCCTGTCTAATATAGTGTTGATCCTTCCATCATCAGGTGAAGCAGGATGTGGGGCGAGCAGAATCGAGGGATTCACTTCACTAAGGCTGAGCTGCTCTGCAAAGATGAATGTGGGTTTTACGGCAACCCGGCCTGGCAGGGATACTGCTCCAAATGCTGGAGAAAGAGGACACGCCAGACCGAACCCAGCAAGGAGGATCATGGGTAGGGTTTGGGCACCTGGAGTTAATAGTGCCAGTACTCCTAATCTCGCGTGCGTGCTCTCTCTCTCTCTCTCTCTCTCTCTCTATATGTATGTGTTTGCATTTCAGTAGAAATGTTGCAGTTCATTTACAGTTCTACAGGTGCTCAGAACTATTCACACATCAGCAGGGTTTGTGTGTGGTAGGAGCACTTTAGAAGTAATTTTTTATTAAATCGTGCTCAGCAGTCTACACAGGTGTGTGTGTGTGTGTGTGCGCGCGCGCGCATGTGTTAGAGATAAACCTGTATATCTGATGATAAGTCAGAGATCAAGATAGTGATGTGTGATTATGAAACAGTGCTGCTGACCGTTGACTCCAAAAAAAAAAAAAAAAAAAAAACTTATCAAAAAACTTTTTGTTTTGTGTCCTCGGCCAGGCTCCAGGATGACGGGAGTTCCCAGCTGAATTCATCTAAGGCTGAAGAGAAGAAGAATGTGGAGAAAGGTAGAAGGTCCAGCACTATCAGGCGTCTCTTCTGGGGAAGTTCTTCACCCCCACGTCAAGGTATTAGCGTTTACACTTCGTACAGCTAGACCCCTTTACTCGTTTCAGGCTTTTACTGTAATGTTTTAATCATTTGGCCGGGCGGTTTGCTTCATTCTAGAAATACAGTAAAGTGTTGGAAATATTATGTGCTGATTAAGAAGCTTGATCTGTCTTTCCATCTGCTTTTGTAGAGTCACCTGAAGGCCAGGAGACAGACCTGAAAGCCTTTCAGAGCCTGGAACCTGGCGATTTCCCCGGCTTTCTCAAACTGCTGCACAAGCAATCGTCCCAGCGTCTCCAGTCTCGCTGCGCAGGCTTCCTCAACAGCATCGAGGCTTATCACGTAAATCTCTCTCTCTCTCCCAGTCTCCTGTTTTCTTACCCATGCACACCAGTAACAGCCCAGGATCGTCTAGAAAATGTTACTACTCACACAAGGTTGTTTGTTTCATTTCAGGACCTGCCGGTACAGAAACAGTCAGACCTGGTGCAGGATTTCTACCATAACATTGCTGTTTACTTCAGTGGTGAGTTCAGTAATAATGAGTAAATAAGCTAGTTAACATTTATACAATGATGGAAAAGGCTTGAATCGTCATTGTTCTTTCAGGTCTGCCGGAGCCGCAGGCTTCTCAGATGATGGAGCATGTCGAGAAGTTGATCATGACTCGTCTCCACAAGTGGGTCTTCTGCCATGACAGCTGCGATGACGAACAGAAGGATCTAACACTCCAGAGAAGGATCAAGTAAGAGCCCGTGCTGAAATCTCATATCAGCAAACAACATGCTTTTAAATCCAGGGAGCGGTTTTTCTCTCTCTCAATGGCCAATTTATTAGGTACACCTTGCCAGTATCTGGTCAGACGTGGGTTATTTATTTATTTATTTATTTATTTATTCTTCCCCCCCCCCTCCCCCCCTTTAAGAACTGCCTTTGTTCTTAATGGCGCAGATTCAACAAAGTGCTGAAAACATTCCTTACGGGTTTTGGTCCATACCGATACGATTAGCATCATGCAGTGGCATGATGTGAATCTCCCATTCCACCACATCCCATAGGTGCTCTTTTGAATTGAGATCTGCTGACTGCTGAAGCCATTTGATTACAGTGAGCTCATTGTCATGGTCAAGAAGCCAGTTTGAGATGATTTTATCTTTGTGACATGGCACGTTATTCTATAGTCATAACAGCATGAACACGGTCAGCAACAGTGCTTGCGTATGCTGTGGCATTTAAAGCTGCTCACTTGGTACTAAGGGGCTCAATGTGTGTCAAGAAAATCTCCCCCTCACTATTACATCATCAGCTGATGCAAAGCAGGATGGATTCAAGCCTTCATGTTGCTTACACCAAATTCTGACCCTACCATCAGAATTTCACAGCAGAAATCGAGACTCATCAAACCCGGCAATGTTTGTCTATTTTGATGAGGCCATGTCAATTGTAGCCTCAGTTTCTTGTTCCTAGCTAACACGAAGGGGCAACAGGTGTGGTCTTTTGCTGCTGTAGCTCATCTACTTCAAGGTTCGATGTGTTATGCGTTCAGAGATGCTGTCGCCTTTCTAACAGCTCGAACCAGTCTGGTCATTCTCCTCTGATCTCCAGCATCAACAAGGCATTTTCACCCAGAGATCAGCCCTCACTGGATATTTTCTCTTTTTCAGACCACGCTCTGTAAACTCTAGAGATGGTTGTGTGTGAAAATCCCAGTAGATTGGCAGTATCAAAAATACACAACTTCTACATGCCTAAATGCTGCCATGTGATTGGCTGATTAGAGATTTGTGTTAAGCTATTAAACGGGTGTACCTAATTAAGTGTCCGGTGAGTGTATGTGTGACGGCTGTCGTAGTTTATATGTAAACTTTTTTTTTTTTCACTGCAGGGATTTATTTTGTTTCAGCGGTAGATAAATTCTACATTTAATTCGTTAAATGCTCCCATATGCTGTCTCTCAAATGGTTTGGTTGCCCAGAATTAAACTGGTTTAATACCGATGACTGGAAGTGACAGTGTGTAAGTTGCTTTGTGTATCTGCTTTAATCTGACAGGTCGTTGAACTGGGTCACTCCTGAGATGCTGCGTGTGCCTTTTCCTCAGGGCAGCTCAGACACCAGTGATCCGTATTTACCTGCGATTACAGGTGACGACCTGACTGGGGGGATGAGCGAATTTATGCCTATTTTGTATAAATATTCTGTTTTTAAAAAGCTCAGTTTTCTGGTCTTTTTTTGATTGAATCTAATTTGAGAAATTGTTTCTATCTCGTATCCCGCAGCCATCATAGAGATGGACGCCAAGCGTGCGCCTCAGGATAAACTGGCCTGTTTGTCCAAGTGCAGCCAGCATGTTTTTCAAGCACTCGCCTCGGAGAACAGGCAGCCGGCGAACGCGGACGACTTCTTGTCCGCTCTGATTTACGTGGTGCTGAGAGCCAACCCGCCTCGTTTGCACTCCAACATAAACTACATCGTCCGCTTCGGTCTGCCACACAGCCTAATGGCAGGGGAGAGCGGCTACTACTTTACAAACCTGGTGGGTTTACGATATACGTCATATGCATGTACACACTGTCCACATTATTAGGAACACCTCTTTACCTGAACATTTGACACGGTCATCCAATTAGTGGGAGGGAGATCATGCATGTGACTTTGATCATGCCATGGGTGTTTGTACCATTCGGGATGAGCTCTAGAGACTGTTGTGCGTAAAAATTCCTGGGAAATCCTTCCACCAGCCTATCAGGCACCTTCATCCGTGACACTGTCACAGAGATCGCACATCTTATGTTTTATGTGAACGTTCACCTGAAGCTCTTATAATAATTGTACAGATACAGGATATTTTATTTATTATTATATCCATAACCCATGCTAACCTTTCATCCCGTTTCTCAGTCATGCACCGTGACCTTCATCGAGAAGCTGGATGGCCCGGCTCTCAACCTCACCGCGGAGGAGTTTAACAGTTACATGCAGGGCCGACGAGCGCCCCCCGTGTCTGTAGAATGCACCGGACAGAGGAGAGCCCAGGAAAACCGAGAGCAGCTGGAGAAACTGAAGAACCGACAAGAGAAGATCGATCAGGGTGTCCGTGCTCTTCAGGAACAGATGGATATGTGGGTGCGGTCTGTGCAGGACCAGATAGACGACGTTAGGGCTGAGACCACGTTGGTCCTGAAAGACGATGTAGCAGAAGCTCAACCCGAAGAGACTGCATGTTGAATCATAGTTAAAGAAGAGAGTTTGTCGCTGTTTGAATTAAAAAAAAAAAAAAATGCAGATGAGAAGAATTGAAACAAAAGAAGACGACAGTAAAAGATGTTTGGGCGCCTCTGTTACTTTGCACTGGTGCTGCAATCCAGAATTTGCCAGATTGAAAAATTTATTGGCACTGTTTGCACTTACGACATACTTAGATGTAAATATTGATGTATTGAATGGAGGACCAGGTTTTTGTTCAGTTTGTCTCACTGCACATTGTGATCGCAGAATTCTTTTTTTTGAGCATTTAAACACTTTGGTGAACACGAGATTATTATGTGTATATTTTTTTTTCAATCATTTAGTACTGTCTCAGGGTTTCATTTGTTAGCACACAGCTCGGTCTCCTTCATTTGTGTGTTAGTTCCTGTAACTTGCTGGCCGCAGTTTTTAAGCTGCTCATTATTTCATCAGGGAAGAGAAGTTATTCCTAGGTACAGCAGGGGTACAAACTGTGTCCTTGTGATGCACAGGGTGATCCAAGTGATGCACATCAGTGAACCCATCTGATGTATACACACATTTAAGAGTTAATGTCAGCACTGTTTGTTGCAGAAAGCCTTACGCGACACTAAAAAAAACACATTAAAACCTTGGACTAAAAAAATCTTAATGTTTTGTTCGACTGCTGCTTGGCAGAAGGACGGCATAGCCTGAAATCACTTCCGGCAATTATGCAAAAACCCTTTTAAAATCTAACATTATGAGCTGTGTGTGGATGCCACCTGAGTTCTGTTAACTGAGAGCACCAGTGGATTTACTACTACTAAATTTTCTTCTGGAAAATTAATGAAACCTTCTTGTTAATGAGGTACCCATGAAGACCTTCAGGTTCTCTTGACAAAATGTACTTTGCTGCTTGTTTTCTAATGTCTTGCGTTTTCTGTTGGAATTTTGTTCCTCATTGACGACAGAAACATCCACAAAACAAGCAGAAGTTGGCGCTACGGTAGTGGCTGAAGATTGATACAGATTCTGTACGTGCCTATGATGTTGCTCTTGATGCTCTATAATGTAAGCAGTAGTGAGATTATTCTGATCTGCCCTGAATGATCAGTCTATACAGTCCAGTGTTTCCCTGCTGTTCATCTAGTGAAGTACGATGCAGTCTATGCAGTTGATAATGAACTATGAAATTGTTTTGTATTTATTCTTTTCCCACTCTGGAATAAAAATGTCTGTTTACATATTTAAAGTGAAAACTTTGAAAATAGAAAAGATAAATAAATTAATGTGAAAAATCTAATCAGATTCTCTTCACTTCAGTTGTGATTAAAGGTTTTATCACATGCGTTTGCTGATTAACAAGATGTTGTGATGGTTTGCCATTTAAAAGGCAAGAAATGATTTCAGTGTTCGATTTATCTTATACTAAATGTATAATCATTTTAATGACTGAAGTCAAACAATGATTAAATGTATAACATGAAAGTGCATTTTCTTTGGGGTGCTTTTCACACACTTGTCTGAAAGGTGTAATTAGTCAGGTGGCTAGACAGATTTGTTGCAACTGTTGCTGCAAGACAATGTCTAATGTAGTAGACATATAGTCACTATTTCCTAACGTAACATGAAGTAATCATTTCCTTTATGACCATATCAGACTGTCACATCATTGTGTGGGAATATTGGCCCATTTGTCTTTACATCGTTGCTTCAGTTCCTTGAGTTGAGGTTTTGGGGAATTTGCCTATGCACAGCTCCCTTAAGGTCCCACCATGATATTTCAGTTGGGTTGAGGTTTGGTAGTTTGCTGGTCTGGAGCATTCAGGTGTGTGTTTACACAATGCTGAGAGGGAAAGACATAAGCAGTGGTTTTGGAGAAGCAATTGTTGCTGCACATCAATCTGGAAATTAAAATAAAACCATTTCAAAACAATTTGAACGGTCTGCAGAGAGAAAGATCAATCACAAGTGGAAAGCATTCAAGAAGGTTTCGAATCTTCTCAGGCATGGACGTCCGAGCACATCCACCCAATGGTCAGACCATGCTGTGCTGAAGAGAAGTACCAAAAAGAGCTACATCTCAGATCCTACAGGCATCACTGCGCATGTTAAATGGTAAAGTGCATGACAGCACAATTAGAAGAAGACAAATACTGTTTGTAAGGGTTACCAGGAGAGAACCATGAGACTTTTGGAACAATGTCCTATGGTCAGATGAGACAAGTTGTTTAGTCTTAAGGGCAGGTGCCGTGTTTGGGGAAAACTAAATAGCTTTTCAGCAGAAACACCTCATACCTACTGTCAAGCACGGCAGTGGAGGGGCGATGATTCCTAAATATATGCATCACTATATATCTAAATGTATTGTGTGTAGCATATAAAAAACTGTTTCTCCAAAGAAGAAAAGTAAGTTATAAGTTGGTTTATTTTGTGCCTATATATTTCATGTATATATAAATGTTTATATAAAATCGATCATACGAATACATATTTAATGTGAAATTCTAATCATGTTCAAGTATTTCTCCGAGCTGTTTATCTATTAAAAGTCTCTGATCTGCTGGAAATCTTAAAGCTCACTTTGTGAACTCAGCGTGCCTCAAGTCTCGCGCTCCAGGAGTATAAAACTGAAACGCGTTTTTATTAGCGCGTCCAGTTTGTTCCCTCTCGCTCGCCGTACGAGCAGTGAGGTCACTAGTCAGCCATGAAGATGACGGAGGAGGAGAAGAAGAAGAGCTCTGATAAAGCCGCAGTCACCACGGAGGAGGTCCAGCGGCTCGTTAAGAGGAAAGATGAGATCGAGGAGCAGATTAAAGCGTATTACGAAGTGCTGGAGGATGTGAGTGTCCGACAGAGAGATATAAAGTGTGTGTGGGGTCAGCGAGGAGCTGCAGCGGCTCGCTGTGTGTGTGTGTGTGTGTGTGTGTGTTATTAACAAGACTGTGAAATGTGTTTATTTGTGTTCACATCTGTTCAGTGTAACATTTGGTACCCGAGCCGTGCTGGTCCAAACACACACACACACACACACTCTCACACACACTCTCTCTCTCTCTCTCTCTCACACACACACTGTGTGAGGTTCAGATCTGTTACATAACAGTGAGAATATACAGTGCTGGGGGAATGAAGGGTTTGTCCACTTTTTACATTTTTATTTGCATAGGTGTCATTCACATCTGTTGTTGAATTTCTTTAGATCATTTTGTTTTGTTTTTTGTTAGATCTCATGGCGTGCTTGACTTTGTCAGACTGTTTAAGTGATTTCTTGATTCAACAGGCCTGGGTGTAACAAGGGAAGTGCCCCCATTATGTGTTTTCAAATATGAATATCCTTCATGCAGTGATGTAGCTGTATGTGAACATAAACTATCTGCAAAGTTGTGACGCCGACAGTGCACGATAAATGAAGTTTTTTTCTATAAAAAAAAAATATTCGGCTCACATTTGCCTAAACGAGTCGTTAGCTATTCTAATCTTTCTCTGTTACGGATCATGTGGCATAATGTCCACCAACGTTCTACGTCGCGAACAACTTGCCCGCCATCTTACAATTAACGTTACACCACTCTTGTTAACATATGACACTTACCACTAGAGATGTTCCGATACCATTTTTCCCCTACCGATTCCGATATTTGGGCTCATGGTATCGGCCGATACCGAGTACTGATCCGATCCTGGGTGTGTATCTGTAGATACTACTAGCCCTGTGTAACGGGTTTGACCCTAAGTGCACGGGCGACACCATGAAACACGGACACGAGGCGAGGCTAAGGAAAGGATTAAAGGGTCTCTGCGGCCTTTTCCACTTCGGCGGCAGGGATGCGAAGGCGGGCTCGACACGGAAGTGAAGGTGCCGCGGAAGCTTGCGCAGCTCGTTCACGCGCTGTCCTCTCGTGGAGATCAAAGGGGCGGCATTCCCCCTTATTAAAGTCTCTGGGGCGCATCACATCGCCCGCTCTTGTGCCCACTATCCCTCATAAAATCCACCGCGTCGCAAAGTCCAGCTTCCCAACAGTCACACCCAAGCTACACTCCCCGCTGTGTTTTATAGCGCAGGGAGAAGTCCGGGATCATTAGCGGCGATAGCTCACCAGCCGTGCCTGATTCCGCGGCCCTGTTCCTTCACATACCTAAAGGGGAGGAGGCCGCCTAACTAGTGAGCGAGGAGCGATATCAATTTGGGCGCATGCCCATCACAGGCGCACGACGTGATGCTCTGTAAGTAAGCAAAGCTAGCGGGCATAACTAGGCTATGTTTAGGAAAATGGTATCGGATCAGTACGTGGACTCAAATACTCACGACTCCGATGCCAGATTATTTTGTGGTATCGGCAGCATTTCCGATACTAGTATCGGAATCGGAACAACCCTACTTACCACTGAGAAACGTCCTGCTGCAGTCGTGCTTGCAAAACAGTTTCTTGTCGATGTGCCATCGTTTCTATGTATTGACGGGTCTCCAGAGCCGTCGTTCAGTTATGGTAATGGGCGTTTCGTTTTCCGAAACACGCTGTAGCGGTAGACCAATCATAAAGGACCACACCATCTGACCAATCACAGCGGTGAGGGCTCGTGGAAAGGAGGGGTTTAGACAGACTGATTCTTCGAACTGCTTCACACGAGTCGTTTACGAATCATTTAGAAATGGGGTAAGATTTAATCTATTTTTGGAGAAAACTAAAGTGCTTTTTGACCTTGCATACATGTAAACCTGTTTTAAGAGACTCTTTAAGCAATATTAGCAACTTTTAAAATGGCATAATAGGGGCACTTTAACTTCCCAAAAATGACAGTTCATTCATGTTTTTATTTTATTTACTTTTTCACATAGAGCCAGGTAGGTTTGGACAACACATTTTTCCCCTTAATAAATGAAATCATAATTTTTTTTTTTAAGGGTGCAAATACTTTTTCACAGCACCGGAACTCCTCAAACGAAAGATAAAATAAGTCTTTATTAATCACGAAGGACATTGTTTCTCCAGTGGCTGCAGATAAAAGATACAAATACAATAGGATAAGAAGAAAATTAGAAAATAAAATACAATGTACTATAGTGTCAAAATAGATATAAACAAATAAAAATATATAGAGAAACAAAAAAAAACTACTGACCACAGAAAGGTCCCTTGTGTATTGTACATGTATGTTATTGCACACAGGATATATACTGCACATAATATTATATTATATAAAATATTGCATATAGAGTAGTAATGATATTGCACACCATATTATTGCACATGATTTTTATAATAAGTGCAATAGACGTTTAAACAGCGTGGGTTGTGGTAATCTTAGTAAACTGTGTTGTGTTTGGTAAGAAACTGGATGGTATAGACCATGAAATCTGAAAAGCTGATGTTCTTGAAATAATAATAATAATCATAATAAACAAAAGAACAAATGACTTTATACTTGAAAATTAAACAAACAAAATGCTTGATACGGTTTGTGAACGAAGTATTTAAGGCCAGGCCGTGACTTGGTAACAATGAGATGATGAATTAGTGTGAAATTTGTGATCTGAGATCTTATTTGTCTGTGACATCACAGTCTCATGGGCACCAAATAGTGACCACATCATTAAGATTATTTGTCACATGTAGGCTATTTTACATGCAGTATATATCCCTGTTAGGAAAGTGGGGTTAGAGTGCAGGGTCAGCCAGGGATACAGCGCACCCTGGAGCAGATAGGGTCAAGAGCTCGACAGTGGCAGCTTGGCAATGCTGGGGTTTGAATCCTCGAACTTCCGAGCAAGTAACCAGGGCCTTTACTGTTTGAGCCACCACGTGCTTCATGCACTAATCGTCATTCTATATGATCGTTGTTTAGAGTGAGTCGGTCTTATTAAGCCGTAGCCATGATTGAATTATCTTGTCCCAACAAATTCATTATCTCTTTCCCATGCTTTCCTAAGTTGTGGCCATGATTTTATTAATGTAATCATTGTGATCTCTTTTTGTTCCAAGTTACAGCCATGACTGACTTATCTTGTTCATTTATCTTGTTCCCATGTCTCAGAGTTGTAGCTATGACTTAATTATCTCATTTCCATGACAATTATTTAGCATTTATGATTTAATAACCTTCTTCCTGGGTCTCCTTCCTTTAAAAATTTTATTAAGCTCCAGTGCCGTGAGCAAGATGTGATGACACTGACCTTGTGAGAATGAGATGAGACCTGAGGCAGAAGAGCGTGAGAATGAGAATTCATGGGCAATAGATAATCTCTTCCCCCCCCCCCCCCCTCTATAAATTTAGTCTGTCCAATTCTTTTTACC